>CM017442.1:12509996-12544120 GCA_007726485.1 Eragrostis curvula
CGCGCGTTTGATCTATACAATGATACTATATAACTTGGAACTAAACACAGTCACCAATGTGAACACTCAGCAGCGTAAACTCACCCCAGTCCCACTGTTGCCTGAGATGGTGTTCGCACCCACATGAGCCTGTACCTTCCATGTGAGTCGTACCCATAGAACTCGATCCTCGTCTCTGTACTACACAAGCTAACGATCGCCTCACACATCCTTCTGCTGCTCATGTTTTGTATTACATGCGATGCGCACACAACCACCTTCTTGAGGACCGCACCGCAGCACATCAGCAACCGCGTCACTAGGCCAACCTCATGGTCTCCCACCACGTTGAAACTGAACTCTATTTCTTCAAGCGACAAGTCTAGTAGTGTGATGCCATCGGTGGTCAGTTGAACACCATGGGGAAGCTGTTTCTGATATAGATTCAACCTGGAGAAGTTATCTATCATCTGAAAAGAGGAAGAGACGAAGGCAAGATGTTATCGGCAAGGATACTCATTCTAGGTTATATATTTTGTTAAAGAAAACGCTGAAGCATTCAAAGGAATCCTACGATTAGTTCACTCCCACAGAACGCTTTATCCAAGATAGATGTTGATGTTGCATCCGAGTTTCAAAAGTCCTGACTTATGCTATACGTTGTGAAAGATCACAATCAGAAGTAAAATAACAAAGAGATAATTTACTATGAATGCCTTATTGTTGTTATTCTCACCGGTCAATAAGACATGAATGTTAGTTGATAGGATTGCAGTTCAAAATTGTTATCCTGATATCAGGTGGAGCATTAGGACTCCAGAGACTATTGTAAGTGATAATGCGCCTCTGCTACGAGTTCACATGCCATTAGTAATGTGATATCCTAACGGACAAGCAGCTATATATTCACCCCTTCTTCCCTGTGCTACCATGCCACAAATAAAAAAGAAGGAAAGAGAAAGGTATATGCATTGAAATCCATACCAAATAGATTGCTTAACTGTAATGTAATTGATCATACTTACCAAACGAACATTGAGTCTTGTTATACAACACATTTTTGGAGAAGATGTAAAATGATGGCTTCATAATCATGCAAGCCATACAATGTTAATTTCAAAACCTTGCACTGAGGAAATTCGGTTCGGATGTGTTCAACATCAAGGTCGTAGATGCTGATGACCCCTGCGACGAGAATACAAATTAAATCCAGAAGACATCCCTTTGGGGTTTCTTTTCCCGGGGGGAGGGGGGGGGGGGGGGGGGGGGGGGGGGGGTTGTGTTGTGCATTCGAATAGTACTTACCGTGTGAGTTATATGTAGCTCCAGCTCATCAACGGTGTCAAAACACGCAAGCACTACTGACGTTTTGCTTGCCACCAAAGCTTTCTTTCGACGGTACTCCTTTCTTCCCAAAATGTAAGGATCTCTAGATTTAAACAAAGTCAAACTATTTTAACTTTGGCAAAACACTATTTATAAAGTAATTTTTTAAAAAAAATAAAAAAATGTGTTATTTTAATTTTCTTAAATTCATAAACCCTTACATTCTTGTACGGAGAGTGTGGCAGTTCAAATCCACCTTCAGTCTCTGGAGGCGCCGCTGGGTTGTGACGATCCGGTCACCTTGAAAGTACGCATCGTCCCAGATCACCTCTGCAAGCTCTCGGGCAGCAGTGATGTGCACGCTGTACACCGCTCCTCCTCCAAACGAGAACGACCTCGACAGCTCCAACCGGGCAAGCCTGGGTGCGTCGACACTGATCTGCCCGGTACCACCGCCGCGGAGGACGAGCCGCTCGAGCGAGCCCGAGGTATAAGGAGAGGGCGCCACTGAGGTTCATGACGGACAGCGCTAGCTCCTGCAGGCGCGGGCACTGCGTGGACAAGGACGCGTTCCAGGTCACCCTAATAATGGAGGTAGGAGCACTCGATCCTCAGAACGCGCAGCGCCGCGAACGTGCCGCGGCGCCGGGGAACCGCAGGCGCTGCTCGGCGGTGAGTTGCAGGTTGATGGTCGTCGCGCGCTCGCAGACCGGCACCTCGAACTCCGTCGGTCGCCACACGGCGTCTGACGTGAACATCAGGAAGTCGACGGCCAGCTAGCGCGTGAACTTGAGGCTGAGCTCGCCGGCGAGGCGCTGCGAGGCGAAGCGCAGCCACCGTTGGGCGCGCGCGACGGGTTCGCGCTGCGGCACGGCGGTGATCGCCAGACGGTCCAGCGTCCGAGCGGCATAGGCGTCCAGGGCGGCGTCGATGCCGTCGAGGATGGATGCGAACGACAGCTGCTTCTGCTTGACGGTGAAGGAGAGGGCCGGGACGTGCGTCCAGACCCGGCGCCAGCGGCGGGAGAGGACGCTGGTGCGCGCGGCTTCGAAGGTGGACGGGAGGTGGGCGAGGATGTTGTGGAGGAGCTCGTCGGGGAGGTCGCTGAGGCGGTCCACGCTGCCATAATTAACGTGCGTGAAGTGACCTGGACACGGTCGGGTTGCGACTTGGGGCTAGGGTTCGCTTCCGAGGAGGAGGTCGGTCGCTGTTAAACACGCACGCGCA
This sequence comes from Eragrostis curvula, assembly GCA_007726485.1. Lineage (NCBI taxonomy): Eukaryota > Viridiplantae > Streptophyta > Magnoliopsida > Poales > Poaceae > Eragrostis > Eragrostis curvula. Next base: position 12,512,529 of record CM017442.1, read on the forward strand.
GCAGCGACGTGTCAACACGAGGTGCAGATTATGTTTAGAACGTCAGGTCTCCACCAGTCGCCAACTGGCAACTGGGCATATATATAGGACGAATATTTAACGCCTCGAATCCTGGAGGCGAAACAGCACAGAATAAGGATTCGATGTCCACCCAGATAATAATTACTACACACATAACATAATGCGCGAGTGAAAAAAAAACGGAGGGAGTATGTGTGTAATTAGTCGGCTGAATCAGGAGACATCTATCATTTGCAAGATCATTGATAGCCAGATGGTGACGTTGAGGGTGCGGCATCTTGTGGCGGCTGTGGGCTTCTCATGGATCCGCGTACACAGCTAAAATAAGCCAACCATCAAGGAACTGCAGGTAGATTTTGAGGGAGTCATAGTTCAGTCAGATGAAAACAAGACGAATCAAAACGTTTCTCTTGATTCTGAGGGAATTATTTTTGATTGTGCTAAAGATCTTTTGTCAGGGATACATGGGTGTATGATATGGAGTTATATAATTCTTGTTTGGTCACTGATAATATGGTGTAGAGTAAATCAGGATCTTCAGTCAGAGGATAACACCGAAGGCGTGAAAATGGAGAGCAAGGAAGTCGAGGATCCAGATGTGTTAGCCGCTACATCGATAAGCAGAGGAGGGAGGACAAATTTCAGGAAAAGGCAACGCGATGGAAGGAGCTGCCGGACAGCCACAGTAGTTTTAGTTTGCCTAGAATCTGGTGTATTGCTTGGCCTTTAGCTTTTCTGTTGCCTTTTTTTTTTTTCTTGTTTGCTGAACTCTGTATACACTTTGGTTCGGGCTTCCTCAGAAGCCGGGTAAAAAAATGCCCTACTTTTCTATATAAAAAAAATTGATGGCGGATAGTATAAGCAATGAGTAATCACTTTTCATGGTGTGTGTGGAGTCTCTTTTTTTTATTTTTAAAAAGGAAAAAAGAAAAGAGAAGCACATGAAGGAACACTCTTTGGTTGTGAATAAAGTGAAGCCGGTAGGTAAGCCCTACCAAAGAGGGTTGGGGGGGGGGGGGGGGGGGGGGGGGGAATTTTTAGTGCAAATAGCAATTCACTGCAATGGTGCAAACATAACATTTCACCTGCTCGATCTCGATAAAAGGGCTGCTCATCCTCCCAACGGCAGCACTTTTACAGGAAACCCTTAAAATTGCACCCAAATAAATATTTCTATCCATACATGCTACCCATTATTCGTCTATTCCTAAAATAAGCCAACAACTGTCTTTGAAGAAATTTCGTAAGGAAAGGCTGATTTATATTCCAGAATTGAACATTAGCTGTAGACCTAGTGCCTAAGGTTTACACTAACTGCACCCATTTTCTAACCACTCTTTGTATATTATAGCTACATGTTAAAGATGTTCTCACCTCGCTGCAACAAACTGGTTAAATAAAAATGTTCTCACCTGCAAATTATAGTTAGAGAAGGAAGTCTTCAAAGACATGTATATTTCACCTGAGCCAGAGCGGCTGAAAAAAACTTGGAAATGTTGTCACTACATAATAAGCGGAGCACTCAAGTACAACTCATAACAATGTCAGTTCAAGTGGTGCACATTACATTATCGGTACGAATACTTTGATGCAAGCAATATCGATTCGACAGAACACCTAATAGATGTGTGTAATTTGCCGAAGGAGACATCTATCATTTGCCAGATCATTGATAGCCAGATGGTGGCGTTGAGGGCGTTGCATGCTGTCGTGGCTGCGGGGCTTCTCTTTGCTTGGCATACTCAGCAAAAATAACCCAACCATCAAGGAACTGCAGGACGATACAATTCTATCAGGAGAAAATAAGAACTATCGAATCAAAATGTTTTGACAATTCACGGTAAACAAAATAAACAATGATCAATGAGTGATCACTTGTGTTTTAGTTCTAATTAGAAAAAAAAAACATTTTGAATTGTTCCAAATCAATGTCGTCGACAATTATAAGATTTTAATGAACTAGCCTACCCCAACTTGCTTGGGACAAAAGGCTATGTTGTTGTTGTTATTGTAATGAACTTAAACGTGGTCGGCCTGTTTGATCAATATAATGATTATTGTAGAAAAAACAGTCACCATATAACACTCACCTTTCCATCCATTCCTTTTATACCCTCGCCAGCTTCTTGTACGGTTGCATATTTGACAAACCCAAATCCTCTGGAGTATCCAGATATTCTGTCGGTGATTACTCTGGCTGTTACACAGCGTTGTGCGTTAATAGTATAAATTGAATTAGCAATAGTGAAAAGAGTTGATTGAGGAGCAAGATTTCAGTACCTTCCACAACCTGACCAAATTTAGAGAAGGCTTCCTTCAGTTGGTCAGACGTTGTGCGTTTACTCAACCCTGCATAGTTGCCTCTATTAGTACTACCATAATATATAGCCATATTACTAGGTCGGCACAAATGAAGCTGCTGTAAACAATAACAAGCAGTGAACCAAAACAAACTGATTAGACTCTGCACCTAAATATTATTTACTCAAAACTCTGTAAAACTATCAGGTTTCAGCAAAATTATTAGTTTGATTCTGATATTGTGTTTTCTTGATCGAACAAAAAAAAGTTTGATGCTAGAAGATAGATGAAGTATTGTGACTTCTCAAAACTCATACGTTTGAAGCTAATAATCCACTAATTATTAAGAATATTTTGCTCCTCCATTTTTCCACAATAAAAACTGGACTGCTTACACCAGTATTGACCACTAGCATCTGATCTTTCGTTCTACGTTTCTTGTTTTTGAGCTCGAATTACATGTGTCCTAGTTTGCAATCAGTTGGTCATGTATTGTTGATCTACAGAGCAAATCAATTTAATTCGCAAGAAAAATTCAGTTCTACTAGTAACCAATTAGTTCGTCAGTTCCGATCTACTGTACACCCAAACTGAAAAAAGAGAGTAAAATTTCAAGTAAACTACTGATTCCCAAGTCCAAGTGCTAATCCAAAAAGACAATAGCTACCGCCTATTGCCAATCCTATATCGGATATCTGCTGTCAGCACAAGCCGGTAAAGCAAGCCCACGGTGTAAGAACAAAAGCGAGGATTTCTCCTGCCACAGAGGAAGATATGGGAGCGGGTGTGCTACCTGAGACGAAGAGGTTGTTGCAGGGCTCCGCCGCGGGGCGGGCGGCAGGGGGAGGCGGCGGAGAGAAAGCCGAGACAGAGAACAGCCGCCGGAACCCAGCGCGAGCCGCCGCCGCCATTTGGATGCAGAGAGTCCTTCGGAGACGGGCAGAGTGCGGCGCGATGGAGGCTTCGGGAGCAGCAACAGTTGCGCGTTGCTTGTTCTCTTATAGATGGGCCGCCCCAGCCCAGCCCAGTAAATATACGAGCTACCACATGTACAGCCCAACTTGTGCAACGCCACCCCCTACCTATCCAGCCCGCGAACTCCAAACTGCCCAAACCCTCGGCTCGTCCTCGTTGCCCCCACTTCGCCGGCGGCGGTAATGGCGCCGCCCGGTCCCCCGACACTCCCCTGCCATGAAAGCGAAGACACTGGGTCGCTGTGTGCTCCACCTAAAAGTCCATGTCGAACTTAACTGGCCTATGTTTTGCATGTGCTAATCTCATTGCACGTATCTGTGGTCAAACATTGTGTGTGTGTGTGTGTGTGTGTGTCGGCACCTAAACATGAACATGGTTCTCGAAGTCGAAGACTTCGTGTGGATGCTAGCACGACCATGCTCTTTCTGGATCAGAAGGAAGATGGATCACGTTGTAAATCTGATTTCCAATCTCTTGCTGCTTCTGTTTCCAGCGGACATGGCAGAAACATTTCTCCATCCTTCACGCTTGAAGATCAAGTGCAATCTCAAGCTCAGTAAACCTTCTAGTCAGATACTTAAATTACTGTTCCCGGTCCGGCAGCATCTCGAGAACTCGCCAGTGATCCCACATGTCTCGAAATTTAGAGCTCGATTTTTGTATTCCAGGAGGGACACACGTGCATTTAGTTGTCAAGTTGCTCAACTATATATATGAAGCGTCTCCGCTTTTTGTAGAATCGAGTCGGTATGTGCTGATAAACAGACATAACAGTACAACATATAAAAAGCACAATTTAGGTCTTAAAGTGATTACATTAGTCCAATTAAAACAACGAGTAGCACAACGGAAATTCACGATACAAGCCTAAGAGATAAAGATACAAGCGCACGCGCTCACGATACAAGTGAATCCGCATCCAAAGCCATGAAGATGCGGACTCGAGAGGAGATCACTCCTCCGTCTCCCAGTGGGCTGTCCAACCAAAAGGAAGCTGGCTATCCCACTGTCCACCTCCACCCGTAGAGTCAGGGATAAAAGTGCTACCTGCAATAAAAACATAAAGAGCCAAACCCTGAGCAACTAATACTCAGCAAGACTTACCCGTCAACGTGTCTATCTACAGCCGACTCCTAATATGCAAGGCTACAAAAGGGTGGCTGACTCGATAGCATAACTCGCACTAATTACTTGATCCTTACTTTCAAGTTTTATTTTCAAGTTAAGTACTTATCCAGTAAAACAGTGTACATATATCTAAAACAGATATAAAGTAACAATACATCAGATAAGCAGTATACAGTAAAGAGATATAAATAACAGTACTAGTCATCATCATCAAGCATATCACATTACGAGGTGACTTAGTGAGCAAGGTTGCTCTTGACCGAGAGCGGCGGCATCGATGTACATCCTGCAGGAGAAAAACCTGACCACACGTCACACACGCGCAAAAGTCGTATGCAGCAACCGTTTACGATGTTCCCCCCTAAAGCTGGCTGGGTCTCACACCTCCCGAGAAAGGCCCTCCCGCACGGTCCCTGTCCCAGACGTACGCCCCGATTAGGAGGCATCCCTTCTCTCCCAAGTACCATGATAGAAAGTGCAAGTATCCGCCAGACATCAGGGCGTCACAGGCTACAAGGTTTACTAGGCCAAAAAAAACACTAGCATATGATCAGTACGTTCGAACTTGCTCAACAGGGTCAACAACGGACGGTCCTTAACCGACACAGACGGGGCTACCACCGTGAAGGCCCAGCCTTCTCCAACCATCCTATACAAACAAAATCCCCGTCCGGTCTCAACAAAATTCTAAATCCATCTAGTACAATCCAGGGTGATTCCTATCATGCGAGTGGGACCTACCACTCGTCTTCTACCGTCCGCTAGCCACTAAACATAGCAAGTTCTAACGTAACCTAAATCACATCTACAAAAATAGGACACAAGGTAAATCTGGAAGGGTAATCCTAATGCAGTTCTAAGGTTTCACATCAACTCCTAATAAACCTAATGCACAAACAAGTACTAGCCCCAATCAAGTGAGAAAATAAAATCCTAAATAGGAAGGCATGCACCGGGGCTTGCCTGGCTCAGGAGCTACACTAGCTGGGTCAGCGGGATCAGTGTCCTGCTGCTGCTCCTCCTGTGCCTCCTCCTCCGGCAGCTGGAAGTCCAAGGGCTCCGGAGTCGTCTCTGTCACTACACGTTATGACAAGGAGTAATGCAAAGTTAGATGCACGAATATGATGCAATTAATGATTTAATTACTTGATAGGACAGTCATTTACACTTTAAGTGCAAACGATTAACTTTGTTAATTAATTTTGTCTGGAGTATTACCTTCATTGACTTTCAGTTAAGTTAACCATTTAATAAATCGTGAGTCGATTAAATAAATAATTCAATTTCCAAAAACTAATTTATGTCCAGTGGCATTTTTCTAGTGAAAGCCACCACTGGAAGTGATTTATGGTGAAGTTTGACAATTTATTGTAATATGAATTATTTACAATAATTTAAACAATGCAGAGAACAATTTAAATCATAAGTAATTAATTAAACAGGATATGACAGTAGAAAAATGTTCTGTAAGTGTGTTAACAGTAGCTTAACAGGCATGCAAGATTTCAGGATTTATGGGGCAACAGACAATTTGTTAATAATTATACAAGTTCTGTCCATTTGCATTATTATAGAAAATACAGAGCGTGCACAGTGGTATTTGGTATTTTTGCTGGATAGAGCAAGTCACAAGAAGTCCAACAAAATTGGTTTCACATTTTTGTGAGGTGTATTCGATTTATTATGCATTTTATAAACTTATGGCAATTTTCGGTAAATTCACACCTGATCCGACCACACGCGTGGGAGAACACACGCGGGGCCACATAGTTAGCCACAAGGGATCCCGTGTGGCCACACGAGATCCGCGCGGTGTGGGCTACGGTGCACTGGCCGGAGCCGTCGCCGGAAAGCGGCGGCGCAGCTCGCCGGAGTAAGCTCTGGTAGCGCGTGGGGCTCGCGGATAGGACAGAGGGGTAGGGCGCGAGGTGGGGAGCTCACCACGACGACTAGGAGTGGGCGGGGACGGCCGAAACAGGGTCGACGTCGAGGGATGGCGGGTGGCGGAAGTCCGGCGAGGTCGCGGGCTCGCGGTGGCCGACGGGGAGCTGCACGTGTTGGTGCTCCGGCTTCACGGAGATGACGTGCACCTCGGAGACCAACAGGTTGACGACGAGGAGGCGCGGAAGTAGGATTTTGTCGCGGAGGTGCTTGCGTTCTTGCAACAGACGGCGGGGAAAAGCGGCGGCTCGGCGAGTAGGGCTGCGGGATTGGAGCAAAACAGGGTCAGGGGCATGCGCGACCAACATGGCTACCGCTCCGTGCGAGCAATTGAAGAACCACTCACCGGAGAGGAAGAAATCGACGACGGCCAACCAGCTAGCCCATGGCCGGACTTGGAGAAGACGGCCAAATTCTTGGGCTCTTGGCACGGAGAGGCGAAAACAACCCCTGCACTAGCCCCAGGACGGCATGGCGGCTTCACGAGAGGGGTATCTCGGCCGGGGGCTGGCGCGACGGCGACGGTTGGAGCTCGAGCTCTCTGGCGGCAATGGCGAGGAGGAGAAGGGGCAGCAAGGTGGGGAAAATGGCTTGGGTTTGAGGGCTGAGGAGCGGGGCGACGTTAAGACGCGGCGTCCGCGGTCGGGAGTAGGGCCAAGGGTGGCAAGACGCGCCATACATCGGCGGCAACATGGAGCAAAGGCTCCGACGCGCCTAGTGAGAGAGACGACACTGACGAGCGGGTCCCACAGCATCTTTTGAATTTTCGGATTTATTCAAACTGATATTTTCCCCAAACTTTGGAACACAGTTTGGCCTAGCAAACAAGCTCCAAAATTAGCAAATGTGGTACCATTGGAAAGCTTGTGAAAATATCTACTAACTGGCCAACATGCACATCTGGACTCCAAAGGGATTTCAAATGGCAGCTGGTCAAAGTAGAGTAGTTTCTAAGCTTTGGGGATTTTATTGGGGAACTAGATGAATTTAAAAATTCACGAAAAATTCTCCATAATTCTTGTTTCAGAAGGGCTATCTACCCGTATTTTTGGTTGCTCAAGTTGTTATTGAAAATTGTGAGTTCCTTCAGAAGCTTGGATTTGACAATTGTTTGCAAATTTGAATTTCGAATTTAAACTTGATTTGCTTTTGGTTTCTTTTCAGGTTGTGATGTGTGTGCTATCTGGTTCCAGTGACACGGGGTGTCACAATATACTTTCAAGCTTTCAACTACACATAATATGATGTGACTAGTACGAGTCTTAGGACGGTTCATTTGCCCGAAAGCTGTTGCAGAAATCTCAAATTGAGCATCAAAATGGGTTATTCGCACTCAGCCACTCACCCTTTCAAGTTCCTGAGCACTCGAAGAACTCCATTTATAGTTTTGCGACAGGCTCCGACATGAGTTATAAAACCGTCTCTTTGTTGCACATTGTGGGATCCATGGCATGCCAATGTGTTCCTCGAGCACTTTGTCCTAGCTAGACGACCTCCTCAGATCCAATAATCAGCTGATGGGAATTAAGGTGGGTCACCAGAAGAGAAATGTTGTGGTTACAAGCCTACAATAGTAGAAGGGGTGTACTTCAAAGGTCTACCATAAGTGAGAGATTTTCGAGAAGGATTTAGAAGGGATCAAACAAGAGCCATGTACAAGATTGTAGTAAATAGCTTATATTCAGTATGTCTTATCAAGAGATAATTGGGGCGGGGGGGGGGGGGGGGGGGGGTTATAGGTTCATATCCACCTACACAATCCTAATATAATAAGTACAAGAGTATATTGCTCCCATAAGGAGGGCAATATAGTCTTTTCCTATTACTAGGAGGGTTCCCTAACCCTAATGGCCGCCAGCCCACTAAGGCTATTTTGTCTTACATTGTTCACTCTAGCTAGCTCTTGATGGGCCTCTTACACAAACAGGCCTTTCACCAGGGGGAGCGGACACACAGTAGACCTCCCACAACAAAAAAGAAGGACCATCGTATGCCCGAAGTGGCTCTGCCACACATGTTTAAGCATAAGCCACACATCATATACACGTTCAGACATAAACCACGCATACTTCGGGCTCTGTCACACACGTACACGTTCAGGCATGAGCTAGAATTGTGGTTTATGTCGCCGCGTGATGCCATTTGTACCTCATATACTCGAGATGAATAATAAAGTGTCGGGTAAATAAAAAACGTTCATGCTCACACTCGAGACACAAGCAGAACAGTCATTTCACATTGCATTTGGATGGTGGTATGTCCAAATGGTAGTGGTAATTAAGAAAAATGATAAAAATGGCGTATGCAACAAAATGAAAACACCCTCGACCACTATTTGTCAATCGAGTGTTGATGAATGAAAGCTATTGATTTTTTTATCAGACAACCAACCTATAAATGAATAGAGCTCGCGACTCTGGCTCACCATCCTACCCACCTCCTCTAGTTTTCGTCGACAATATCCTCACCGCTAAGTCTATAAATGCTTCTTCCACCACACTAACCATCCAAGTCGAGCACCCCAGCCCAAGCTTAGCCCACCGTCGGTCTCTCATTGCCGACGGTCGGCGGTGCCATGCCCCCTCACAATTCCATCCACCATCCACTTCGTTTATTAGTCCATGCTTCCTCCCCACAACTTATTCTCGGCTCGGAAGTCACGGAAACCTCTCTAAAATCCCAAAACCATGAAGCTTCACCGGATATGAACGTCAAGAGAGATTCTCTCATTTTCGTTGATTGTGATCTATTATGCTCGTCGGTGGAGCCGCCGCTGAGGAGACGGAGACGGCGACGGAAGATTCTTCTTACGACGTCTTCTTTTATCTAGATTGATTTCGCGTTTGCAACTTCCCTGCTCGGTATCTTCCTCTCCCACTCCTCCGACATCAAACTTGAGATGCGCGACTAGAAGGTCAGTTCCCGTGCTGCTAGCTAGATCCTTTGCTTTCCTACAGTGATTAGTTCTGGCCCCGATTTGCTCTATGGTTGCTTAGGTGTGTGTTAAAGAATGGGAAAAAACATTAATGGGTACACAGGCTCGAGTGGTGTGTGGAAATGTGGATGGGCCGGAATGCCGGACGTTCACCCAAGAATCACTTGCTGTTCCAAGTCCAAGAAGGTGTTGTCTGTCCATCCATATTTCCACCGAATCATCAGACTGTCCAAACTCAATATCGAAATCCCCTTCCTCGCTTCCTCCATCGCCGGAGGCGGCGAGGCCAGCCGGCGATGGTGGTGCCATTTCGCCGGATCCTACACCGCCCCGAAACCCGGAGTCGCCGCGGCGGCTGGTTGGCTTCACCGAGGATCTCCTGCGGGACATCTTCCACCCGCTTGCCTCTCCTGCCGACCTCATCCGCGCCTCCACCGCCTGCACCTCCTTCCACCGCATCATCGTCGCCTACCCAGACTTCCTCCGCCGCTACTGCTCCATCCATCCGCCGCTCTTCCTCGGCTTCCTTGGTCAAGACCGTTTCCATCCGACCGTGGCGTTGGACCACAACGCTCTGGCCGCACACGCTCTCGCGCGCCGCCGCCGGCTTCACCTTCGACTATATCCCTTGCAGCGGATGATGTCTGAAAGATCTGCGACGTCCGCGACGGCCGCATCCACCTGGAGTCCGTAACTCATTGCACCCTCTTCCCTGGCCTCGCGGTGTGCGATACCTTGTCCCGGCAGTACATGCACTTGCCTGCCATACCTGATGATCTAGTCGCCTCCGTCCAAGTCCAGGATCGGAAAAGGTCCATTTTACTCCCCCAAACAATTCACTTTGTCTGTTCCACCCCCTAAACAAAATGATGGCTCACTTTACTCCCTCAAACAATTTCATTCGGTGCAATGTACACCCTATTAAAATTTATTTCTTTTGTTTCTCATTCTACAAGTAGAATTTGAAGATCAAATTTTGCATGATGTTAGTTGCCACAATAATCTATGTTAAAATATTTTTAAATTATTTTTCTGATATCATATCTATGCATATAACATTAATTTCTATTGAACTATGTAAATAATATCAAAATAATATGTCATAATTTTTTAATATAGGTTTTTGCGTGAGTTTTCATCATGAAAAATTTGTGCTTCAGATTCCACTTGTAGGCTGAGATACAAAAAAGACGAACTTCAAAAAGGTGTACATTGCACCAAATAGAATTGTTTGGGGGGTAAAATGAGCCATCATTTTGTTTAGGGGGTAAAATGGACAAAGTAGATTGTTTAGGGGAGTAAAATAGACTTTTCCCTCCAGGATCATAAGCTGGAATATTTTGTTGCGGCGGTCCTTGTCCCTTCCAGAGACCAAGAGGACACGTCATTCAAAGTGGTCACCAGGACAAACTATCGTGAGGAAATGTATGTGGCATTCGTCTTCTCTTCAGTTTCTAGGGTTTGGAGTGTTGGTGTGCACATACGAAATGTGAAGCTCTAAGCTTACCATTTAATCCAGAAGGCACTCTCTTGCTTGTCCCCCATCATTATGCTTATGGCTACTTCTACTGGAAAATGTCGTGCAAGAACATGCTGATAAAGTTAGACTTGAACAAATGAAGTTTTCTTCTCTCCACCTCCCACCTGATCATGATATGAGGCTTGTTGTCATTGTGGAGGCAGGGGAAGGCTTGCTTGGGATGATTAGTCGAACTAATGAAAACAGTGGCCCCTTCTTGTATTACATCATGATCCAAAATGGGGGCGAGAGCTCGAGTGAGTGGAAGATGGAAAAAACAATCCCAATGCCTACGGGTTTCACCTATTACAGTGTCTGTGCATCTAAAGGACACATTTTCCTATTAGGCTGTCTAGAAGGAAATAGGGTATCTGAAGTGTGTTTCTCACTTGAGCTCAGTACTCTTAATTAAGGTTGAGATGGTTGGTCAGATGACAGTCCATGTAGGTCAGATCTTCTTTCCATATTTCGGGTTCCCGCCATCCATGTCTCCAAAAAGGATATGAAGCGGTAAGCATTTATCACAATATTTGCTGATCTTTTGTGTTCTGCACATTCTTTTTACGCCTTCCTTTTTTTTTTGAGAAGAGCCTTCCGTTTATTTATGTGGCAGTATTGTTCATACTTTGCAACGTGTGTATTGTTTTTCCACCTTTTTTGTACACAGCTGCTATTATTGGTGCATCTTTGTCTCTGGAACTTGTGGTCATGTCACAACATCTCTAATATTGGAACGAGTAAAGTGCATAGCCAGTCCTTAAACTTGTTCGGGTGTGTCACTTAGGTCCCCGTACTCTCAAATTACACTTTTGACTCCTTAAACTTAGCCTCAGGTGCCATTTAGGTCCCTGTACTCTCAAAATGCAAATTTAACTTCACAAACTTGGCTTCGGATGTCATCTAGGCGCTATATTTTCAAAATACATCATTATACCAATTAATAAGTTTATTTATCTTTTATAGATATCACTTAATTGTAGTCAAATAAACATGAATTTAAGTACAAATGTGTGTTTAAACTAAATGTGCGCGTGCTATGGTGCATCTCATTCGGTTGTTCCATGTGTTACATAATGAGTTAGCCATGTCCTGTTTGAGTGGTGTCTTGTCTGACTGTGTTTTGGGTGTTTTTTTCTTTTTCTTTGTGTTCTTTAAATATTGTACAGGTGTATGTGGTGTGGGGGGCTAATTACCTTTACCCATGTACGTTATTTCTCTTCTTAATGTAATGATGCACAATTTATCTAAACATTCGAGGAAAAAAATGTGTGTATAGAATATTGATAAACGACATGATACAAATAATACAAACAAAGTACAGGACCTAGATGGCATCCGAAGCCAAGTTTAGGGAGCTAGATTTGCATTTTAAGAATATAGGGACCTAAATAACACCCGAAGCTAAGTTGAAGGAGTCAAAACTGCAATTTGAGAGTACATGGACCTAAATGACACACTGGACAAGTTTAAGGACCGGCCATGCACTTTACTCTATTGGAAAATTTTGTTAATGTTGTAACTTCTAGGTTGTTTGTATTACCAAGGTGTTGGATTGCAACTATAATTGCACAGATTAGTTATTTGTCATCAAGATGAAAAACTGCATATAATTTCAGGTGTCGTATATCTGGTTCAACGTATTTTGAAGAAGGGTTATATCCTTAGCCTAGTCTTGAAAAGTTCTATTGGACTAGACACATCGTAGGGTTGTGGCAGGATGTTGGTGCCTCAGGGGCAGTGGTGGCGTAGCAGGATTGGAGCATGGAAGAAGAGGCCAACTGGTTTCTTGGAGTGTAAGGGCAGTGGGATCACAAATAGCTTGCCCTCGCTTGTGTTTCTTATGAAGCATGTCTCATTGGATCCCTTACTCATCCTGTTTATAAGTTGAATACAATGTCTAGATGCCATATGTGTTAGGTATCACCTTGTTCCATGCCTACCATTTTTGGAAACTAAGCTATATCGGTGTATAATATGTTTAGTTGTATGGTTTGAACTTTGTCATGGTTTTGATTTTTATGGGAAAATCCTTTGGTCCAATGATCATGTTAGGAGTCTGTTTATTTTTTGCTTTTCTCAGACAGCTTAGCAGCATTCTTGCATTGTAGTGCGTTATTAGCCTTCCCATTGTTCGCCTTCTAGATGTCACCTGCTTGCCAGCGTGTGGTTATGCTAGTTCCGTAAAAGTTAAGCATTGATTGAAAAACACCATTCTTATTAAACCCTTGTTCGTTCTACGCATATGGAATCTCATTTTTCTAGTATTTGCATTCACAAGGGTCACTTTTTTTTTCTTGTGCATACCAAGCGAGGGTTTGATTTTCATTGAGCCGCATGTAATATGGGCAAATAAACTGCACATTAGCTGTGTTAATTGAACATAATTTGAATGGTGTGTCATTGTAGTTGATATTTAGGACCATAAATAAATGGTGTGATGCAAAATTTCAAGTGATGACGATTGACGAATTCTAGTTTCCTGATTTTTTTTCGAAGTATACAGCGATTTCTCTAGTTTTCTTAAATTATTTATTTATTACACAAACTCATGTGAAATATAATACCCTGGTCTAGGGTTTTCCTTAACCCATGTACCTTTAACAATATTTTCTTTTCATAAGAGCATATAGGCCGAATAGAAGTAAATTTTACCATATAACCCAGAAACCATTTGGGATCATGAAAAGGCTGGCGCATTGGATTCGCACCATAGGCAAGCTTTTGAAATAAGCTTGGCTGAAGATGCCTTGATTGCTTGGGTGGGCTTCTGCTGCTGCTTATGCACGTGCCAAAATAATGATCTTGTTTTCAGTCTAGCTCCTTTCAATGGTTCTGTTGTGATTTTAGGATTCAATGGTTCTAGCTCCTTTAGTCCAATGATCATGTTATGAGTCTTTTTATTTTAGCTTTTCTCAGACAGCTTAGCAGCACACTGGCCTTATAAATAGTTGTGTGCTTTATTAGCATTCCTTTTATTCGCCTTCTATATGTCACCTGCCTGCCGGCGTGCTTATGCTAGTTCCATGAATGTTAAGCATTGATCAAAACACCATTCTGCTTAAACCCTTGTTTGTTCTACGTATATGGAATCTCGTTTTTCTAGTATCTATATTCACAAGAGTCACTTTCTCAAATCTGCAAGTTTTTGATTTTGCATACCATGCAAGGGCTTGATTTTCACTGAGCCCCATGTATTATGAGCAAATAACTGCACAATTAGTCGTGTTAATTAAACAGAATTTGGTTGCTGTGTTGTTGTAGTTGATATTTAGGACCATAAATATATGACGATGATTGACAAACAAATGTGAAATATATGACGGTTTTCCTTAACTCTTTTACCATTAACAATAATTTCTTTCCATAAAGCATATAGGCTGAATAGAAGTAAATTTTACCATAACCCAAACACCATTTGTGATCATCAAAATGCTGGCGCATTGGATTCGTGCCATAAGCATGCATGCTTTTGAGATAAGGGCAGAAGAGGCCTTTCATTGCATGGGATTCTGTCGGTTGCTTCTCTTGCATGTGCCTAAATAATGATCTTGTTCTCAGTCGAGCTTCATTCCATTGTTCTGTTGTTATTTTAGGATTTAAGTTTAACAAGCAATCCACCACTAGCTTGGATCTACAGTAGAGATTATTATATAATCCACTGATAATTTGAAATTTCATGTTCAATCACATTATTTCATTTCTTGAGATAACTAAACAAGACAAGCACAGTAACTAGATACACCAAAGGATTTTTTTATTATATTCCATCATTCCAATGTCATATCTTGATCTTACAGCTTCATCCTTTGTGGTTTCTTTTTTCTGGATGTGGTTAGGTACAGTGTCAGGTTAATTTAATAGAGGTTGTAGATGACAAAAATACAACATTAGGACCTCCTTTGGAACGTTGGAATTATGTACAATTCCTGTTAAATTCCTGTGTTCTGAAGGAGGCCTAATAGGGATAATACTACAGAGAAAATGGACCAGAGAGAGTTTGCTGCATAAGTAGATGTATTGGAGCGAGAGAGAGTTTGTCCTTTATAACTGTAAATCAGTTACATATGTGTATCTTAGTACGTTAATGCCTACTGCAATTAATACATTTCTTGCAAAAAAAAAAACTAGTGGCATGCACCTTTAGTTTGAAGTCAAGCTACATTTGAGCAATAAAACTAAAACCATGTTTAATTCTCTACTTTTCATGTTATGCCTTGTCACTAGAACGAAGTGTGGAATGTAAAAGTTCATTCTTTATTTGCAGTGGGGCTTCCGACGCTTGGACTACATCAAAGCTGCAGGAATAAATTCATTTCCAAGCTGTTCAGGCTTCTACAACTTGCGATGCTGCTGCTGTGGAGCTAGATGACACTCGCTTTTCTGTTGGACTTATGTTATTGTGACTGTTGTCATGTAGTCTACTGATATTATAATATGTCAAACTATTCTTATCGTTGGTCTGATATGGTCGTAGTCATGGAACGTTTGTTCTATATGTTTCTAGTTGTTGCTTTGAAACAGTATGTAAGATGTAACAAAGATTTGTTCCCTTTATCGAGTGTCAAGTGTCTACTGTTATAAACCTTTTTATATGGTGCAAAAATCATATGCTGTTTTTTTTTGAGAATCCAGAAATCATGTGCTGTTGATGTGTTGGAGAACCATTATATTTTTTTTTATCTCAAGCCCGTCTCATTTATTCATTCAAAGGTGGATCAGCGAGATCACGATCCACTAAGTTTGTTACAAACTCCTGGATGGGGTCAGTCCAAACGTTGAACAGCCGAGTCCGTCCCCAAACTGTAACAGCAAGTTCATGTGCCACAGAATTACAAGTTCGTGGAACAGCTAGTACATCCACAAAGTCAAAATGGAGCATCATGAGGTCTTTCATCTCCTAGAAGAAAAGACCACCCGTGGCTTCATCATATACTTCAGTTTTAAGGGCCATCATCAGACAAGTTGAGTGGTCTAGTTGGATGCGGGACAACCATGGGTTATCGCGGCCTGGAGCGCTGCGAGCCCTGCTTGCGCTTTCGGTGCACAAAGTTTCTACATAGCTGTAAGTTGACCTGAGCTGTCAATACTGAAGCTCCTTCATGATCCCGAACAATGACGCCCCATGCACCATAATTATTGATTTTCAGTCACTATGGTGGTGGCGTTCACCATTTACTCTTCGGCCTAGGTGCTCTGATCTTTGCCTTCATCAAGTTGTTGCCAATATCATTAACGAGACATGCAACCATATATGTTTTTTCCTTGGCGTCTCCTTCTCTCCCTAGCATTGGCTTTGTTCCTTGCCTCCCACTCCCACCAGGACCACAAAAGTGCAATGGTCTTCAGTCTCAGTTTCTCCTCTAGCTAGGGAATGGATTGCCTGAACAAACCTTCTCTGCCGATGTTAACAGGATCAGCTCCAATCGGATTTCTACCGTCTCCGGCTGCTGCCAACATTTCTTCCCCAATTTACACTTCAGAAAACAGTGCCCCCGTCCTCATCGAGTCAGTGACATGTCAGACAGAGAGTCGATCTACATAACCCTCCTCAGAGGCAAACTGTTATGGCCGAATCTCCACATGAATTGCTTCAGTTCCGGGGTACAGAAGATACTCCATATCTTCATCCAGTCCAAAGTGCTGTTGGAGAAACATTATAGGTGACGACGACGTGCTTGGAGCATATATTGGAGTAGCAATTGCAGAAACAACCATTGAAAAATTTGAGACTCCAAGAAGATGTACGGCATTTTGTTCACACATGTCAGGTTCGACGAAAGCAGACTGTTGGCTTGCTTATAGATTTTGGTGCACATTTATGCGGCAATATACAGAATGCCACCAGAACATGGGATGTACTGGATATGCCACTGTGTAATGAAGATGCCAATATTGGATGTCTGTAGTAGCTGAGTAGCTGGCCTGATGGGAGCAAAAGACCATTGGTTCTCGTATGTCAAAGACTTCGCGTGGATGCTAGCAAGACATGCTCTTTCTCAGAAGGAAGATGGATCACGTAGTAAATCTGAGTTCCCTATCTCTTGCTGCTCCTGTTTCTAGCGGGACGTGGCAGATACATTACTCCATCCTTCAAGTTTCAAGATCAAGTGCAACCTCAAGTCCAGTACACCTTCTAGTCAGATACTAGAATTACAGTTCCCTGTCGGACAACATCCTAAACTCGAGAACTGACTAGCGATTCAACAGTAAACATGTGAAAGTAAAACCTCGAAAACCAAAACTCAATTTTGCAACACGTGCATTTTAGTTTTAAGTTTCTGAACTATATACACTGTGAACCATTCAACAACGTAATGTGATGTGACTGGTACGTTTTAGTCTTATAGGTCAAGTCATTTGCCGAATATCAAATTAAACATCAAAATGGCTTGTTCGCAACCCTTCCAAATTCCTGGGGCACCGAAGAACGCCATTTAGTTTTGCGATGGGCTTCGACATGAGCTACAAGACCCTGATCTCTTTGTTGCACATTGAAATGAATGCTGCCTTTTGTACCAAGATCACTTCGTTCTAGCTTGACGACCTCCTTGCTTGATCCAATAATCAGCTGATGGCTCAGTCGGACCCATTCAGGCTCGCACTTGAGACACGAGCAAAACAGTAATTTCATGTTGTGTTTGCATGGTGGTATGTTCAAGAGGCGGTGCTAATTGAGGAAAAGTGGTAAATATGGCATATGCAACAAAGTGAAAAACAAATCCTTAAATTTCCCCGAACATTTGAAAACCCCTCGCCAGGTTAAAAAGTACAACCTTCTCAAAATAAAGGATCGATCATTTGTCAATTAATCGAGTGTCGGCGAATGAAAGCTATTAGTTTTTTATTCAACAAGCAAGCTATCATTTTCATCCTCCAGTCGAACAAATAGAGCTCGTGACTCTCGCTAATAGGCTCACCATCCTACCCCCTCCTACAGTTGTTCTCAAAAACATCCGCGCCGTTGGGTCCGCAGATACTTCCCCCGCCACACAAACCCATTCAAGTCCATCCAGCCAAAGCTCAGCCCACCGCCGGTCTCTCGTTGCCCACGCTTGGCGGCGCCATGCTGCCTCACCATTCCACCCACCAATTATTTCCTTCATCAGGCCATGCTTGCTCCCCACAACTTCTAGGCTCGGAGGCCACAAAACCTCTCAAAAACCTCGAAATACTGAAGCTTCGCCGCATATGAATGCCGACTGATATGTTCGTCAGTTCCGTTGACTGTGATCCAGGGAACCATAATATCTCCATTTCAAATACCTGTAGTTTCATCTATGCACTATAGAAAGAAAGGAAAAAACTTTATTAAAATAATGGATATAACGAGTACTCGAGACTTGAGTGTAGTTTGAATGGGCCGGACTGCCGGACGTTCGCCCAAGAACCGCTTGCTCTTTCAAGTCCAAGCAAGCGTAATTTGTCCCAGGACAACACCCATTTGCACCGAACCACGCCAAACCGTCCAAACCCTAGCAGATCGAAATCCCCTTCCTCGCTTCCTCCATCGCCGCCGGCGGCGAACCCAGCCGGCGATGGCGACGCCAGTTTGCCGGATCCTACACCGCCCCGGAACCTCGGAGTCGCCACAGCAGCTGTTAGGCTTCACCGAGGATCTCCTGCGGGTCATCTTCCTCCGCTTGCCTCTCCTGCCGACCTCGTCCGCGCCTCCGCTGCCTGCACCTCCTTCCGCCGCATCATCGCCGACCCAGACTTCCTCCGCCGCTACCGCTCCATCAACCCGCCGCTCTTCCTCGGCTTCCTCGGTCAGCACTGTTTCTATCCGACCGTAGCGCTGGACCACAACGCTCCGGCCGGACGCGCTGTCACACCCCAAAATTTCCATTTTGGGATGTGAAGCAATTTTTGCTAGCTTTTCTTTTAGAAAATAAAATGAATTTGTTTTACGTGATGAAAAATGAATTTATAAAATAATATGTTAGATTAAGGATTTTATTGGTTGAATAATTCCTTGATTAAATTCTCTTTTCTGATATGGTTTCCTTTCAATTTCTCAAGTTTTATCCCTCTCTTTCTCTTTATCTTTTATATTTCTCTTGATTCTAAATCATCGGGCCATCCTCCATCTTTTTCCGAGCCAGCCCAACTCTTTTTCTTGTTGGTCCGCAGCAGTCCGACCCCAAAAACTATCAGCCCACAAACTGCACGCATTCAAAAAGGAAAGAAAATGAGCATTAAACAACGAATTAATGCATTTTCCTTTATTTCCTCTCTTTCCTTCCTTTCCCCCACCAACCCCACCTCTCCCTACAAATACAGGGCCTCTCCCACGTCCTCCCCACCCCCCACAAACACTCACCACGCCGCCAGGCTGCCGCCATGCCCTGCCACTCTCGCGCCCAGCCATGCCGCTGCCGATTGGCATCAACGTTCCCAACGATCCAGCCAACCAAATACCACCAAATTTCACCAGCACGTGTGCCATGAGTTCCTCTACAACATATCCAAAGATGACACCAAGAGGTGACCTGAATCGACGGGGATCTGATTCGCAATGACGACTGCTCCCTGTTCTGGAATCTGTCCAGCGCATCTGACGGTAATTCTCTCCATGTTCTGCCCAACCTGTTGCCTTTCTTGATGCAATTTCCAATCCATGGTGTGTTCCATCAAGTCTTTATCACTATTGCAGAAGGATTAGTCCAGATCTGTTCTTGTGCCTTCAGGAACGTGATGCCATCAGTAACTGTCGCTGCACGACCCCATCACAATACAACTGATCGATCTCCTTCGCAGGTGAACCCATGACCCAATCCTCCTGTGTTTGACGTGTTCCACACAATTAGGCATACTACTGTGAAAACCATGTTCCAAAACATGCAGCCAATTGACGGAAACGCGCATGTTTCTTTCATTCTCTGTGCACAGCTTTTCTATTCAATTTTCAGAAATACCTTGTTACATTGAATTGCTGATATCTTTTTTATTCCTAGCTCCGATTTAGGTGATTCTTGCGCCTAAATCTTCGTTGCAGAATGATCTATCCAACCATAGTGTTTTTATGATGTGCTTTATCTGTTTGGTGTACTGTATTTATTGGTTTGTGCCTTTTCTTTTTATCGATAGTTTATACGAATGGACGATGACGTGGAGAAGCGGTATGAGAACATGAAGAGCAAGAAAAGAGCACTGAGCAGCATTATATGAGCAGGCAAGTTTCCTTGACGCATGTTGATCCTATTTCTTTCTCCCTCTAGTTTAGTCATGCATTGCGTTTAATATGAAACCTATGTGTCATTATCCTGTTCCTTACTATTTCCTTGTCGCCTGGTTGTGGTAGATGATAGTGGTGTCATGGGTAGATTCATGCTTAGCCTTGCTGTATGTTGGGATGGGAGTCCTTAATTTTGACTAATGATCTATGCAACCTAATTAGGAATGGTAAAGGTTAGAAACATGGAGCTTAGGAATCTAGGCAGGACGGTTGGTTTGGTATGGTGCCGGCGTGCACGAGAGTATGGTTTGTGCTAGTTTCCTGCCTTAGATTCTAAGGACCGGTTCATGGAGCATGTAACCCGGCATAACCGCGCCATCACAAGACTGCTATGGAACAGCTTGACCAATTAATTAGATGTCTTCTTACCTTGTGTGCACCATTCGGATGTTTTGTGGCGCAAGAGGGGGCTTCTGCAGCGGAGGTAAAATGGACTCCAATATGCTGTTAGCGGTGGAACCTTAGCGGGTGCATACAGGTTTGGAGATGCTTTGTAAAGGCCTCATAGTGATCTCCTGGCCGCACACCATAGGAAGTGTGCAGTGGCATAATGGAGGTTTTAGTCACCGACGGGTGATGAAATCACGACTTGTGGGTAAAGTGGTGCAACCTCTGCAGAGTGTAAAACTGTCTTGACAGCCGTGCTCACGGTCACGAGCAAGCCTGGACTTATTCATGATTAGTTGGATGGTTTGGTTGGTTGCTAGTCGGGTGGTGGGAACCCGATTAGTTGGTAGCCAGGTGGTGGGAACCTGGTGAGCGGTTGTATGTTGGTTTTGGGGGTGATCATCTCACTTAGTAATTAGGATGCTTTGATATAGGAGTTTATATTAGGATTGCATAGATGCAACCATTGAGTTAAGCCTTTTTTGATTTAGCCTTGCATGTCATACTTTCCCCCACTTGCTGAGTACGATATGTACTCATGCGCTTGCTTTTCCATATATTATTGTTGCTCAGTGAGGAAGCCAAAGACTATATTGAAGATGGTGCATAGAAGGTCGCGTTGCCGCCAGTCGATTGCCTGTGGAGCGCCCTGGAGCTTTCTTCCGCTGTTGTGCTTAGAACTCTGGTTTGTTTCACTTATGTTGTTTTATTCGCTATAGAACTGTATATCACTATAATGTCGCTACATGTATGATAAAACAGATCCTGACATACATGTAGAATGCATTCGATTTATGTTATATAAAAATTGGGTGTGACACGCGCTCTCCAGAGCGCCGCCGCCGGCTTCACCTTCGACCACATCCCTCGCACCGGATGGTTTCCCTGGCACGTCCGAGACGTCCGCGACGGCCACGTCCTCAAATCCGTAACTCATTACACCCTCTTCCCTGGCCTCGCGGTGTACGATCCCTTGTCCCGGCAGTACGTGCACTTGCCTGCCATACCGAATGATCTAGTCGCCTCAGTCCATGTCCAGGGATACGATCTCGAATCTTTTGAGGCGGTCTTTGTCCCTTCCGGAGACCACGAGGGGACGGCATTCAAAGTGGTCGCCTGTCCATATTATCGTGAGGGCACCACGCGTTACAGCGCGTTGCTTCGCGCGTTAGGGAACCGCGCGTCTGCCCCGACCTACCTTTTTCCGCGGGCGACGCGAAACCAAATCGGGAAAGGGCCAACGTGCTTTCCAAGTTGGTCGCGGCGGCCTCCTTCCCCGGCGCCGCGCGTCCCCGCTCTCCCTCCTTCCCCGGCGCCGCGCGTCCCCGCTCTCCCTCCTTCCCCGGCGCCGCGCGCCCCCACCTCCTCCCCGGCGCCGCGCGCCCCCACCTCCTTCCCCAGCGCCCCGTGCTCCACTGCCTCCTTCCCCGGCGCACCAGTGATCCACTACCTCCATCCCCGGCGCCGCTTCCGTCGCGCACCGCCGGCTCCTTACCGCGCGACAACAGCTCCTTCTCCGGAACCCGTCCGCCACGCGCCTCGGCCTCCTTCCCCC
This sequence comes from Eragrostis curvula, assembly GCA_007726485.1. Classification (NCBI taxonomy): domain Eukaryota; kingdom Viridiplantae; phylum Streptophyta; class Magnoliopsida; order Poales; family Poaceae; genus Eragrostis; species Eragrostis curvula. The sequence goes on from CM017442.1 coordinate 12,534,526, forward strand.
GAATTCGCCAGCGGCGTGCCTCCTTCCCATCTTCCACGCCCTCCTTCCCATCTTCCGCGCAGCACCAACTCGACGCAGCACTTCGCCGTCTCCTCCTCGGCAGCAACATCATCAACATTGGAGAAAGAAAAGGTAGAACTACTAGACAATAGATGTGAGATGATAGTACCTGAATGCTGCTTGAGTGTTGTTGATAATGGTCAGGAGTGTGTTTTATTGGGTGCGAGTTTGGTGCGAATTGCAACTCTTCCTAGTTCATGAATGGCTACTCTACCAAAAGTCATAAGTTGCTACTAGTCTGTGCCTGCGAGTTGCTACTCCTTAATTGCTGTTTGTTATTTTGTTATATGAGTGTGTTAATAGACATGTTGCTACTTGTTTGCTACTCTGCCAAGGTCATGAGTTGAGTTGCTACTTCTGTGCCTACGAGTTGCTACTACTTAATGGCAATGGTTTCCAACTAGATTGCTGTTTTTATCGTTGTTGCCTTTTCCATTGTCTTGCTACTAACCTTGCTTCATATGTACCCTATGTTTATGCAGTTGCTATGGCTCCCGATCAGTTGTTCGACCTTAACTTCGAACCTGTTGATGTGGACGGAGATGATGCCGATGCTGCACTAAACAGTTTATTACACACACCGCAAGGTGTGGGGCAGCAGCCGGAGGTGGCTGGTTCCGATGAGGGCCACACGTCAAGCGAAGATGACAATGCCGAGTCGGCAGGAATGACAGTCCCCACAGCAACCACTGCATCTGGGGCTGTTGATGTTGAAGAAGGTGTTGAGGTGATATCGACACCCAATGACCCATGTGTCGGCATGACCTTTGATACCTGTGAAGCAGCAAAGTCCTTTTACAACAACTATGCACGATATAAGGGCTTCTCAGTGAGGATAGACAATTCCAATAAGACAAAGTGGGCTGGAGGGAAATCAAGGGTCAGGTATGTTTGCCATAAAGCTGGAGTGAACAAGAAGAATAAGCCTGCAACTGATGGTCCTATCACCGAGAAAAAAGTCACAAAAAAGAGGAAGAGGGATCATATTGAAAGAACAAAATGCCCGGCACTAATGGCTGTCAAGTTTACAGGGAGCTACTGGGTGGTGGACACCTTTAGGGCAGAACACAACCACGATCTGGTCCAGAAGTTCTCGCTCACCAAGTTCTTGAGATCCCACAGGGACATACCACCGGAGGAGAAGCAATTCATAAGGACTCTACACAGTTGTACAATCAAAACCGTCCGGGCCTATCAGCTCATGTGCGAGCTGTACGGAGGCGAACAGAATGTGCCCTACACTGTCTGCGACTGCAAGAACTTGCGTAAGAGCTATGGAGCTGAAAATGAAGGAAAGGACATGAAGAAAACATTTGAGCTATTTGATGAGATGAAGAAGCAAGACCCCGACTTCTTCTATGATTATACACTTGACAAATTTGAGAGGGTCGAACACTTGTTCTGGATTGATGGAGAATCAGTAAGACAGTTTGCTCATTACGGCGATTGCATATCCTTCGACACTACATACTTCACGAACAAGTACAACATGCCCTGTGCCCCATTTATAGGTAGATATTTGCTGCTTAATTGTTTTATGTTATAGTAAACTTTGGTATCATCTTCCATTTCTTTGTTTCTGTGATAGCAACTTTATGTTACTAGCAAGATTTTGTGTGTGTATCCTGTAGTAACTTTTGCCCTGTGGTCTTTGGCAACTTTTGTGCTTTTGGTCTGTAGCAAATTTTGTGCCCTGCATTGTAGCTGTTTGTATCTGCTTTGGTATCATCTTCCAGATTTTTTTTTTTTGTGATAGCAACTTTTGCTTCTAAAAACATTTCTAGTATCAGCTTCAATTATTTTATGTTATGTAACCTTCTGTAGTAACTTGTACCCCTGCAGTCAGTAGCAACTTTTATGCTTTTGTCAGTAGCAACTTTCTGTCTTCTTTTTGTTCTTCTATTGCACCATGTGGCAGCTAGTGTGACACCTCTTTCCTACCCTTGTAACAATGCAGGGATCAATAGACATGGACAGTCTATACAGCTTGGTTGTGGATTCTTGCGGAACGAGAAGACGGAGAGCTTCGTTTGGCTATTTGAGAGGTTCAAGATTGCTTGTGGTGTGCCAGCCTACATCATAACAGATCAAGCCGCTGCGATTGCAGCTGCGATAGAGAAAGTTTTTCCTGAGGCAGTCCATAGGCTATGCAGGTGGCATATCATGGAGAATGTGAGGAAGCACATGGGTGCCTTCCTATCAGGAAATAAACAGTTGGCCGATGACTTCAATGACTGCATTTCAAACAGCTTCAGCCCTGAAGAGTTTCAGAGTAAATGGCAAGCTATGATCGACACCCATGAGCAGCACGGTCATGAAGGTTTTGAAGCGCTCCATCGGATCAGGCAGGATTGGATTCCAGCATACTTCATGGACTGTTCTTTCCGTTCCTACAAACCACAGCTCGAAGTGAGGGGTTCAATGCAGTCCTCAAGCGGTATGTGAACCCCAACAACTCACTGCTGACGTTTGTTGAACAGTACATGAAGATCCAACAGTCCATCCTCGGCAGGAAGAACGAGTTTGAATTCAACACACTAGTGAGAGAGCCCGACTTCCTCACAGGACATCCCATGGAGCAACAAATGATGGTCACATACACCAGGAGGCTGTTCAATGTGTTCCAAGTGGAGCTGCAATACACATCCTCCTATTTTATCCGTGAGACGGGTACACCCAATGTGTTTGACATAGTGCCGTACACAGCTTGCCCAGAACCTCTATATCACAGTAGGACATTCCGGGTGAGAGCAAACCCATCTGATGAGGAGTACGAGTGCACTTGCTGCAAATTTGCAAGAGATGGAATCCTCTGCTGCCACATATTGAAAGTGTTTGACAAGCTCGCTGTCCGCTTGGTGCCGGCAAGGTATATAAAGCAACGGTGGACAATGATACATGATGAAGATGGCGCTGAACCACAACTTGAAGCGATGCTTGAAGCTCCAGGGATGACCGATTCTGGAAAACAAGCCGTGCGTCACCACAGGGTTTGTAACTCATTTGCAAAAATTACGCGGCCCTCCGTTGCAATCGATGACGAGTATGCAGTTATTGTGAGGCACGTTGAAGCATTGCAGTCTGAGTTGCTACAGATGAGGAAGAACAAAGTGTCAAGCACAGCCTCTGAAGCTCATCAGGGTGGCACAGCTGAGGTGCGTAAGACACGGGGGAAGAAAGCTTGTAAGACGCAGCAGCCTAAGAAGCCTCAAAGAAAACCTCAGAAAACTCAGAGCAGGTCTCAAGTTCAAGTGAATGACACATCTCAAGTAGCCGAAAACCAACAAGGTTTGTAGTAGTTGTAGCAATTAATATATGTATGCAAATTTTACTTGATTTGACTGAATTGTACACACAGAGACGGGACAGACTGTTGATGACATCATCGGCATGAGATTCGATCGTTCTTTTGCTAGAGGCCTTGAGGAGCAAATACTGAATTGTACGCATGAAATTATTTTGCAAGTTAGTAATGCAAAACCAGGTGTGAGACATTGTTGTCATTTTGCTAATAACATCAAATGTTTGTCACGTGTATCTAGGTGCAGACCAATGTTGTGGGAGGGAGGACACCCATGTTGAATGCAATGACAGCACGGGGGAGAATTACCTTCAAACTCAAGGTATGTGGTAGAGATCTTTCTAGCAAATTTCATTAATTGCGTAGAAAATGCAGTCAGGGTAACATCTTGTGTCCTTTATTTATATGTAGTAACTTGTATGCTTTTGACAGTAGCAACTAGTATGCTATTGACTGTAGCAACTTGTGTTCTGTTGACAGTAGTAACTTGTGTTCTTATTTCTTTGTTTTTGTTTCCAGACACTACGCCAAATGTGGAAGCTCCAACACTGTATCCTAAAGACCCACCAGTGACAAAGAAACAAGGGCGCCCAAAGGAAAGAAGATATAGAGGGCTTCAATTCCATGCAAAAAAAACCAAAACCCTGTGGATTTTGTGAGTCGACGGAGCATACAACATCATCTTGTCCATCAAAGCCACAAAGGACATCCAATCTTGCTAGGTTGTTTGGTATATGATTGAAATATTCATTGCATTATTGATGGAAGAATACTTTGAAATTTATAATTTGTCTGCTGATGTAATAAGGGTTGCACTATTATTTATTCAAAATATATGAAAATATATGTAACACAAGTTGCTGTATACTTTTCTGTAGCAACTTTTAATCCAACTGTTGTAGCAACTTGTGGTTAATGTGCAAAGTCCTTGTAGTGAGACAAAAATTGCTATGCATGACAAGCTGTTGCTACAGGGGAGAAAAAGAAGTTTTTATGTTCACATAAGCAACTGTTGCTATATAATATGTAGCAACTTTTGATGTCATTGCTGTAGCAACTTTTGATGTCATTGCTGTAGCAACTTGATGTTCACTAGATTTATATTTACATTAACTTGATGTTCAATCTACTTATGGCATTAACTACACAAGCAGTATACATCCAACTGAAACTTCTTAATCAATGTAGCAACACCAACACGTGGTGAGATTAAACAGCCACACTTCCAGATACATAAAAAAGATTGAACCCACAGAGCTTTTTCATTGCTGAAGCAACCTTTGCTATATAAAATGTAGCAACTTTTGATGTCATTGCTGTAGCCACACTTCCAGATACATAAAAAGATGGGAAAAACAAAAATTATCCACAGCAGCAACTAGGTATATATTTTCACAGAACCGTCATATATATAAAATAATATGCAAGTTGTTACACGACCGTTCGTGACTGGAGGTTCAAAAATCATTGTCGTTTTGTAGTTTGCACCGACCATCATCAAAAGTTCATGTCATTACATAATCATGTCATTACATAAAACCAAAAGTTCATGACTATCTGAATGTCCTCCGCCGGCCAGGTTCATTGAGTTTGTATTGCTCATTCAGTGTCTTCCAATCAATATTCCTCCAATCCACATTGTTCTGTGGGCTCGATAACCATTGATGGAGAAGGATATTTCGGAGCCTAGGGCAGTCCCAATTGGAGATACTCGGAAGAATGCGTGTCGGCCCCCAATATTCCATAGCAACAACAACGAATATTCCACAGGAATAGCTGCAAAAACCCGATATAAAACAATCGTTAGGGGCAAGTTGTTACTACACACAAAAAAAAGAGTTGCCAGAGCAGATACATGACAAGTTGTTACTCCAGTGAGACAGGAGTTGCTACAACAGTCAGGGGGCATGACAAGCTGTTATTACAGGGGGAGTTACTACAGGGGCATGACAGGCTGTTTACTACATGACAAGCTGTTACTACAGGGGAGAAAAAAGCAGGGGTAGCATGACCATGTAAATTTGTAGCAGGAAAAAATATAATTACTTCTTTATTGACGCTGCACTAGTCACATAGTGTTGTTACTACAAACTTTGCAGACCAAGTAGGACCAAGTTGGTACTACATAAGAAAAAAGTCAGGATCGACTTACTTATTGAGTTGCTTGAATCCCTCGAAGTATTTGATAGGAAACCTCCACACATCTTTGACTTGACCGTCCTCTCGCTTTGAAGTGACCTTGTTCCAGAGGTTGACGATCTTCGCTTTTACCTTCCTTGATGTGTCTTGGAGCTTCGCATTAATTGGTTTCCTAAATGAATCAACAACATCGAATTGCTTGTCTTTAAAGTTGACAATGACAAGAAACCAATGGCCTCCTTCATGTGCATCAGTGGCCTTGCGTCTCTCCGTAATTGGCTCATAAATTGGAAGCATGATCTACAAAAAAAAATTAGAATAGAAGATCGATAGATCATAGAAGAAACAGTGAGGCATAGAGGATTAGGGGAACAAAGAAGATCAATAAAGCATAGGAGGAACTTACATAATCAAAGTTCCTATGGTCTTCATTGAATAGGTTGAGCAGCCTCTGAGAATCCAAATATCCCTCCGCCATGATAAGTTGCTGCATCACAAGATTCCGATACTTGGTTAAAATAAACATTTTCATGTATCAGCAGCATGAATGTTGATACAAAACTGGATCGTGATACTTACAGTGTCATAAGTAGATAGAAACTTTTTCCGTTCTTGTCCTTTTGCAGTGGAGAGGACTTGAGCAGCAATCGCGATGACAAGGGACTCGAAACACCTACACGGTGCTATGCTCGTAGCAATCTCTGAAGCCGTAGCTTTAATGTTGCCATTGTCAAAGATTACAGGGCTAAAATAATGAAAAAAGATGAGTTAGAGTAGCTACTGGATAGCTGAACATAATTGCTACTGGATAGCTGACCAAAATTGCTACTGGTTAGGGACCAGAATTGCTACTGGTTAGGGACCAGAATTGCTACTGAATAGGTTAACAAAAATTGCTACTGAATAGGAGAACAGAAATGCTACTGAATAGGTGAACCAATAAAGAACATGACAAGCTACTGGACAGTAGAAGGCGATACTGACCTTAGGGAAGCATCTCTTGTCCTCCAGGTGCAGACATGATTGTAAAGGTGCTCAGCTTCGCGACTAGCTATGAACTTGTTTGCTGTCGCGATATTAATATTGGGGTAAATCCTACATTCCAGTGGAGTCTCTAAAGTATCATCATCTGATGTGTCGCCGTAGTGCGTTCTCTGTCGTCTTCTTTCCTCCTTCTTCTTCCTTACGACTTCATCAGCTTGCCTAAAAGCCTCTGCAGCAATTGAATCAGTGAGTGAATCTCCGGACTCCTGACTGCTGACCCCCAATGAGAAACTCGGTGCATTGGGGACATCCTGGAATGCTTTGGACAGTTTGATTGGAACCTGTTGAAAAACAATTTATGTCATAAGGAAAAAAAGTATGTGACAGAAAAAAAAGTTGCTGTAGTAATGTATTTTTTTTTATGCTAACCTCGTCGTCTTTACTTTCTTGTCCTGCAACCTTGGAAGTGTCTTGCACATCTTTGTTAACTTTCGAAGCTGGGACCTTCCTAGATGTTTTTCTTTCCTGCTGTCGAGCCCCGATGGAGGCAACATGTGGTGTTTGCTCTGGTTCTGCAAAGCTTACTTTCTTTGCGTCTTTCTTCTTTCGTTGATATATAACATAGTCCTAGAACAATGACCCAAAAAGAATCATGCGAAACTATGATTCAAAACCCCAAACGAAACAAGTGTCAAAAAGATCAAGCAATAAAAGCTACTACTCATATATGCTGCCCCACAAAAGTTACAATTAGTGGTTCTTAAGAAGTTGCTACTGTTACAAGGTAAAAGTTGCCACTGCTACATAACTAAAGAAAGCTGCTATCCGTGTTACTTACTGCAGTTGCAGCCTTGGAGCTATCTTCATGGTTCGCTTTGTCGCTTTTCACTCCATCATCTTTTTGATCTGTTGACAGCCCCTCCAGAAAAAAAAATTATAGTGCATAATTAAGAATAACAGATGTTGGTGCTGGTATATTTTACCTGCAAGTTGCTACTTACAAAAAAAATGGTGAAAGTTACAAGCACAAAAAAATCGATGACAATGTAAATAATAATTTTATCTTTTTTTCTTCTTGCTGCAAACCAACGAAACTATGATTAAAAACACCAAACGAAACAAGTATCAAAAAAGAGGTGCTAATGGATCAAGCAATAAAAGCTACACTCATATATGCTGCCACACAAAGTTACTATTGGTGGTTCTTAAGAAGTTGCTAATGTTAGAAGGTAAAAGTTGCCACTGCTACATAGTTCAAGAATAGAACTAAGAAAGATGCTATCCATGTTACTTACTGGAATTGCAGCCTTGGAGCTATCTTCGTGGCTTGCTTTGTCGCTTTTCACCCCATCATCCTTTTGATCTGTAGGCAGCCCCTCCTGAAAAAAAATTATCATGCATAATTAATAAAAAATCATACCAATTTTATTTTTCTTTGCTGCAAACCAAAGTTGCTGTTGCGGCAAAAAAAGGGTCAACAAGTTACTTACATCCTTCTTTGCTGATTCAGACAATGAAGTATCAGCACCTGTTTTTTCTTTGCTGGTGTCTCCCTCCTTTTCCAAAGCATGATTCTTTTCCAGAGCCCTTTCAGCAATCTGCTTTCGGAGTGGTTTACCAGGGTTGTGGCCAGTGGATTTTGTCCTCTTATTCTTAGCACCAAATGGATCTCTTAGCCGCTTCCGTTGTTCCTTTGTCAATTCAACCTTTTCTACCTTGAGAAGCTCAGTTATCCGTTCTTCGCATTGATTGTTCGGAAGAAACTCCAAGTTAGCATTTGGCAAAGTTTCCAGACCTTCAAACACATCAATCTTCGTTTTGGGCTCAAAAAATATATGCTATTCAATCATCCTAGGCTCTTCAGGGACCACTGGTGCACGCTGCAAATCTTGCTTTAGATAACGGTTGACTTGGTCAGATAATCCTTCACTTGCAGACCCTGAAGCGCATGTGTTTTGTGAACTGGTTTCTTCCTGTGTATTCTGAATTTCATCTGAATGCGCTCCGGAGACATCTCTCTGAGTGTGACCTTCAGACTCTGCCTTGTCCCCTTGCTGTCCCCATCTTTCTTTCCTTCATCAGGGGCTTCCTCCTCACCATTTTTGATACTGGCATTTCCCTGACCGCCATCATCATCATCATCATCATCTTTCTTCTTTTTATTGGTAGCATCTTTGTCACGGTCTTCCTCCTCATCATTGCCATCGTTATCCTCGTCCTCATTTTTGTCTCCAACATCATCCTTCTTCTCGTTGTCATCACTGTTTCGAGCCTCTGCACTCCATACAATAGGAACATTAAGTTGCTATGAAAACAGTGGTCTGCATGACCGAAGGAAAAAAAATACTGTCTCATTTGCTGACCTTTGTTTTCGTCGGCACGAACATTCTTTAGTTTTCTTTCAAGCAAATGAGACAAAGTTATTCTATCATCTTCATCCTCATCTTCGTGTTCTGCCCTATTGCCAGCACTAGTATGGGAATTAATGTCCCTGTTAATAAGAAACAAACACATGAATGCTCCATAATGTACAATTGTATCAGAATTGGACACAGTGAAAAAAAGCAATCTTACTTTAAAGTTGAAGAAATAATTGTATCAGTGCTTTGCTGAGACGGGTTTACCGAGTCGTCATTGTTACCTCTCTCAGGGCTTCTGTTGTCATAATTAACAAAAAAAAAAAATATGTAAGAGGGCAGATCAAATGAACACCACATAAGTTACTACATGATTCCAGTACCAAATTGCTACGGTTGGTTTGAAACAAATTGCTCCTTTTCTTTATCCTATTCAGTAGCATCGAAAAAAATCTAAAAAAAAAGGTGCTGAGTTGGAATCACATATAAGCCAGATTTTGCATGAAATCCCAGCAATTACAACATGATTACCCATACCAAAAATTGCTACTGTTGGTTAGGGAAAAAATTGTTTTACCTTATATTTTCAGGATTGTTTTTGTCGCTATGATCCTCTTCGCCATCCTCGTTAGCGCTCTGTCCAGAATTCTCTTTGTCATCATTGCTTATCTCATCATCTTTGCTGAGATTGCACCAAAAAAATAATATATATATAAGAAGGCAGATTAAATGAAACACATAAGTTGCTACATTA
>CM017442.1:12544145-12650166 GCA_007726485.1 Eragrostis curvula
TGTCGTTCCTGCGTCGGTGCTCTACTGTTGTCGTCTCGTCTGGAGCTCAGGGCTACGCGAGCTGTGGCCGCCGCAGGCCAGACGCAACGCCAACGCCACTGTCTCACGCACTACGCCAACGCCACTGCTTCACGCACTACGCCAACGCCACTGCTTGCTGCCGCCAAGGTTACATAACCGTTGGGACCGTTCCGACCGAGCCGGACGGTTAGACCGGTTTACCGGTTACCGCGGTAACCGGTCGGAAACCGGACAAAAATTCAAAAATAAAATTTGAATTCAAAATCTCGGTTACCGACCGGTTTCTCTCTTTTCTTCGGTAACCGACCGGTTTGCTCGGTATACCGACCGGTTTTCTCGGTTTTGTCGGTTTCGGAAATTGCTAAAATAGGCTCAAAAAATTGGAAATTTTGGCATGAACGTTGATGAAATATTCTAATAATGGTTATCAGACATTGAGAACATAGAATTCATGAAATATTGCACCAATGAACCTCATACAACATACCACAATTCATACAAAGTCCAACATAAATTGTCCGATACATAGTTCTTGACGAAATTTAACATACAACATAGTTTTGAACATAATACATGTAGTTTTGCGCACATCAACATACAATAATGGATACAAGCATGCAAGAAAACTATGTTCCCATACACTATCTTTATCACGATCACCCATCGTGCCTGCAAGAAAATCACATCGACAAATACGATGTACTCATTTTCTCTTAGTAACACATACACAATTCACATACTACCAATACACAACAATTGCCGAGTTGATAATACCATCTATCCAATGAAATATAGCAGCACTACATTGCCCTCTAACAAATTTCACAATCATCGATTTAGCAGCACTACATTGCATCTCTATAACTGTATATCAATCAAACGGGAACAGAAAAAAAATAAAAACCGATAAACTAACCTTCACCTCGGCGTCGGACGGCGCAAAACCGGACGGTTCGCACCGGTTACCGCGGTTTCTACTCAACTAACCGACCGGTTTCTACTCAACTAACCGGACGGTTCTTGCGCCATTTTTTTGACCCATCAAACAACCTCATTTTTATTAACCGTTTCCACCAATGTGTTGCAAATAACATCTAGTTTATTTACATATTTTTTATTTCAAATTTTTTCAAATTTCCAAAAAATTTCAAAATTCAAATCTCAAAACCGGATGACCGAACTAACCGGACCGGACCGGTTAGTCCGGTAACCGCGGTAACCGAGCGGTTACCGTCGGTTTTGTAAACCTTGGCTGCCGCTTGCTCTCTTCTGTCTCTCGTCTGGTGCAAGGCTCGGGGCAAGTTTGAATTTTTGCCTCTGCATTCCAAGTTGACCATGGTGAAATCCAGTTTTGCAGGGCGCCAATCTTGCAGAGCTCAGAAGTGAATGGTCACCTAAGCTCAGAAGTGAAGATTGATGTAATCCTCTTGTCCTGTGTTTTTTTAGATTGAAAACAATTGCTTTTCAAAATGTGTGTTTTTTCAGATTGAAAACAGTTGCTTGTCCTGTTGGTTCAATCTAAAGGCAGGCTCACCCTTCTGCTAGTTGCAGATTGTTCACTGAAGCATGTAAAGTTCACTGTAATTCTCATTTTGTTTCATTTTAGTTCACTGAAGCATGTTGTTATTCTCTGCTCCCTATGTATGCTTAATTCAGCTCGTTGTCAGTAGTCCAACAAGAAAGAGGTACAAGCCACTGGGTTCAAAGTTGTCCAAATGGCTTGTATTTTACATATCTGAATTTATCAGTGGTACATTTTTCTTTTCTGATTGATGAAGTGGTAAACTAGTAGGTTGAATCAGCTAGCGATTCAGGGATTACAGCCACTGAACTCAAAATTACTTTCCCACAATGCATGTCCAAGCTTGTTATGCTGCAGCTAGCAATATTGTGTCACCACATGCTGAATTTTCATAATCATTCAAGTACAAACAGGACTGATATTGAATTTTGGTAGAATACCACATATCTCTTACTGTCATACATGATTTATTGGCCACAATGCACTTAGATAATTGGATATAAACTTTCTGGGAAAAAAAGAAGAAGGAACAATCACAAACTTCTGGAGAAACAGAAGTGAACACATACTTCCCAAAATACGTCCCACAAACTACACCAATGCTTCGCAGAGAAACAGATATACATTTCAGGAAAAGCAATGGTTCTGATAGCCATCAGTATACATTTCATTTCTGGAAAATCAGAATACAAGCAACAAGAATCTTGTGACAGCCATCTAAATTTTTGACAGCCATCAGTATACAAACCCATGCTTCAGAGTACAAACAGGACTGATACTGAATTTTCAGTTTACAAGTGTTGCAAGCATGCCACATGGATTTCTCTCATCAATACCACATGATCATACAATTACCATTTCAGTAGAATACAAATTCACATATCTTGAGGTAGAATACAAACCCATGCTTCTCAGAATTAACAGTACCCTGAGTTGCATTCATTTCAGTTCAGTATCCTTCTGAGTTCTGAACTGAAACTCTGCAATTACACACTGTGTGAATTGCTTTCCAAAGATTTCAGGGTTGCATCATGTTTTTTCAGAGAAAATGTGGTTGTGCCATTTTATCCCTGATCACCATGATCTGTGACCGCGAGGCAAAATTCAGGTTTTCGCACATTCTTTGTTGGATTCGGCACTTCTTCACAGTAAATATCTGTAGATCAAAGGAACTGGCCAGGCAAAGAATTTCTAACCTGCTCACATACGACATGTTCATCCACATGAAAGTGACTGAGGTACTGAATCAAGAAAGTAGCAGGCAAATACGACATGTTCATCTACATGAAGTTGTAGTGCATTCAGGTAAAAATCACCTTTCTTTTGAACTTGATCCTACGCTCTCCAGGTTCTTTCCACGGCGGCGTCGACGGGCAGGTGAGCATGACGAGGTGGGCCTCTGGCTTCAAAATCCGCGCGGCCTCGGCGGCGAGGTCGGACGGGTGCTTGGCAGAGTCGAGGGCACGGCCGGCGAAGACGAAGTCGACGGAGTTGCTCTGGAACGGCAGGCGGCGCTCGTCACCGGCGACGACGAGCGGCGGCGAGCGCTTCTTCGCCACGGCGACTGCGCCGGAGACGCCGAGCTCCCGCAGCGCGAGCGCCTCCTGCGCGCCGCTGAGGCAGACGGCCCGGGAGGCCGGCGCGAGGACGCTGTCGGCGAGGTGGGCGGCGAGCACGGCGGCATGGTAGTCGACGGCCTTGCGCCAAGCCTCCGGCGCGGCGACGAGACGGAGGCCGACGGGGACGGCGAGGCGGAGGCGCTACGGGGGAGGCGGCGGAGGAGATTTGGCGGACGGGGATGCAACCTCCAGATTTGGCGGTCCTTGACACGAGCCTGGAGGATGGCGGCTGTTTTACCGGACGCTGTTGCAACGGGTACAGACGTCCGTTTAATTTAGCGTTCAGAGAGGGTTACTGGTCATTGTTGCGGTCAGTCTAAGGCCGTAGGGGTGCGGTGCGTGCAACGGCGCCGATGCATAGGGGGAAGGAAAGGAGAGCGGTCACGACTCGCGAAAGATCACAAACTATCGAGTGGCAGTGAACAAGCAGAAGATCTGACCCGGCCGTATCCATCGGTCCTTACAGCTAAAGGCGCGTTCGGCGTTTTAAAGGTTAAAATTTAAAAGGGTCTAAACAAAAAGAATCTTGTTTTAAATAAATTTTAATTACAAAATTAACTGCAGAACCTCCTCTAAATCGCGAGACGAATTTAACGAGGGTAGTTAAACCGTGATTAGATGATATTTACTGTAGCATTATTGTAGCATCACTGTAGCAAAACATAGATTAATTAGGCTCATTAGATTCGTCTCGTAAAGATGTACTCCCTCCGTTTTTAAATTGTTGTCGCCATTGACTTTTTTTGCTATCTTTGACCATTCGTCTTATTCAAAAAAGTTTTTAAAATATCATATATTTTGTGATAATTTGTTTTATCTTCAAAGTAAGTTTGAACCTAACTTATAATTTTGCATATTCGAACAACTATTTTGAATAAGACAAACAGTCAAACGTAAATAAAAAAGTCAATGGCGACAACAATTTAAAAACGGAGGGAGTACCCATCTGTAAAAAGGTTTTGTCATTAAACTTTATTTAATACTCCTAAATAATAAGATTCTCTTTAGAGCTAAACTTTAGAGGCTCTAAACTTGTACACCGAACGCGCCCTAAGGATATGTTTGTTTCGGCTTTTCGCTACTTTTGCGGGTTGGATTTTGAGAGATCCAGAAGTCAGAAGCTTTTAAAGTCAAAAGCACCTTGTTAGATTGCTTTTGGCTTCGAGTTTTCTGTAACATCCAACTTTTAGATCTAGTAGGGAGGTAGGCATCTGCGTCAAAATGAGTTATGGGGTGAATTTTAAACTCGAGTGATTTATGTAATTTTCTGAAGAAAAAAAAACCGTTTCATTTCAAACAGACCAAAAGTTATAGGACGACATACAAGATCATCAGCTTGATTGCCACCTAATTAAGTTGGCGAGGCCAACTTTAAGTTGAGCATATCTAGCTAGATTAAATAAAGAAGATATAAAATCATAATATAACGTCAGATATATCATGTATCATATCCCTGTGAAAGGGGTCTTGGCCTAGCGGTTAAGGCATCCGAGTAACACCTTTGAGGTCCTGGGTTCGACTCCCGGTGGGAGCGAATTTTCTAGGATTTAACGGCATTTGTGCTTTCAGCGGTAGGCGACGTGGCCGTCGACAGCGAGGCGCCAGTGGTGACTTCGGGAATCTGGAGAATTTGCCGGCTCAGTCTTCGAAGATGCTCATAGGGGTAGGGTTTGCGTATGTGCGTTCATAGGGGTGAGTGTGCGTGCGTGCGTTGTGAGTGTCTGAGTTGTACTGTGTAATTTCTCAAAAAAAAATGTATCATATCCCTATGGTTTTTTTGGGACTTGGGTTGAGACGTAGATAACCATTAATGAGTTCCATATTTTCGCATATTTACTCTATATAGGTTATTCGGTCAGCCTGTTATTGCTCGTCCTGTTTTCACATATGAGGACGGCAGAAGAAGATAGGTATGCTTCTCCGGGTTATTGTATTTTGGATAAAGTCCATTTTACTCCTCTCAAATATACGCTTGGTTTAGATAACCTCCTAAAGTTTACTTTGGTTTACTTAACCCCCTTGATTTGCAAAACCGGAGCACTTTACATCTTTTAGCACTAACAAAACCGGAATTGATAACGTGGACATGGGTTAGAGTGGTTTTGCTCTTTTACCATGACATGTGATCAGGGGCGAACCGCCCCATACGGCAGGGGCGGCTGCCCCAACTACGGTCGGCAGGAACCCCCTTCACCCCCTTGGTGCCCGCCCAGGTTTTTCTGCTAATCGCTGAACGCCATTGTTTTCTTTTTTTGATCTTCAACGCCATTTGTTTTCTAATCTGAGCTCGAGAGGAAGAAGCAAGCTGAAGGGGTATCCACGTAAGTCTATTTGGGCCAAGTCAGTTTCCTGATGGCCCAACAACCAAGTTAACTAGTTAAGGCCTTTAATCCTTCGGCCAGAAATGAAAACAATGCACCGTGATTGTGATTGTGATTTGCGTCTGCAACCTTGAGCTGCGTCGATCGGAATTTGATTTCAGCGGTTCTCGATGGTTTCTTTCATTTACCATTACTTGTTTGATTTTAACACGAATTTGGTACGTGGATATGGTTTATTTTTGTTGTTAGTCAATTTTGTTGTACGTCTCCGCCCCACCTAAAATTTTGAGTGTGGTCCGCCACTGCACGTGATCATGCTGACGTGGATAAACGGTGCTTGCCGCAGAAACAAACAATTACATTTGTTGCCGCAGAAACAAAGTAGGTACACAGGCGAGCTCATCTTGCAAAATGTTTTAGACATGCATATTGCTGAATGTTCAGGCAAGCATCTTGCTGCATTGTTTCCTCCAGTTCATAGACATCCGGGAAATGAACCAGGTACAAGACAATTACAGCACAAAAAGCTTCTGTTTGCTGTCTTTGCCTGTCAAGCTTTCTAGATCAGGGGTGTGTTATACTAGCAAGAACAAATAGTCTAACAGTTTTCTTCACGGATCAATACAACACACTTGATGGTGCACCAGCATCTACATCATCAGATCTTCTGTGTCACTTGCCCTGCACCTGCATTTTACATCTCGGATCATCGATTTCAGTTTCATTCAGTTGCAGGCATTTTACATCTCGGACATTTAACATCACAGAGCACCTGCAGGCATTTTACATCTCAGAGCACCAGCATCCATGCCTCCATGGCCCCCAGTTGCAGGCGAGCGCGTCCTCGCCCTTCATGACCTGCATTTGCATCTGCAACCATGGATACCAGCTGAAGGCGATAGCATCCTCCACCTCCTTGCGTGACACGACGAAATCCCGTCGTCGAGCCGCGGATAGTACCTGACGGTGAAGGGCCTCACCTCGGCGGCAAGGCGCGAGCCTTCCATGGTCTCCTCGGATGGCATCGTGCACGTGTGTTGCGGCCCTGGAACTGCGCCTGCGGGAAACTGGGTGCGCGGAACAGGCCAACGAGGAGCTCGCCGTCGGAGAGGCACAAGGGGCGCGCGCCGCTAGGGAAATATGGGAGGCGGACGGGGCAGGGAGGGGTGGGTGTTACGTGGCCTGGGACTATGCCTGCGGCTGCAGGTACCTAGGTTTGCGGCGCAGCCCGACGAGGAGCTCCGTCGGAGCGGCGCAAGGGCGCGCGCCGCCTGGGAACGGAACAGGGGAGGCGGACAGGGAACGCAACAGGGTTTATGTGCGCCAAGAGCATCATTTATCCACGTCAGCAAGATCACGTGTCATGGTTAATGAGCAAAACCACTCTAACCCTTGTCCATATCACCAAATCCGGTTTTATTAGTGCTAAAAGGTGTAAAGTGCTTCGGTTTTGCAAATCAAAGGGGTTAAGTAAACCAACGTAAACTTTAAGGGGTTATACGGATCAAAGACATATTTAAGAGGAGTAAAATGAACTTTGTCCTTGTATTTTTCTAGAAACATGCCATTTTTTTTCTTCCCCCGCCGAGCAGTTTTTACTGACATGTCTCACATGGTTCTTCTGCATTCAAGTGAATACGCGAGATCTTATTTCTCATGCGTGGTATTGGGTTGTATAAATTGCCTAAAACAAATTTTAATTGGAACCGTGGAAGATGATTTTGTCTCACACAGCTCTAGATAACTGTGAGAGACAAGAAATCGCATACCGCAATGCAAGAAACTGAAAAATAAAATAAAATACTCCAATACGAAGATGATATTTTATGAAATCATGCATAGTAGTAGAACCTCATATAGTTTTGATTCCTCTTTTATTCATAACTTTCCATGATATGCATGGGAAGTGATAATTCTTGGTTTTGCTGGATGTCTTCATAAACGCTTATGCATATTCCTTTGTGATGGCGATGATAGTGGCGGCGGAATAGTCCAACCTAATAACAGTACACATCAACATCACTAACAAGAAGATTTTGGAACATTTCTCACTTCATAAAGATGTCATGGTACAAGAATTGGCTGCTAAAATATGATGAGTGGTATTTGTACTTACTTCCACATTTGCTTCCCACTGGCACCGGCTTGCCGCAATCTTTTGCAAGATGAACAAGCTTACTTGCACTTACGGAGGTCTCATCTAAATGGCTAAGTGTACGACAGATGCAAACCATGTCAGATGCCGCCACTGCTTGACGACATGGGAGGTTTGGGGGGGCGTAGGGGCCATGATTTGTTATAGTGGCAATACATTTAGCCATCACCAATTCTTTCTCTTCATGACAATCCTGCTCACCACAAGATTGGTATGTCGTAAACACGTTAAAAGCAAAAACGGAGACCAGGATTGGTATAGTCACTTTCATTGTCATCCTATACTAGTTTGTTGTTGATGTGGCCAGGGGCAAGGATTGTTTTGAGCTTACTTGCCAAATCTCGATAATTGAACCTAAATATAGACCATGTTTGCACCGCACATTTCTAATTATAGCCTGGGAAAAACTCGGTTGGTTTGATTTCAATTTAATTAGCAAGAATCCACTACATGATAGATGTGCATTGAAATCAAATCCTAGAGGAAGAAATAAATTTAAACAAATCATTGATATATAAAAAGGCAATACTTCAATAAATTAGGGTTGTGGTACAAAAACATAATTGAACTAGTAGGAACACAACACTTGTATCTCATTTATTGATGTGTACTCTCTTGATACTAATAGTACTACATCAACACTTGAGTCTTGAAAACAAATAAATGTTTGAAAATCTTTAAGCTAGTATGCATATACAATATTGATAACACGCATTTGGTCTGGTGTCTCAGTATCATCAACCTATATTAATACAACTCTTGAAACAAAAAAAAAATGCATGAATAAATCCCGAGGCCGGTAAGCCTACAATGTTTAATACTCACTTAGAGCGCTCCCAAAGGCTGATTCTAAACTGACTCTTATGATTATTTATTGGAGAAAAGGAAGAACAAAAAGGCAGCTAACTCTTCCTCAAGGATAATAAGAGACTTAAACATGGATCTCACTCCTCATCAATCATATACAAGAGCTGGCTGCTAGCTCTTAGCTAGCTTTATCATTGGGGGCATTCTTATATACAATGCCTTGGTACCCTATTAAGCTGGCAAAACTGCATTGAATTCATTTGGTAAAGAAGTAGTTGAATGCCCACTAGATCTACATGTAATATAACTTTGTTTCTTTGCGAAACACAATACAAACGCAACCGGTCACATAGATGTAATACAAACATTAGTTTGCTATGTTTTTTAATTTTATTTTGGTGGGAGTTTTGCTGTTTTATTACCCCTGGATCCAAATTCAATTGTAGGAGTTAGTATATATCTTCCTTACAGATACTCTGGAATTAAATATTTTTGTTAGAAATCTGGATACACAAAGACCAACAATAAATTAAAACAAATCTTGTGGTATATTTATAGCTATTGAGTCTAGCTACTTTGTTTTCTTATTTTATTTGTGGTATGAAGCCATCTCCTAAATTTAAAATCTAGTTGTTAAAAATTTCTAGTTCGATATAGTACTATGTTGTGCTAGAACATTTATTTTCCAGCCACATTTTTTCATTCAGGTTTAAAATACTAACTTGTTTCCACAAAAACATGATTTAACAATAGTAACATCGATTATCCATGATCTTGGTCAATTTCTACAACTGGTAGAACTTGTCGTCACCTCCTAATATTACTTCGCCTCCATTGAGATCTATATAAGATTTTATATATCTAAGTTTTTATATATCTCGAAGTGATCTATCTAGCGCTTCAAAACATTTCCTATTTGTCATTATTGTTTCCTTCGTATAATTAATGAAGTTTGTAAAAGTAGATCTATAAGTCAATGCCAAAGAGAACATCATGTTCACCATTGCAGCAATGCAGAGGCCAAGGTACCTCGCTGTAAATTGAGAATAGACTTGCCCAATATGGGTTGTGGCACATGTATGAGGTTGCTTCACGTTAATTAGTTACCTTCCAACGTTGCCCGTCAGATTTGATCAAACGAGTTCAAACATCCCAAGAACATGTGACACTTGATACAATATTGCTCATCCTTATTCGAGTTGATCACCTTGTATGGCCTATGGGCGCCGCATAATCCTCGAAAAAAAATGCTTTAGGTCCTCCATAGTATCAAATATCATACCCTTATTAATCAAAGGATCTACGCTATCTAGCGGGTCATCCATTGATAGCAAAACATTATTGCTAACAACATTATGAGCCGAAGCTTTTGGTAAATGCACTTTCATCACCTCCAACGCACACAACTCATCATTCGAGTATATTGCACCCCAATTGATCTCTGTATTTCCACTGGCACCCTCGACACGCTCTCTTTCACTTCTTAGTCTTTGCCCATTAAACCTACTTTCAAAATCATCTCTTCCACCACACCACCCCTTCCTCTATTCACTAGTACAGATCTGCTGATTAATGACGATTTCACTGTAGATCCGTCACTATTTTGGGTGTTTTTCCCGTTTTCGGCCAATTTTATGACGTTTTTCGCGGTCCGTCACTAACAAGCCTCATTTTTGATGAAAATCCGTATAAATTGCTGAACACTATGGTCCGGTGTCGCCCGTTTACTGTTCTGGGCAGGTTCTGGGTGGCCGATTCGTCACTAAAATCCCGTTTCGAGTACGGCGACCAACGGCGACCAACAATTTTCGTCATAAACCCAACTCCACGGGCGTTTCTGGCCTACGTGGCGTCCTAGTCAGCAAAAGGGGGCCCATGTGTCAGGCTTCGCGGGCCCACAGTCGAACCATTTTCGTCACGGAAAAGGCAACTGGGGCCCACGTATCAGGAGACGGGGTCCCAAGACCCAAGTATTTTTCAACGCTGATTTTATTTTCCAGCGTGGTAATGCCACGTGCGCAGCATGCAACACTACGCGGGCCTACATGTCAGTCAACGTGGGACCCACAACTTTCGTCATAAACCCGCCCAGGGCGTTTCTGGCCTACGTGGCATCCTGGTCAGCAAGATGGGGCCCATGAGTCAGGCTCCACGGGCCCACGGTCAAACTATTTTCGTCACTAAAATTTTGTTTGACCGCGTAAAATGGCACAAGACGCACAGCAAAAGGAAACTGGGGCCCACGTATCAGGAGACGGGGTCTCAAGACCCAAGTATTTTTCGTCGCTGATTTCATTTGCCAGCGTGTTCATGCAACGTGCGCACGATGCACCACCACGCTGGCCCACATGTCATCAACGTGGGACCCACGGTAAAGTAATTTTCGTCGCAGCTATGGTTTGCACACTAGTCTGAACGCGTCCCACAAGGAACCACTCGTCGGGCCCGCGTGTCAGCTACGTGGGGGAAACACATGAAGAAACACGCGGGCTCACATGTCATCCACCATGGGGCCCGTGGCCGAACAATGCCACGTTGCGCACAGTAAAACGTCCCTGGGGCCGACGTGTCAAGCTCCCGGGGCCCACTATCAAATTAAAGTATTATTAATACTATTTTCGTCACTTATTTTGGTTGCCGGCGGCTAAAGGCACAGTACCAACGCGGGGCCCATGTCTTCGATCCCACATGTTGGGTGCCTTCTTGTGCCCGCGAGTAAGGCCACGTGGCGTCCTTCACGTCACTCCATGGGCTGGACTAGTATTTCTTTTCGAGGAAATTTGAGAGCCCGTACTGTAGACCATACCGTCAAGCTGGACTTGGAGAGCCCATTGCAACCAGCCTGAGACACATTGTCGCTGAGCGGCCCATTAGGGGAGGAATGACAATATGAAAGCGGCGGTGTAGGCCCACTAGATCCATGAAAGCGGCCATGAAGGCGGTGGAACTGTCCAGATCGAGAGATATCCGGATCGACGAAGATGTACTCGCCTTCCGAAATCCTAAGCTCACTGGCCTGTGGGACCACCTACCGAGTTGGGCCCACCAGTTATTGAAACAAGGTAGTTGGCTGAATGCCAACCGATCGGAGTGCATGCTCCGTGATTGGCTAGTGGATGCGCGCACATGGAAGTATGCCTCTACAACGGAGGGAGTTCCTCTTTAAGCATGCATTTGTAGCTAGCTGCTCCGTGATTGTGTGCATATATTTAAATAAACTCACGAAATTAACTAGTGTTTGACTAACAGTACATCCATCCATAAATTAGGAGTCTCCCATTAGACCACTTACAACTGCACACACTTCAACATCATATATAGTTTGTAAAAAAATACAAAGTAGAATGAACATAAAACACCTAAACATGTGATGTAGACCTGAAGAACATAGAGACCTGCTTGGGCTCACCAACAACCGGGAAGTATATGCTCTTGTAGTCGAAGTGGCGATGTGGCTTATCGAGGCGAAATACGCCGACATGGCCACCTTCGAAACCCAAGTCAGATACATAAACACGGCCACCTTGGAGCGACGACGAGCTATACGGCACATCGTAGAAGAAGGGATAGTTTGCCCCTAGGAAGAGAGAATAGTGACCTCCAAAGTCATCAGACTTGAGCTTCCAATATTTCTCCTCGTTGTTTGGATCAACAAGCAGCTCATAGACCAGCAAGCCTTTCATCACGCAGAATGTTAGATCATTACGATACATCCTGACACCGTGGCCCATGCCGCCGCGCTGATTAACATCATGATAACCAAACATGCAGATCAAAATGATGTTGCCTTCGGACTTGGCAATGTAAATCACTCTTATCACCGGCCAATAATCCAACCATCCCTCCATGTATGCCGTCCCATGTATCATCAGTTTAGGATTGTTGCATGGCCTCTTATCAATGTCCTATGTTAGTACACTTCCAGCCTTGGTGACTGCCAGAACATTTCTGTCAACCAAGATGGCATCAAAGTAATGTCTATCCCCACCAAGGTAACTGCTGGAAAGTACATCGTCATGTCCTGCTTGCCGTGTCAAAGCTGTCCAACTCGGTTCGCCTTCCTCAACGAAGGCCATGAGCTCCCAGGAGAAGATGACGACAACCATATAACACCCTGCCTGCCTCGGCGTGCGGCAAAGTACAACACGCTGCACATACAGTTTGCATCCCCAATATCCCCGCTGCCTCAACACCAAGGCAACATCCATATCTATACCCTGCATCTCGGATACTGTAGGCAGGCCGCGAGTTCCACCGGTAACTGGATTGACGAGCTTCAGATTATACTCCTCATCGCTAGTAACAAGCCAGTCATCTTTGCCTTCTAACCAGCTCTGCCCTTTCAGTTCGTCTGACTGGCACTGGAACCGAATTTCAGGATCATAACGGGCCCAAGCGCATCCAGCATGTCCAGCAGTCACCCTATACCCAACACGATGCAGACCGAATTTCCCTGCCTCATGATCAACATCAGTCTCCCGCGCCCAAGCAGAACCGTAAACATATGTGATAAGCATGGGGAGGCCAGACCATACGCGGTAGACCTCCTTGCAAGCATCTTTAAATGAATTGCCAAAGGAAAGTGACCGTAAAATGCCAAGGCCATGGCCATCAACTTTCTCCAAGATGTAGCACGAGACGTCTAGCGAAAGGGTGTCTGCCCCCCTGTCCATGCACAATAATGATAATTAATGAACACATATATAGATGAATATGAAATCAGGCTCTGTATATTTATCACGGTGCATATGTGATGAAAATATTAATAAACCATTTAATTGACTGTTTGTATATATTAATTAAAAATAGGATAACCAATTAATTCACTAATTGGATGAAAATGATAAACCATTGAATCGACTAATTGGATATATTAATCTGAATGTGAACAGAACTTTTAAAGTCTGGATGAGGCGCATAGATATATATAAGCTAATATATATACACTATATATGGCTTACACCTAGTACTACCCTCTGTATATATATATGTATCGGATACAGGTGAAATGATAATCGATTTTGATGAAATCGATCAGAAGCATGGTACGCGAAACATGAAATAAAAGCGATTGAGCTAACTTACATTCTCCTACGCTGGGAGGTCTCGCCGCCATCACCCCTGGTGGGAGCACCAAAAACCCTCGCTTGGGTGGGGAGCTGTGCATCGCCTGCAGATGCGCCTCCAAATGCGACGGCGGAGTTACCGCCGACGCGGAGCGGACTCAGGTCGACCCTATCGTCATCTCCGGCCATAGTCATTGCTCCTCTCTTCTCGAAACTAAGCACAAATCGATTGAATAGGGTGGATACGGTACGGTGCATGTGAGAAATGGATCCAGAATAAGTTGCAATCGTGGGTAAAATCAGCGCCCAGATGGATTGAGAGACCTACAGAGGCCTTACCTTGAAAATCCAAGTCGAAGACGGTGAGGATGATGCGAGGTGCGTGGTTACAGGAAGAGGCAGAGTATTGGGGAGAAAATGCGAAGCAATGAATAGTGAGAAGGGGGCGATTCGGCGAAGAAGAAGCGGCACGGCCCCTTCTCTTTTTTTTTTGACACGGGCGTGACCCTTTGTTTCTCGGAGGTTGACTTGTAGCCGACACTTCCTGTCACCAACATGTGGGTCCATAAAAGTCTTGGGACCACCAGTCAGTCACGCGATTATTAAGCTAGTAGTGGACGAAGCCATGGGTGAATCGGACCTTCCCGAGATGCACTACAGCTCATTTTCAACTGCCCGAGTAAAAACTTGACAAGACAAGGCAATGGTGCCAGCCGCCCGTCTTGACTCATTTTCAACTGTCTGATGATGAGCAACCACGCTTTTGGTCTCCACGTGAAGCAACCACGCTTGGATCTCCCCATGGTAGGCCCTGTCAGAGAACACTTCCTACTACCGTACTGTAGTTCCTAGGCTCTCACGGGTTCCCGTGCTACCGTGCCATTGCAAAATTGCATAATCTCGAATATGCCACTGTCAGTGACACAGGTGGGCCTCCAGCGCAGCCTGCATTTTCTTCTGGCGGACAGGCATCACTCGCACCATAAAGGCTTAAACGTCTCCCTCCTGTGCTCATCCGCACATCACTGGCACCACAAACTCTCACTGCGTCGAGCTTCAGAGATTTGTGAAAAAAAAAGGTATCCATTTTCTTCTCTGATGTTCGATATCCTCAATCATCTTTTTGGATTTCTCCCTCTTCATGAATTTTAGTCTCGTTACTCGTTTTGATTTCCATATGTATGTAGGCGAAACATGGACAAGGGGATGAACGGGCAACAGAGGGGGGGCGCAGCCACAAGCGACAGGAGCAATGCAAGCCCGGGGCTTGTGGAAGTTCCCGTAGAAGAAATAATCCCGGAAAAGCGGTTTGAATTTTTCTTGTTTTATTTTCTATTTCTGCCATCGCCTCCGCTGTCGATTTCTTCTCATTTTGCCTTGCTTTGAATCTCTGTTTAGGATAGCAGCCGTCAAGAGGAAGATGCAGGCCATGGCTGACGACCAGGGGAGGATTACACGCATGAAAACGAAGCTTAACCGCGAGATTCTATCAAACCAGGTCATGATAGCAGTCCTTGACCGGTTCGATGTTCTGGCGAATCGCCTGTCGTTCATGGGAATTTCGCACAGCAAGCTGGGGAAACTGGGGGACTGCCTGGAGCGAGCCGGAAGTCCACCAAGTGAACCCGACGAGATCATCTCCATATGCGACAGGCACCTGACAAACCTAGTCCGAAGTAAGCGCAATGTATCACTTTCAGGAGACGTTCCCATGATTGAGATCACGACTCATACATGTCGGTTGTTTCTAAATTTGTTCAAATTCATTCGATTTTTTCTAAATTTCTTGATTGTTTGTGTAGCTTTCAACAGCTGCGGCGAACACGTCTCCGAATTTCGGAGCATGCTGGTGGAGATCAAAACAGCTGCGTCCGTGGGGAAAGACGCCGCCGCTGAGGAGGAAGACGCAGAGCGCAAGGAGAAATACACTGCCGCCGACGCCGCCGAGGACAATGACCCTGCCGCCGAGGACACTGACCCTGCTGCCGAGGAGAAAGACGCTGCCGCCGACGCCGCCGAGGACAATGACCCTGCCGCCAAGGAGAAAGACGCCGACGCGGACGCCGCCGAGGACAATGACCCTGCTGATGCCGCCGCCACCGACGCCGCCGATGACATTTGTATTTGGGCTGAGAGGTGGGTTAGGGATTGGGAAAAGATTCTAGATGGAATGGAGGATACTAGTATTGTACCTTGTAAAAGCTGCGGCACAATAAGACTAGTTTAGGATGGGCCGGCGTGTCGAGCCATAGTTCGATACTACTAATTAGTGCCTGACTCCCCAGTAAGATGCTTATTTTGTGGAGGCGTGATGCTGATCACCGCCTGCTGTGCGCGGACGTATCTTGTTCCGTGTTTGATTCACGCTGATTCGAGGTGCATTCCATATCTATCTTCATTCAGGCTTATTTCTGTAGTGCGATGCATGATTTACGTCACAGGTGGACGCTGCGGTTCGTGAACACGGTTCCTTTCGATTTTTCTCAGTTCGCCTGTATAGTAGAGCCTTCCCCTCTGTAAACACTACACGGGACTATCCCGTCAAGTTCGCCCTATTCAGGGGAATATCCAGTCAGTGTACTTGACAATACCGGACAAATGGTGAGGGGCACCGTACCTGCTCCTCCCTCACGACGAGTCACGAAGGCCTCAAGGACTGTGAAGCAACCAACTTTTGTCAACACTGTCTCCGGCTCCCTCTGCCAAAAACACTGTATCAACACTGTTGAGTACTGTAGCAGGGAGCGGCTCCTCCTTTCCCAGACAAAAATGAACTATGTATGAGGTGAAGCCTGGTTTTGTGGCTCCTCCTGCTTCGTGCTACAGATGGAAATAGTGGCGTTACAATAAATCATGTCAGGTGAAGAAGAAGGCAAGGAAGCCCGGCCAAACAGGGCAATCTCTTCATATCGCAGGCGTGTCGAGCCATCTCGATATCATCTCCGGTATGGTACGTGGGTCTTCCCCTCTGTAAACACTACAGGGGACTATCCATGATCAAGTTCGCCCTATTCACGGGAATATCCCTCAGTGAGCAACTTGACAATACCGGACATATCTTGTTCCGTGTTTGATTCACGCTTATCCCATGCATTCCATACCTATCTTCATTCATCAGGGTTATTTCTGTAATGCGATGCATGATTTACGCCGCAGTGATGTCGGTGGCCGCTGCGATTCGTGAACACGGTTTCTTTCGATTTTTCTTCCCGTGTGTAAATACTTTGGGAGACTATCCCATGATCAAGTTCGCCCTATTCACGGGAATATCCCGTCAGTGAGCCCTGTTTGGATCAGCTAATTTTAGCCAACTAAATTATTAGCAAGCTAATTTTTTAGCCAACTATGAGTGGCTGATCATCATCTCTGCCAGCGGGAAGTAATATGGTATGAGGAAAGGCATGGACATATCCAGCTATTCGTGAATGAAATGATAATTGAGAAAGCGTGCAAATTCTCTAACTTAGGGCAGGTACAACGTTACACGGAGGCAGTCTCGTAGCCCGTCTCATGCAACGCCACATAGGATTTTTGATGAGGTGGAAGAGAGAGAGAGAGGTAAAAGAAATAGGCGGTTGTTTCGTGAGACAACCACCTCAAGCGCTAAAATTTAGGAGTATGACACGGCTTACACACCATTGTACGAGTTGTAGTTGCCATGCTACTCATAAACATTCTTTTTCTCATCCATAAATTAAGGGAAGATGCAATTACTATGAGACATCTCGTATCATCTCCGGTATGGTACGTCGGGTCTTCCCCTCTGTAAACACTACACGGGACTATCCATGATCAAGTTCGCCCTATTCCAGGGAATATCCCGGCAGTGAGTAACTTGACAATACTGGACAAATGGTGCGGGGCACCGTACCTGCTCCTCCCTCACGAGCAACCAGCTTTTATTATAGTTTTGGTTCGGAGAACGAAACAATCACTTCATATCGCAGCTTCTTTAGGCGTGTCGAGCCATCTTGTATCATCTCCGGTATGGTACGCCGGGTCTTCTGTGTAAACACACAGACTATCCCGTGATCAAGTTCGCCCTATTCACGGGAATATCCCAAAATATCCCGTGAGTGAGTAACTTGACAATTCCGGACAAATGGTGCGGGGCACCGTACCTGCGCCTCCCTCATAAAGGCCTCAAGGACTGTGAAGCAACCAGGTTTTAATACAGTTTTGGTTCGGAGAACGAAACAATCTCTTCATATCGCAGTTTCTTAGGCGTGTCGAGCCATCTCGTATCATCTCCGGTATGGTACGCCGGGTCTTCCCCTGTGTAAACACTACACGAGACTATCCATGGATCAAGTTCGCTCTTTTCACTGGAATATCCTTGTCAATGAGTAATTTGACAATATCGGACAAATGGTGCGGGGGGCACCGTATCTGCACTGAATGTATTAATCTCTTGATACTCAAGCATCACGGTAATTGCAAAGTATGATTTCCTAGTTATAAGCGTCCTGGAGAAGAAAGAATAACAGAATTAACTTGGTGCGTGTTTGATCATGATTGTCAACATATACATGTGCACCGGGTTAACCTATGAGTGGCTGATCATTCTCTCTGCCAGCGGGAAGTAATATGGTATGAGGAAAGGCATGGACACATCTAGCTATTCGCGAATGAAATGATAATTGAGAAAGCGTGCAAATTCTCTAACTTATTACACGAACCGGAGCGGAGCCCAATTCTTTTTCAGGCCCCGTTTGGAAAGTCTCAGGAATTTCACATGAATTTTATAGGAATTTCACAGGAAACATTTCAATTCCCGCAGGAACGAGGAACAAATCCTTCATTCCAATTGCGTTGGTCTAATTCTCTGAAGTGTACCATGATCGCAGCCCGAGACGATCCCCTGATCGAAACCAGACCCATACAGGGAACATCCTGCATTCAATCTTGAGAGTTGGGGATTGGGATGGAAATTTTGGATGGGTTGGAATTGGACACGGTCAGACACAAATTCATTCTGAGGGAAGGGACAGCTAAACCCAGCGCTTTATCAAAATCCTGCTAAATCCCGTTTTGACAGCCATCAACTCAGTGGGAAGGTTCCCGGATGTCACAACGCCATGGCAAAGCCACGACAGTGCACCGCCTGCACAAGCACAGGCCACATTGTTGAGACTCAAGGCTGGCCTTTTGTTTCAGCTTGTTCTTTTAGAATCCAGAATCCACAATCACAAGGTAATACAAATGGGGCCGCATTGTTGTCTCACCCGAAAGAGCAAAGAGCTAGTATTAGGGACCGAATCGAAGGTTTGTCATCACAGTTGATTCCTTCTCTAAGAAGCTTCTCTGCGGCGCAAGGTTGACAGGGTTGGACGTTTCACCGGGCTTCGCGGGAACCGAGAACACACTGTAGTTCCTCGCTAGATAGGTGTATTCTATGTCAATTCATTTGATGTTCTGGGGCATGGGGATGTTCTTGTGTATGGCGTGTCAATTTCAGGGATGTTCCCCGGTATTGCGTGTTTCAGATAGCGAGTCCTCACCTCTGTCCGGTGTTTCGAGGGCAAATGTCCGGGCGACGTGCTGGAACCGTAAAGACATTGCGTTGTGCCTCGCTTGACAGGCGTGGTCATCCAAGGTTCCTACTACAGTATGTAGCAGTCTCGACTATCCGGTCAAGTTCGTCCTTCTGTCGCAGTTTCTTAGACGAGCTAAAACATTAAATTAATGTATTGTGACTGGTCAAAATGTGTTTGGATGAGATACTTTTTCATTTCACAGTTTCCTAGAGTGACACTTCGTCTTTGTGGTATCCGGAATCCGGATTCCACAAAATGCGCTCAATGCCCTCTCATTTGGCTTCCATTTGCAGAATTGTTCGGCTACCTCGTCGACAACTCCGAAGAGGCGTGTGCCGGTGACCGCGCTCCGGCCTACGGATGAGTCCGTCCGCAGAGATGGTGAATCCAGGAACCATTCTCCGATAACTCGTCCAATCTTTTATTTTATTGTAAGGACGCTTCTCGGATAACACCCCACGAGTCGAGTTATGTGTAGTTGAGAGTCGAGTTCATTTTTACCAGGTTAGGGTCTGTTGGGGTCGATTTGGACACGATTTGGGTTGATTTTGTTTCAACGATGTTTTTTCTTCTAGTATTTAGCACTGTGCACGTTGATGGTTAGGCTGAGTGCATATTTATCCAGTGTATTCTATGTCAGTTCCAGGGACGTTCCCGCTGTATGTCACAAATTCACAATGTAGCTGCTGCCAAATTTTCACATTGTAGCTGCTGCCAAATTCACAATGTAGCTGTATCTCGCTCGAAAACGTCACAAATTCACAATGTAGCTGCTGCCAAATTTTCACCAGCCCGCCGAAACGTGAGCAACACTTTCAAAATTTCACCCGTGATGCGAAAAGTCCATATTGTTCCTTCCTCTCCGCACTCATCCGCGTTCTTTTCCCGATCCGCGGCCAAGGGTCTTTTGGTCAACTATGCCAAGGAAGCCATGAAAATGCACTGAACCTTGCCCTCGCTGCCAAACCAAACCAGATCTCGTCTCCGTTCAAAAAAAAAAAAACCGGATCTCGTCACGCCGCTCCCTGCTCCAGCTTACCTCGCCGCCGTTCCCTAGCTCCACCTCCATGTCCTGCCCACCCCCCCCCCCCCCCCCCCCCACAAACACACACACACCACTCTTTGTTGTATGCAACCACGCTCTGTCCGTCTCCAAGACTTCGATGGCATCAGGACGGAATCTGGCGATGGCAGGTATATTGCTTCCATCTTTGTAGGGGATGTTGATTTGTTTTTGTTTGTTGTTTTGGGCATATACAACTGATATTTTGTAACAGCCTCAAATTTCGAATTTGCAAGAAATTATTTCGAATTGACATGCGTGTGCATCTTTACCATTTTGAGATTTTTTTTCCAGCATGCCTTGCATATCTTCTCTGATTTATTTGGATTTGTTTTAGCTTACTTGCTTTACCTTCAGCTGGGAATTGTTTCTCTTTTAAATATAACTGAATTCATATGAGTATGGAATTTTGTAGCATTCAACGCATGAGTGCATCATGCTATAGCACATATGCATACGTGGGTTTTTGGGAAAGCCTGTCCGGCAAATAATATCTTTTGTTTATTTTAGTGATTAGAGAATTAAGCATAGGAGATAGTGGAAGAATGAAAAGTACATGTATTGCTATCGCATCTCTGAAACCATCAGTGTAGGATACATACATCACGTTGGCTGGTTCGCATATAGCTGGGGACGCTAGTACTACCATAAGCCATTTGTTTAACCTTTACCATTTCAGTGAGAAAAATTAAATAAATAAGATATTCTAGATGGTGTCGGCACATTCCCATGCTGATCCAGACTAGCTGAAGTTCAATAAAAGGCAGCACCAGCCGTAGGACACCTTCTTTCTTCCAAGTCCAGACCCCAGCAACCTCCTCCTTCTCCATCTCCTCTACTCTGTTCTTCATCTGCTCTGCTTCGTATCAGCAGAGAAGAGAACACCTGAGTTGGAGATTTTCCTTGTTGCATCGCACCTTCAGCTTGGCAGGGGTAAGCGCCAATCCTGTGATTCCTTGCTCCGTTATTTTCTTATGCAAAGAGCAGCTGTAGCTGGTCGATTAAACCCTGGCCGGTCTTACTGCCGCAACCATAGGGTTGTACATAGCTCTTGGGGAAAAACTCTGTCACTTTCCGGTGATTATACGAGTACTTACCGTTCTTTCCCGCCTAAATGACCAAGCCACCGGGCCCCTGCCGTTTTTGACATCTTGTTTATAGATGAAGGGAGTGCTTGGTTTCCCGCCATGGGTAGCCACGCCAAACCTTTCGGCAGCTACGCAAAAGCTTCGGCGTTGTTTGGTTTGTCACTAAAGTGGGGCCGCCACGCAAAAGACAATGCAAAATCTCGCCGACGTTGTGGCGATGTGTTTTGGCGCCGCACCTTCGGCGCCGCCGAAGCCTCGGTGTGGCAAAATGCGGCAAGGAACCAAGCAGCCTCGAAGTGCAATAGAGGGAGCACCACGTCGGCTAGCTATTAACACCTTCTATAAAGCATTCTGATTATCGGTATGCATTTATATATTTTTTTAGGGGTATTTGTGTTTTTACCCTCACTTTGAACTCTAATTCTGATTTTACCCTCACTTTTTTGACTTTGTGATTTTACCCCTGGTTTTTCAACATGAAAGCCAGATATTACCCTCAGTAGGGGTAAAATCAGAATAATTCTATTGCGATTTTACCCCAGTAAGGGTCAACTCTGGCTTCAGGTTGAAAAAACAGGGGTAAAATCACAAAGTCAAAAAAGTGAGGGTAAAATCACAATTAGAGTTCAGAGTGAGGGTAAAAACATAATTGTCCCATTTTTTTATTATACAATACACCTCAAACACTCACAACGCACGCACACTTACCTTATGAGCACACGTACGTAAATTTTACTTTTATGGGCATCTTCGAAGAATGCCCCGGCAAATTCTCGAGATTGACGAAGTCACCGCTGACGCATCGCTATCGACGAGAATGTCGCTTATTACTGAAAGCACAAATACTGTTAAATTCTAGAAAATTCACTCTCACCGGGAGTCGAACCCAGGATTCGAGGTGCTACTGAGACTCTTGTAACCACTAAGCTACATATTCTTTCGCATATTTACAAAATTTTAGGTGACATACTTTTTTTCTCATATAGATTGCTATAGGTATCAAGAATCTCAAATGAATTAGTGCTGGATGGGATCAATTGAAAAGAGATGCTACAACACACAAACAAATCACTGTGTGAGATCATGTCCAAAATATCAAAGAAATATGAAATTAGAGGGATTATACAATGTACTAGTGAAGTAGGAGAAATGCTAAGTGTAGGTGCGCGCTTGACCATAGAGAAATTGCAGAAAAAAGGCTTTTCCAGGAGTGGTTAAAGTTTGGCACGGATATGGTTGCTTGAAAGTTGAAACTATCACGTAAAAAGCATCACTTAGCATTCAGCGATGTTCTTGACTTTATTTATCCCGATAAAGCCGCGGTAAGCACACCTCCGGTGGTCCAAACCCCCAGAAAACTTCAGAGCTTTAGACCAAAAACACCAAAAAGGCGGCACCCGGGCGGGCGCCTCGGAGGAAGACGACGACGACCCTCCAAAGCAAAGCCCATGAGCTCCCCCTCCACCACCCACGAGCTCGAGCTCGTGCTTGCCTCCTTCCCCCAAAACCCTAGACGTCCCCGACCCCAGCTCTGCTTTACCTTGGCGGCGCGGCAATGTCGTCGTCGAGGTCGTCGCGCTCCAGCATATCCCCATTTCGATCCCGCCGCCCGGCTCCGCCGCCGGCGGCGGCCGCCGCGCCTCCTCCGGCGTCGAGAGCCTCGTCGGGCGGGCGTCCGTCCACACCCTCCTCGTCCTCCGCGCGTCCGACCACCCCATCCTCGTCCTCCGGCGGCCGCCCCGCCACCCCGTCCGCCGCCTTCGCGCGCCCCACTACCCCGTCGTCCTCGGCGCGGCCCGGCACGCCGTCCTCCACGGCTTCCACTCGGCCCTCCACGCCCTCGTCTATCTCTTCTCGCGCCGCTGGGAGGGTGCCGCCTCTGGATGCGGCCAATGCCAAGGAGAACATCATGGTCACCGTCCGCTTCCGGCCGCTCAGGCTATCTCCAACGGTTCAGACCCAAAGTTGGCACTCAAAGGCTGAAATGGATGATGGTTGTGTTGAAATTCAGGACCCAGAAAAGTGTATCTCCAACGAGCAGTCCCAATTCTTCATCCCCATTCCGCATCAACCTCGTCTCGCTGGTCAACCTCGCTGGAGCCGACGAGCCGTCGACGCCTTCCTCTCCGTCGCGTCCTGCACCCGGCTCCTCCCGCGCGGCCCGCGACGCGCTGCGGCGCGCCTGGACCGAGCAGCTCCTCGACAACCTCCTCCTCCTCGCCGACCTCCACGGCTGCTTCCCCGACGAGGGCGTCGCGGAGGACGACGGAGGATCTCTATGGACCTCCATGGCCCCGTCCATCCCCCGTCTGAGAAGATGCTGCCCGGAGAGTCTGCCGTGGCCGCCGTGGCGCGCGCCGTCCATGGAGTCGAGGCCAGGGAGAGGATCGAGGCGTGGGATGCGTCGGCGTCGGCGCGGAGGCGTCGAGGTCGTCCATGGAGTCGATTGGGTGGGGGGGGGGGGGGCACGGCGAGGGAGCAGCAGGCCGCCTCGCGCAGCCTCAGGTCCACCTCATGCTCGTGAATTCAGCGGCCGCGGCGAGTCGCGAGTCGATTCGTCGCCGCCTCCGCGTCCGAGGTCAACGACGCCTCCGAGTCGATTCGTCACCGCGTCCGCTTCGCTCCGCCACCGCCGAACTCGCCGCCAGGTAGCTCCTCCTCCGATTCCGAAGAGCGTGGTGGCCGCCAGGAGGAAGAACGGGGAGGGAGACGACTGCTGCTCTGCGTCGCTCGTCCTCCGTGCTGTATTTGTGCGTAGCGGAGCGAAGGAGGCGCCGAATGGATGCCTGGTTTGGATCATCCGTTGGAGAGTGTTTTTGTACACCTTACACCTTATTTGGGGTATACTCGTAAATAAGGAAATGGGGTCTCCGTTGGAGACAGTCTGTGCTTCTACTGTTATGCTTTCTGATGTGGTGGGAGGGCGTGATGTATTGGGTTTCGTGTGATTTGAGCTGGATGTTTGCTAATGTGTTTCTGTGTTGTGTGCCGTAGTCCAAGAGAGATGAACAAGGGGGACGAGGTGGCGTGGTATGCGGACGGTGACAACATGGTTCGCAATGAGTACAATCCCAGCATTGCTTATGCTTTCGGTGAGTGCTGTTGAGCTCATTTCGGCTCAATGCCACATTGCATTATAGGTGATGATGTGCAGGAATTATACCCGTTTTATCAACAAAGGCAATAAAACTGTTTGACTTCTAAAGCCCTACTGCATAGTGTAGAGAATAAGGACAATAGTACGACACATTTGGTAATAAAGTGGTAGTAGAAGCTCCAATTCATTTTCTGATGAATAATTATGCATGAGAATGTTGCCACATTGTCGCGTGGAGCATGGAGGCTTACAAGTTGAAAACAATTCCCTAGCATCATCTTCCTAAAGAATGAAGGGAAACAGATTTCTGCTTCGTACCATTTGTCAATTTTTCCTTGAATCAAGCATGCTCAATTAAATGAGAAATCAAGAGCTTGATGGGCGGAAAAAATCACGCAAGTTTTCATGTTACGAAGCTGGGCGGTCCTGGATGTCGTAGAACTGGATGGCCGTCGGGACCGAGAGCCGGACGCGGCGGTCGCGGAGGCCCCGCGCCGTCACCACCTTGCTGTGCCGGTCCTTGCCGCCGGCGGCCGCGCGTGCCACGCGGCAGGTGCGCCACGCCGCGGCTGCCGGGCCGCCGCCGCCGCCGTCGAGCGCGTCGCGCGGGCGCTTGCAGGCGGCTCGCTCCATGCCTACCTCCTCCATGCCTGGCTCATCTCAAATCCTCGATCTGCGGCTGTCTCTGCTCAATTACAAACAGGCAGAGTTCAGAAAAGGATTTCTTTTGGGGAGGTGGAACGATGCATGCAAGTTGGGCAAAACCCACTAGTTCTCGGATAAAATGAAACATGAACATGAAAATTTGATCGTTTGATGGGCGGAACAAATCACGCAAGTTTTTTGGGTTGAAAAAGGAAGAAAAAAAGAGAAAATTTCAAACTATTAACCTTCCTCGATTTCTTTGACCGAGCAAATGATCGAATTTTCATGTTGTTTTTGCACCATTGCGCTGCAAATTGCATCTATTTTTTTATATATTTTTGTTTCAATTTTTTTTAAAAACATTTGCACTTTTTCTCATTTATTCTCTTTAAATCTGTTTACCGGAATTTTTATATGCTTACTGGTAAACCGAAAATTTCCACTTTTTTTATTCCAATTTTGTCATTTGGATTTTGTGTCAATTTCCGATCGGTTTTTCTGGTTTTTCCGGTAACCGAACATGTCGGTCTGCCCGGCTTTTCCGGTAAGAACGAGATTGCAAACATTGATGGTTATACGCAATTGGGATTAGCCTCTTATTCCCTCCTGCTTTAAAATCGCATTAGAAATTTGGTGTAGCGTAGTTATGGAACAGTTTACTTCTGTGATTTTATTTAGGTGTGGTCAATTTTGATTCATATGGCATTCCGATTGCTGTTTAAGAATTTTGTTTTGCACCATGTACCTCGAGTGTCACAAAAGTTGTGGTTTTGGACATTAACATGGACATTAATACGGTCTTTAAAACATAGTTTTGACTAATACTTTTTTATATAAAATATTTATAAAATATAGGTAAAATATACTTTTATGAAATCATATTTCAATATGAATCTACTCATATAATTTTCATATTTCTAAACTTAACACATAAAAAAATTATTTACAGTCAAAGTTTAAAAAGTTTGACTTAGGACAACCTCAAAACGACAACTTTTTTTTTTATACTAGAGGGAGTATGCAATGCCACGTGGTTCTGGGCTGCTGATCCTGACGAATCCTCTTTTAGGCGATGACGATCTCAGCATACTAGTCTGCTGGATCGTTTGTTGTACTTATAAGCATTCAGTTTTAGCATCCTGGCAAGTGCACGAAACATGCACTTTAATTTGTACGCATTAACCTTTGCCATGCTTATGGCCAGTTGCAAGAAATTCAGTTTGCACCCGGCAAAATTGTTGTGCACTGTAGCCGGGCTTGCTTAATCAGTGTTGGTAGGCTTGGTACTAATCAGCCTGTGCATGTGGCACACACGCCAGAGCAGTTTTTCTGTTTGCTCTAAAATACATGCTATAACGGACAGCTTGCGCCCGTATGCTGCCACGTATTGTTGGGGTAACCATGCATGCAGAGAGTTACGGGAAAAAAACAGAGCATGCCGCGTCAATGACGGCTGCTCTGTTTTTTTTAGCTTTCGGCGCAACGAATCATAGTTAGGCCAGTCTCAATAGGCATTTTTATTTCACCATTTTCTAGAGTGCCACATCAGCTGAAGGGTTATGTAAAATGAAAGTGTACCTCTCAATGCTTAATTTCATATCACTATTTCATAAGCATGACTGAACATTTATTTGCTGCATGAGGTTGGGATCGCATGTGACATACAAAATTTGTAACCTCTTAAAACTCGACGGGGCATTTCTTCAAACACGCGTGCGTCCTGCTACTGTTATGCTTTGTATTTCCCAGCCAGCAAACAAAACAATTGCACACCGTCTCACTCATTATCAAGTGAATCACAGGCAATAGAGATTTGGAACGGAGTGCTTCAACTAAACATAGTCAATTTGGAAGAGCATCGACAGTGAACCAGTAAAATTTGCTACCATACTCCATTGGCTTCAACTAAGCATGGTCAATTTGGAAGAGCATCGATCAGTGAAGCAGTAAAATTTGCTAGCATATTCCATTGGGCTGCTGGAGATGCTGACCACATTTGAACTAAGTGCTTCAATTGCCTCTCCCGCATGCGAGCGCGAGCACATGATCGGGCTGCCGGAGACCCCTGGCTGCCCCTCCCGTCCGCCGCAGAGAAGAAGCTGTGCATGGGGTTGCGCGTCCGTGCCGCTGCTCGACGTGGCTGCCAAGGCAACGGACGTGCTCTACACCATGCGCGTGCACGAGCTCGATGGACGCGGTGGCTCGCCGTGGGAAAGCGGGAGGCACGGCAACGTGAGCGGGAGCAGGAGGCAGCGCGGTGCGGCGGCGGGAGCGGGAGGCAGCGCGTCGAGGCGGCGGGAGCGGCACGGCGGCCGGGAGAGGCGAAGCTGCGCACGGGAGGAGCGAGAAGAGGCGTCACAGGGGACGGGAGCGGGAGAGGAGGTAGCCGCGCGCGCGCAACGCGGATTTCCTAAGATGGTCCTTAGATGCGGACCCTCTAGAAAATCTGACGCGTGTCCCATGTGTGCGTGACGCCGTCTGCTTTCCTTCCGTCTCCGTCCCGTTTGTCCGGTCCCATATGCACGCCTCTTTGCATGCCCGCGTTCCACTCCGAGTCCCGATGCCCGCGTCCCATGCCTGCTTTACAACAGCGCGTGCTCGCTACCAGGACACGCTGTAGGCGCCCACCAGTGGCGGATCCATTTTTGTTGGCAGGAAAGAGAGGTTAGGGGCGCTCGCCTCGGCAGGATGTTGAAGGGGACACAAAACTGGCAAAATTTCAGCAGCTAGGCGAGGAGAAAGGAAGCGCGCGAATCCATTTTACTCATCCAGTGACGTCGAGGTGCTTTAATCTCGCTGGCCCAGGAGCTCCAATGGACGCCAATGGCAGATGGCGTTCTTCTGATGAAACACCTTCAACCCGGAATTCCTGCTCTTAAGAGCATATGCTCCTAGACATGCATGGCGCCATGTGTCCTGTTTTGTTTTGGGACCAGCACAACATCTACTTCAGTAGGACTCTGTATAGCACCGCGTATTTCGGCCGGAGCCTCTTTTCCACGCGCAAGGGATATGAGCCGGGGACCACGAGGCCGGGTCCCACCACCACCACCACCACTCGTGAACCCTCCTCTCGCTGCTCTCTCCTGCAGTCCCGCGCTCCCGTGAATTATCGAGGGACCACCAAGGTTTGCAAAATCGGCAAAAACCGGCCGATTTTCGCGAAAACCGGACTTACCGGTCCGGTCCGGTAAGTCCGGTTCGACGATTTTCGAAATTTAAATTTGAAATTTTTTGAAAATTTGAAAAATTTTGAAACAAAAAATATGTAAATAAACTAGAACAATTTTGGAGAAGATTGGTGGAACAAGAACACGAATCGGAGTTCGTTTGATGGGGGGAAAAAATCACCGAAGATTTATGGCGGAAAAAAAAGAAAAAAAAAAGGAAAAGTGACCTTATCCGTCGGACTCCATTATTGGCGCTGGAGTTCTGGACCAGTTCGCCGCCATCCGCGCGTCCCCGGTCCGCCGCGTCCGCCCCGAGCACCGCGCGTCCCCGGTCCGCCGCGGCCCGCCGCCGTCCGCTGGCCAGGCCGTGCCGCCATCCGCTGGCAGGCCGTGCCGCCTCCGTCGCCGCGATTGTCGCCGATTGGGGGCGGTAATCGACGGCGGCGTCGATTCCAAGCGCCGCAGCTCGGTAATCGCCGGAGCCGGTCGGCTAGCCGCCGCGACCGCGCGGTAATCGGCCGTTTCGGCGCGGCTAGCCGAGGCGCCGCGTCGTGCAGGTGAGGAAGGGATTTTTTTTTTTTCTGTTTCTTCGATGGGTGCATGACCTAATGATGGAAGCTATTTTCTTCTACTTTAACACTGTTAACTCATTTGACATATATTTGGATTGAAAGATGAAAAGTTTAAAAGCTAAATCCGAACATTAATGTATGTACATATCTATGGAAACATATTACTCACTTTTGCACAAATAATTTCAGTCCAAAAGTAGGAAAGGCTTCAAATCCACAATTGTTGCCCGCCGAGTAGAACCATTGGAAAATGGACCAAGAGAAGCTACCAATGGATGTAATGATGGAATTAAGTCATGCGCTGAGAAGCAGTTTCATGTTTGACTCAAATCCAAAAGTAGGAATGTCTGATGTTTTAATTCAAGTAGCAAAATTATGATATTGATGAAAAATGAAGTAACAAAAAAAGAAGTAACTCAGGACACTTTGATGAAAAATGAACTATTGATGTTAATGTACATTGCACTGACACTATTGACTGAACATGGCTTTTTTGAACGTAAATTTCATGCAGAAACGATGGGTGATCGTGAAAAAGATCATGTTTGGGAACATGGTGAGAGTAAAGGGGCCGGGTTTCTATGCAAGTATTGCAAGTTAGAGAGGAAGGGCGGAGGCGCCATAAGATTGAAGCAACATTTGGCTGGACGTGGCAGTAATGTGGTTCATTGCACCTTATGTCCAAATGAAGTCCGTGATTATTTTCGTCGTGAGCTGGATAGAACTAAGGAGAGGTCGAAGCACCGAGCAAAGGAGAAACTGAGAGTAGAGGAAGTTTGTAGAGAGGGAAATGTGAGCCAAGATGAGGATGAGGATGACGATGAGCTGCAGGCTGCCATGCATGCTTCTCGACAACATCATGAATATGAGATGCGTAGCCGTGCCCAAGGTGGGCAATATGAGCATGGTGGTGGTTCATCGCAGGCAGGGGACAACCAAAAAGGTGGTGGACTTATGGGCTTTCTTAAGAGGACAACGTCAAGGAAGGGAAAAGGAGGCGCATCATCCGAACCGACATATCAACCAAGGATTGATGTGGTGCTTCCGTCAGAGAAGAGTAAGAATGCAAGGAGGGCAATTGGAAAGGCTTGGGCGAAATGGATGCACATAGAAGCTATCGCTGTTAACAAGGCTGACAATCCTTACTTCAATGCCGCTATCAAGGAGACACAGAGATGGGGTAAGCACTTACATATTGATGTTGAGTCAGCATTTGCCAACCTAAATCATTCTAACTATATCATACTTGCAGGTGAGGGCGTCCAAAGCCCCACGGGCCGAGAGATTAACGGAATTTATTTAGATGCAAATGAAACGGACATAAAGAAGCAGTTTGACAAGTTCAAGCTAGAGTGGAACACGTATGGTGTTACACTTATGTGTGATTCATGGACGGGGCCGACGAAGATGAGCATTATCAACTTCATGGTATATTGCAATGGTGTCATGTTTTTCCACAAGTCAGTAAATGCAACGGGAAAAAGCCAAGACGCGGACTACATTTATAAGGTATATTGTAGTGCTAGGATTTGTAATTCACCGTCAATGTTGAATAAACTGATCGGTTTGTCATGGTTGCAGGAAATTGTCAAAGTTTTGAAGGAGCTTGGCCCGGAACATTTCGTGCAAATCATAACCGACAATGGTTCAAACTACAAGAAGGCTTGCAAGATGGTTAGTAAGAAGTATTCCATTGTGTGGCAGCCATGTGTGGCACACACAATTAATTTGATGCTGAAGTCAATTGGAGACTTCCCGGAGCATTATGTTGTCATTGAAAGTGCCCGTCGAATCTCTCGTTGGCTGTACAATCACAACCAGTTGCATGACATGATGAAGAATGCAATAGGAGGTGAGTTGGTGAGATGGTGTGCAACTCGTTTTGGCACAAACTACATGTTTCTGGATAGTATGCTTCGGCGGAGAGACAAATTTATGGCATGGATGGGATCTTCTGGATTCTTACAGAGTCGTTATGCAAAGACAGTTGAGGGAAGATATGCCCATTCATGCCTTTCCAATTTGGAATGGTGGGACAACATGAAGATCGTTTGCAAAGCTGTGGAGCCATTGTATGCATTTCTTCGATTTGCAGATCAGGACAAGTCTCCTAATTTGTCTGAGGTGCTGCTAAAGTTTCAACTCATGCGCAATGAGCTTGAAAGTTACTTTCATAACAATGTACCAGAGTTTGATCGTTACATGGCAGTTATCAACCCAAGGATGGGTGACATTGCAAACGAGAGTTATGTCAATGCAGGTAATGACATGTTGTACATTGGAAACTTCTGATGCATATTATAACTTCTTTTCTTGTTGAATTATCAGCTGCCGCTTTGCACCCGATGACCCACTATGCTTACGGGACAAGCTATACCCTCCTAGCTGATGTTAGAAAAGCATTCGAGTACATGGCGGACACTGAAACAGTTGCGTCAGCACTTCATGAAATAGAACAATACAAAAGAAAGATGGGTGAGTTCTCGAGAGACTTGGCTCGGCATATGGCATGTGACAATAAGACTTCTCCAGGTTTGTCATAATTCCGTCCAAGTCAACTGACAAACTCGATGAACTATGGTTATGCCTAACTTCTGGTGTCACTTTATTTTTGTTACAGCTGCATGGTGGGCTATGTTCGGTGGTGAAACACCGCATCTCCAGAAGCTAGCGATGCGGCTAGTGTCTCAGTGTTGTTCGTCCAGCGGATGTGAGCGTAATTGGAGTACATTTGCTTTGGTCCATACTAAGGTGCGCAATAAGTTGACGCACCAGAAACTTCACAAGTTGGTGTACGTCAACTATAACCTTCGCATTCGCTTGAAGGAAGCTGGACTATACAAGCCACCAGAAGATAATCCATTCGATAAGCTCATGGAGCTTACGTTGCTTGATGAGTCAAATCCCATTCGGGATTGGATGGAGCATGGTCGCTCCAATGCCCCTCCATTACTTGATGAGGAAGACACTCATAGTGATACCCCTATGCCTTCTAACTTGGTGGTGCAAGAATCAGAACAATTGCAAACCATCATTGGTGGTAAGTCTCTTGTTGAGTGGGCGGAGAACGTTGTGGGTGACACACACATAGGCAAGAGGAAACACCAATCCACATCAGGAAAAGAGAAAGGTAAAAGGCATAAGGGTGTTGAAGCACAGGTGGTCAGTAGCGATGTGTCCACCGCTAGTGATCATGGCTCCGACTCCCCACCTGAGGACGACGGAGGTGGTCACACAACCGTTGCGGGAGACACATCGCAGCCACAACGTGGTCCGAGTCCTATCCACTTCACAGGTACCTCTATAGCACATATGTATCTCATGTCATCAGTTTCATTCTTCACTAATTATTCACTATCTTTTGCAGGTGAGACATACTTCACACACGCTACGCAAGATTCGGACCATGGCGCTCCAACATCGCCGAGGACGACCATGCCGCAAGGCACAAGTAGGCAACATCGTCATGGCTATGGAAGTGAGTCCTCATACTCTAATGATGATTACCGCTACTATTCTCTTCCTCAAACAAGCGATACCTCAAATAACTATGGATATGGTGGTAGCGAGTCATCAAATGATTATTACTCATACTCTATTCCTGAGTTGAATAACCAACCACGTCAAAAATGGATTTTTGAGTGGGAAGAGCCTGCTTTTTATAACATGTTGGTCTCACAATGGCAAACAAACCATGCTTGGACTAATCAAAGTTGGCATGAGTTCAAGGCGGAGTTGTTGGCTAAACAAGGAATTAACATCATGTCAACCGACGAGTACAACTCCATGAACAATCCACAATCCGACGTCCCATGGTATTGAGATGTATGTTTGTATCCGTTGTTGTAATATGTCCAAAACTACGTGTAGCATATTGAAAACTATGTTGTATATTGTATTTATTCGTGAACTATGTCGGACAATTTATGTTCGAGTTATTATGACTTGTGCTATGTTTTATGCATACTATATTGTCAATGTGTCTCTAAGCATATTGGAAATATTTACCAAAAGTCATGGCGATTTTTTCTACATTTTTTCCATGTTTTTTCGAGGTTTTTCTCACTTTCTCGATTTTCAGTAAAAATCGTCGATTTTCACTGAAAACCGGTCGATTTTCGACGATATCGGTCGATTTTCGAGTTTTTGAATTCAAATTTCGGATTTCAAATTTTTGTTCGGTTTTCGATCGATTTCCTCGATTTTCGCGAAAATCGGTCGTATCAGTGCGGGTCGGTTTCATTGATACGGTCGATAATTCAAACCTTGGGGACCACCTGCTGTTGCGGTGCCCAGACGCCAATTCTTTTTCTTTCCTCCGATTTTTTCGTTCTTCAAACTGATACTTTACCACCGGTAAAAACATCTAAGCGTTGATACTTTTGTTAACATTATATTATGTTGACACTCTGTAGACACTATTATATAGATGACACTTTATTGGACATTGTATTATGTTAACATTATTATGTTAACTTTGTTAACTCTATACTATACGGATGACATTGGATAATGTATTATGTTGACACTATTTTGTTAGCAATTTGTTGACACTATATTATGTTAACACTTTGTTGACACTATATTATGCACTGTAAAATATTGACAATATAATGTTAACACTTTGTTGACATTATATTATGTTAACATATTGATGTTGACACTATTTTGTTAGCAATTTGTTGACACTATATTATGTTAACACTTTGTTGACACTATATTATGCACTGTAAAATATTGACAATATAATGTTAACACTTTGTTGACATTATATTATGTTAACATATTGTTGATACGCTATGTTATGTTAATATTTTGTTGACACTATATTATGGTACTAGTTGGCTTCATCTAGGAAAATTAATATAACACTAAAAAGTGAACTTAGTATCGTTGTAAAATAACTTCTAAACTTTGACGCATTGTTGTTACTTTGTTGACATGTAGATACTACTAACACATTGTTGACATTAATAAACTGCTATAAAATGCTTCAAACCAATAAAAAAGTAATAAACAATTTTAGGTTGACACTTTTGTTGACATGCAAAAAGGACGGGCATCCAAATGATGATCGATCACACTAATCAATGACATGAGTAAAATAAGTAATCATGAATAAAGTTATTAGTAATTAGTTCCTTTAAAAAATCATTACTTTGTAAGATCTGTAAATAATTTCTTAACCATGTCACTTTGTTTACGAAACCTTAACGTTGTCGCTTAAGTAAGAACAGACAAAATGTTACACATGCACAACAACAGCATCGTTTTTGACGCCAACGATTTTGTACATAGCGAGGCAGGCTGCTGCTCTTCTCTCTCCCATGTGGTGTCGCATCAAAATAATGTCCGTTGGCTTGGCTGTGGGTTATCTCCTTTTATCTGTCCTGCCTTCTCTCTCCTGTCTCTATTCCCTCTCTCCCATGTGTAGCTGGTCAGAAGTTGCTGGAGGAGCGCGGCGCGCGAGACGACACGGACGGTCTCCCATGCGGAAGGCGCGCACGGGACACCGGACTGTAGAGTGCGGCG
Organism: Eragrostis curvula; assembly: GCA_007726485.1. NCBI lineage: Eukaryota > Viridiplantae > Streptophyta > Magnoliopsida > Poales > Poaceae > Eragrostis > Eragrostis curvula. The sequence continues at coordinate 12,578,361 of CM017442.1, forward strand.
ATGCCGGAGATGCTTATAGACCTGCAGCGCGGCAGCCTTGAGGACCGACGAGCGGCGACCTCGCGGAGCTGCGGTGCGGCGAGGCGCAAGGCCCATGGCAGCGCGCGGCCGCGGCGGCTCGATTTGGAAGCCCCGATGTTGCATCTCCAGCAACCGCTCGATTTCCCTTGCTGCCGGAGTTAAAGAAAATGGGAAAGAGAAATCTGGAGAGATGAGCCACAAAAGGGGGCAATGGGTACGGCGGGGGGAATGCGGGCGCGCCCCGGCAACTGGCCTGTGGAGCAATCAGAACCGGCGGCTTCAAGATGTTCAGACGGGTAGGTCGCAGCTGCTAGAACGGCGGGGGTGAGCGGATCTCCCATGGAGGCCGGCGAGCAGGATCAGTCGAGAGCTCCTCGGGGAGAAGAGAAGAAAAGATAAGCCCTCGTCCTCGGACCCAGCAGATTCCCATCCCGATGGGTCCCACATCCAAAAGCCTCCAGCGTACTTTACTGAAAACGTCGTCCGTATGCGATACGGCTCCCCTGTATTCCAATCATTCCCGTCCGGTATTCCCCTGCGTGGGACCAGCTAGCGCGAATCTCAACAAGATTGATGAACGGTTGCATGTCTCAAAGCACACGCTCTTAAGAGCAGAAAAGACTTTGCGGAAACACCTCCTGGAGGAAGAAGAAACGAAGGGGTAAATGGGTTGGTGAGCAACCTTGGGCCAAACATATGGTTTTGCTACGGCCTGGAATGCAGGGTCGATGGTTTCTTTTTTCTTCTTTTTTTATTTGAGTCTACTGCCTGCCTTCATCTCTCTCAAAAAAAAAAAAAAAGAATGAGCTGCCTTTATCTCTCTTAAAAAAAAAAGAGGTCCGTCATTAGAGATTCTCTTTTTTGTGAGAGAATTAGAGATGCTCATTGATCCATTGCGATTACCTTAGTCTCACCATTAGGTTAATTCTATATTTCCTTATGGTCATGGCCGAGCTATGAAGTCCTAAACCCTAACACGGGACGCTAAACTCCGGACCCTAAACCCCGCAGGCTAAACCCCAGAGGCTAAACTCGGGAGGCTAAACCCCGGAGGCTAAACAACAATGTTCTAAACCCTAACAAAGGAGGCTAAACCCCGGAGGCTAACCAATGATCTCCTAAACTCCAACACGGGACCCTAAACCCCGGAGGCTAAACCCCGCAAGCTAAACAATGAACTCCTAAACCCTAACACAGGAAGCTAAACCCCGAACCCTAAACCCCGCAGGCAAATCCCCAGAGGCTAAACCCTAGAGGGTAAAACCCCAAGGGCTAAACAATAATGTTCTAAACCCTAAGCACAGGAGGCTAAACCCCGGAGGCTAACCAATGATGTCCTAAACTCACACACGGGAACCTAAACCCCGGAGGCTAAACCCCGCAAGCTAAACAATGAAGTCCTAAACCCTAACACGGGAGGCTAAACCCCGGACCCTAAATCCCGCAGGCAAAACCCCAGAGGCTAAACCCCAAGGGCTAAACAATAATGTTCTAAACCCTAAGCACGGGAGGCTAAACCCCGGAGGCTAACCAATGATGTCCTAAACTCCAACACGGGAGCCTAAACACCGGACGCTAAACCCCGCAAACTAAACAATGAAGTCCTAAACCCTAACACGGGAGGCTAAACCCCGGACCCTAAACCCCGCAAGCAAAACCCCAGAGGCTAAACCCTAGAGGCTAAACCCCGGATGCCAAACAATAATGTTCTAAACCCTAACATAGGAGGCTAAACCCCGCAGGCTAAACCCCGGAGGCTAACCAATGATTTCCTAAACTCCAACACGGGACCCTAAACCCCGGAGGCTAAACCCCGCAAGCTAAACAATGAAGTCCTAAACCCTAACACGGGACTCTAAACCCTGGACCCTAAACCCCGCAGGCTAAACCCCAAAGGCTAAACTCTGGAGCCTAAACCCCGGAGGCTAAACAATAATGTCCTAAACCCTAACAGAGGAGGCTAAACCTCGAAGGCTAAACCCCGTAGGTTAAACCCCAGAGCCTAAACCCGGCAGGATAAACCCCGGAAGCTAAACAATAATGTCCTAAACCCTAACACATGAGGCTAAACCCCGAAGGCTAAACCGCGCACGCTAAACCCCGCAGGCTAAACCCAGGAGGCTAAACCCAGGAGGCTAAACAATAATGTCCTAAACCCTAACACATAGGCTAAACCCCGAAGGCTAAACCCCGCTGGCTAAACCCCGCAGGCTAAACCCCAGAGCCTAAACCCTAAACCCCGGAGGCTAAACCCCGTAGGATAAACAATGAAGTCCTAAACCCTAACACGGGAGGCTAAACCCCGGACCCTAAACCTCGCAGGCTAAACCCGGGAAGCTAAACAATAATGTCCTAAACCCTAACACGGGACCCTAAACCCCGCAGGCTAGACAATGAAGTCCTAAACCCTAACACGGGAGGCTAAACCCCGTAGGCTAAACAATGAAGTCCTAAATCCTAACATGGGAGGCTAAACCCCAGACCCTAAACCCCGCAGGCTAAACCCCAAAAGCTAAACCCGGGAAGCTAAACAATAATGTCCTAAACCCTAACACGGGACCCTAAACCCCGCAGGCTAACCAATGATGCCCTAAACTCCAACACAGGACCTAAACCCCGGAGGCTAAACCCCGCAGGTTAAACCCCAGAGGCTAAACCCGGGAGGCTAAACCCCGAAAGCTAAACAATAATGTCCTAAACCCTAACATAGGAGGCTAAACCCCGCAGGCTAAACAATGATGTCCTAAACTCTAACATGGGACCCTAAACCCCGGTGGCTAAACCCCATAGGCAAAACAATGAAGTCCTAAAACCTAACATGGGAGGCTAAACCCCGGACCCTAAACCCCACAGGCTAAACCCAAAGGCTAAACCCGGGAGGCTAAACCCCGGAGGCTATACATAGCAATGCAGAACGCGGAGCTCCATGCGTTAGGAGCAGCGGCCAGCGCTAGGAGAACAGATGCCTGCCTGATCGAGATGTTTTGTTGATGAGAGAGCTCAACGGTTCATACGGGCGTGTGACTAATGGACATCGATATGGGCGCTACTAGTGCAGGCCAATGACAAATACTATAAAGCGTATTAAGCCCTGTACCCCTTCGGCAGTTACTATGATGCTTCTTCTTCCTTTGGCAATAGTTCATCTGCTCAGTTCCAACAATCCATGGCGTCAAAAATCGATCTGAAGCAGGGCTAGGGTGGAGAGGGAGGAGGATTTCAGCGCAGTGTTAGGTATGGCGGCCGCCATAGCTTGCCATATTTTGTGGGTCTGCCTCTGAATCCGCCCCCGCTCACCTCCCGCTTCCAATTCATGGCGAATTCAAGGAGAGCAGAGGAAGGCTGCCTACCTGGACCAGGACACCAAAACTATGAAGAAAAGGCCTCAGATGTAGTATATCTGCCCGGCATTGAGCAGGCTCTCATGTGGAACCTTGAGGGCCTGTTTGGAAGAGCTCCGGCTGTGCTGGCTCCGGTTGTGGGCTTGTGGCTATGGCTTCTCTGAGAAACAGCTGTGCCGGCTCTGGCTGTGGTTGTGTCTGAAAACGTTTGGCAAAACAGCTTCTCCAGCGGCTTCTCTGATTTGTACGAATGGACGAAAAAAGCAATTGTCTATAGTACCCCTGGCATAAGGCTTGATTATATAAATGCAATTCATGTTTTACCAATAATTGGCCCTATCTAATAATTGTTAAACCTCAATTTTTCTATTGTTTATATCCATGAATTATCAAGGAAATATAATTTATTCACTAATTAATTTTTAATACACTTTTATAATTATTTCGACAAGCCTCACTTAACTGGTCGGGGGATGAGCTTCAATCCGAAGCCTTCATTTTCTATTTAACGGTTGTGGTTGCTTGCATTTGTTTTAATTAACCAAATCAAAAGGCCCACAGAGGCCTTTCTCCTTCGTCCCGACTGAAAGTCCATGCCAACAGGCGCCCATCCTTCAGATCACCGATGGTGGGAATTGAATGGAATGGAACCAGCAACCATGAAAACGGAAAGCTTAGAAGTTGCACAAGATCATGGTATGATCAATTTTGGCCTCGCACATGATTTCAGTAGTGAATTTTGTGGATTGGTGGCAAGGGTTTGCAAATTGGGGAAACAGGAAAAAAGGCAAAATTTTGAGATCTTGAGCAGAAGGAAGAGGAACCGAGTGCCCTCCATGGCTTCCTGCGACGCCGCGCCCGAGCCTCCCCCACGCCGCACGGGCCTCCCGCTCCGCCGCGCCTGGGACCTCCGCGCCGCATGACCACGCCGCCGGGACTCTTTTGGTAGCGAGCTCTGTTGTACCCAGCACGCGCTGTTGCAAGGCAGGCATGGGCGGGCATGGCCGCATGGGGACTTGGAGCGGAACACGGGCATGCAAGTCTGCAAGGTGGCACGCACATGGGACAGGACGGATGGAACGGAGACAGAAGGAGCCCGCGAGCGCGCGAATCAAGCTTTTCGCGGAAGGAAAGCTGAGGGAATCGGGGGACGCCGTCACGCGCACATGGGACGAACGACACGAATCTTGAACATGATCCTCAACAACTTGCGGCGCAGATAGGGGTCAGTATCTAAGGAACACCTCAGAACAACGTTTGGCGCCGCGCGCGCACTGGATCCTGATTTCGGTGAAGGAGCGCCTCAGTGGGCTTTCATTTTTCTTTCATCGGCTTGGAAAGAGTGCTGTGTTTCTTTCACTAGGATGAAAGGAAAGTTCTCTCTCTTATTCAATTTCTTGCCATGTCAGCAATTTGGATGATGTGACAACTAATTTATTACAAATGAAAGGCCCATTGAGACTGGCCTTAGAGCATTTCTAAAGACTCTTTAAAATAATATCAATCGGTAAATATAGAAAAAATAAAGTAAGAACGCGATCCAAGAGACCGTCTTCCTTCCTCTCGCTATTCCATCTCCTTCGGTTTCCCGTAGTCCTCGCTCGGGATCTTTGGCAAGCTCGCGCGGCTCGCCATCCCTTCCTCGTGCGCGCACAGGCCTTCCCCGCTCCATTCCCACGCGCAAATCGTCGTCGCGCACAAATTGATGGCTCCCGCCGCGGCGAGTTCAGCATGATCCTCGACGCCCCGCTCCCCTCGCTAGCTCCAGCAGTACCGCCGCAACCCCACGCCGATAGCACCCGCGCGCAGGGCCACGACGGCGGTCGGCAACGAGACGAGCGAGTCCCCGCGCGTCTCCGCCGCGAGGGGAGCCTCCCCGACGCCGTCGGCGACGCGGACGCAGCGCACGCCTCTCGCCGAAGCGCGAGCGGGACGCGGCCGGGCTACGCGCGCGGGGACATGGAGAAGGGGGTGGGCAAGCCGCCGGTGCGGCTGTTGGATCCGCGGGGCGCGCGGAGGCCGCCGGAGAGGGTCGCCGAAGTGAAACGTGTAGTGGTGGAGGAGGTGGTCGAACTGGGAGACGTGGATGCCCTGCGAGATGGCGTATGGACAGCAGCTCGAGGGATAGCCTTGCGAATAAGAAATGCATGAAGATGTGATGGTGTTTATCTTTTGTTTTCCGTTTTTAACTCCATTATCAGTGGCGGACCCACCAGAGGGCATGGTGGGGCGGCCGCCCTACCTAGCCGCCGGCGAGGAACGCCCCATCCCCCGTGTTCCGGCGACTAGGCGAGCATGCCCAGATCGAGACATGGCCGGCGGTGGCGATTTGTTTTGACGGAGGTTGAAGATCACAGGCAAATGAAAGGGTAATGGGCCGGCTTCGTGTGGACTTATGGCCTGGTGGGCCATAGTATGTTTGTGTCAGCCTACTTTTATCTCCCGTTGACGCGCACTGCTCCTTGACGACGCCTCAAAAATCCCCTACGCACGAATGAGAGAACCCGGCTACACCTGAACCTTGGACATACGACCACGCAGAGCATGCGCCACAAGCATACTTTTCCACCTTGTTGTGACTAGCCAGCATCACATCGATGTGAAAAATGTGTGCACCACACGAGCATGCGCCACAGAGTGTGCGTGTTTCTTTGGGGAAGCACTACTACACAATTGCTCGACAAACTGATTAGCGCAATAGGATGTCTGATGAGCTCAATGACTTGCCGTTATGCTACATTGAGAAAGAGTTTTTTAGAGATCTTGATTGAGAATGGAATTGCCTAAGCTACCTAAAGCTAGAAGATCAAGGCACCAAACAATGCCTAGTAGTTAGTATTTTACAGTGGTGTCTTAAGTTTTTTATGTCAAGTTTGATCTAAAAGTGTTGTTTACTCTTCACATATGATGTATTATCTAAATTATTTTTCTATTTCGTTCGTACCACGTATGGTCTATTTTTGTGCCATTTTTATGTGCATATAGTGCGTATGCACTTCAATTTTTTTCTATAGTTAAGTTTATACCTTAATTGTCCACCCTACCTAAGAAAAATTTCTGGGTCCGCCACTGACTCCATATGTAATAATTTGAACTCTATTGCTTCCTTGCTTAAATGAAAAAGCAGTGCTCTTGCTCATTGGTTCAAAAAAAAATGCCCTGCGAGACGGCGGTGAGGAAATGGCCCGTGTCGTGGACGAGCACAACTGCTGTGAAGACGGACTGACGGAGGCGGCGGAGGCACGGACTCGACGCTGGCGTGGAGGTTCGGCGGCGCCCCTGCTTTTTTTCCCTTCGTCTTCCCTCCGTTCACAAGAAACTGAATGGAGAGACCCATCAGAATAACGAATTGGACAGGATGGATCATCTGATGGCTATGTAACGATCGCCGCACGAAGCAGGCATCACGCGTCACCGTGCGTTGCTGCTACGCCGGACGGCGCTGCTCACCATGTGCAGAGTTACTTCTCTCCCTGGCACTTTCTTTCTACTACTCCTGCGTACGCATACGACTTGGATGCACAAGAGCCGGTCAACTAGAAAAACAGGCCGGAGAAGAAGAAGAAGAAGAAGAAAGGATTAGAGAGGCTGTTGGGTTTCATTATTGTTTTTGCTAGCTATTTCATTTTACATAATAGCTAAATCAAGATTTTAGCTATTCATTTTTACCGAGTTTCTTGGAGATGCTCTTACGAATTAATTACTCCAAAGACCGGCCGAATAAAAAAAATGGTGATAGTAGAAAGCAAGGAATGAAGGGCATCTGTGTTAGATTGATCTCCTTACCCCCCAAGGCCCAACGGCCTTTGGGCTTGATCGCGCCCTGATCGGGGGCGTCCAGCACATTCACTGGCTGGTGGGCCCCTGTCGCGCTGCGCGTATAAAGAGAAGGGTGGGGGCCGGGGCGCACGGTACGAGGTTCACCGCGCCGCCAGTCACCCCACCTACACACCCTACCGATCTAGGGTTAGCGCAGTGAGCGACGGGAAGCCGCCACCGCCGCCGCCACCACGTGGTGGCCGGAGCTTGGACCCGGCGTGCCGGGCCAGTGTCGATACTGCCCGGAGGGACACAGGAACGTCACCCGCCGCCGCACTTCTACCCCGACACCGACGCCCGTCGCCGTCGCGCTGCCACCGCCCATCGTCGCCATGGCAGCGCCTGCACCCGCCGCTACACACGAAGGTATCCACCTACATTCCCTTTCCCCTAGCACTAGATCCACACACGAGCTTGTCTAGTACAGAGATTAGGACCCGCTACTCCTACACCTAGTGATCACAGAATATAACATTGGTATCAGAGCATAGGCTAGCGTGTAGTTTAGATCGGGTCGCAGAAATTAGAAGGAGATGATGTTTTGGTTTTGCGATTCGAAGATTGTAACCCTAACCCTAGAAAGGAAACAGAGGAGGACCGGCGAGACTTACCTGTTCTCCGCCGTGCCGTCCACCCGCCGTCGCGCGGGCAGATGAACGCCGCTCGTCGCCGACGTGCGCGCATCACAGAGGCACCGCATCAAGGCCGCTCGACGGCGGCGCGCTCAGACTTGGGTGGACGCGCGCGCCGCCGAGAGGGCTTGAGGCGGCGCCATGCCTTCAGATCCGGTGCGCCGTCAAGCGCGGGACGGGTGGGTCGTCGGCGACCATGGGTCGCGGCGGCGCCGCCACAGAATCCTCTCGCTCTCTCTCTCGCGTGGTCGGGGAAGAGAAGAGGCAGAATGAGCTAGGGTTTGGGTGGTTTCCGCTTTTTTCGCATTTTTATCTCGGATCGGATCGCTGCTGGCCGTCCATCCCAGCGAACGGCTGAGATGGAGGCGGGGCTGAGCGAACCGCTCGCTGGGCTGGGCCGGCCCATTTGGCGCCGCTTTCACGCGGGCCAGGTCGCGCGCGATTTTTTCTTTTTTCATCAGATTTTCGCGCCGCTGGGCTGGGACGCAGAGTGGCTTTCGCGCGGTATGGGACGCGTGGATTGGGCCAGGCCGCATTCGAAAATTTTCGCTTTTGCGGGCCGAAATGGAATTTTTCAACAGAATGTATTTTGAATTAGTTTAAACTTTTCCAGAAGCAGAATTTGACTGAAATTTGATAGATTTTGTCTCTGTTTGAATTTGAACCAACGAAATAATTTTTCAGAGACTAGAAAATTACGTTTTCCTGCTTCTGTTTAAGTTTTTACTACAGATTATAATGTTTCCGCTGCATAGATAATATAGATTTAACTTTGAATTGTCTTGGTTTTAAATTCGAACCAACGGGAGAATTTAAATTTCAAGTCATAAATTTATTTTAGATTCAGTTGTAGTGTTGTTATTTTCTGACCAACGTTGATTATAGCAATATTATGACTTTATAGAGGTTTTTCATGCATTATTTCTTTTTCTGCCCAACGGTGATGAAGATTTTAATGCAAAAAGTACTACATGTTATCATATTTAAATGTTCTCACTCGTTTTGGATTATTTTCAGGAGGGTTATCCATGATCATGTCTATCAAGGATATCCCGATACTGAAAGGAGAGAACTACGGTGAATGGTACAAGAAGCTGGACTTGTTCTTCACCGTGAATGACATGGACTGGATTCTCACTTCACCAGTTCCTGCTGCTCCTGAGCAGCCAGAAAGAGGAGATACAGAGACAGATGCTGATTGGTCAGCCAAACAGCTTGCCTACAAGGCAAGTAAAGACAAGTATGATGTTGATCATGCCAGATGGTTCTCAGCCAACAAGAAATGCTTGGCTGTGGTCAATCACAGATTGTTCAATCACAGATTGTTCCAACACAATAGAGGCCTCCATTATGGGGTCAATCACAGATTGTTCCACTGTCATAGAGTACCTTGAGAAGATAAAGGGTCAGTATACTGGCTCTTCGAAGACTTATGCTACCCAGTTGATAAAACAGCTGGTAACAGAGAGGTACACAGGTGGTGGGATAAGAGAGCACATACATCGCATGGTGACCATAAACAATAAGCTTAAACCAATGGACCTTGCTTTCAAGGATGATCACATTGTCCATTTGATTTTTGCTTCATTGCCAAAGACTTTTGACACCTTCATTGTTGGGTACAACATGTCCCCAGAGAAATGGGACATAGAGAAGGCCATTGCAATGTGTGTGCAAGAAGAGGAAAGATTGCCCCCGAATTCCATTAACTATGTGAAGAACAAGAATGGGAATCCTTCCTCCTCCTCCTCTAAGGGAAAAGGTCCTCAGCAGTTTCAGGCAAAAGGTCCCCAGCAGTTTCAGGCAAGAGGTCCTCAGCCTTTCCAGGGACAGTCCTCCCAGCAGCATAGACCTAAAGAAGGACAATTTACTGTGGGAAAAGACCAATGCATGCATTGCTTGGGCATGGGACACTACAAGAAAGATTGTCCCAAGTACTTAAAGATGATCATGGAAAAGAGAGGTGAGAACATTATTTCATTTGTAAATGAATCCCTATATATAAATTATTCGAAATCTACTTGGTGGATTGACTCAGGAGCAACTATTCATGTTGCAAACTCTTTACAGGGATTCCGTTCGACGAGAGCCACTCAAAGAAGCGAAAGACAAATTAAAGTCGCCAACGGAGTCGAGGCAGATGTCGAAGCAGTTGGAGATCTTCTCTTAGAGCTTGACACCGGCTTTGATTTATTTCTTAGAGATGTTTTTTATGTACCGACTTTGCAGAGAAACTTAATAAGTGTGTCTCGTCTAGATGATGATGGATTTGATTGTCATTTTGGTAATTTCAGATGTGTAATAGAGATTAATAATAGAGTTGCTACTATTGCTTTTAAGAGAAATGATCTTTATTTGTTATCGCTGCGTGAAAGTGTGAATTCCGTATGTGATTTGAATACAACCATATCCTCATCAACAGATAATAATAGAAAGCGAAAGAGAAAAGATAACGAATCGTCGAAATTGTGGCATTGTCGCTTGGGCCACATTTCGAGGGGGAGAATAGAAAGACTCGTTAAAAATGATATTCTTCCCGCGCTAGAATTTTCAGACTTAGAACAATGCATTGATTGCATAAAAGGAAAATATGTAAAGAAAATAAAGAAAGGAGCTGTTAGGAGCACGGGTGTTTTAGACATAATTCACACCGACATCTGTGGTCCATTTTCAGTAAAGAGTATAGATGGCTATGATTCATTCATAACATTCACAGATGATTATTCCCGCTATGGATATATTTATCCTATCAAAGAAAGATCAGAAGCGTTAGATAAATTCAAGATATTCAAGGCTGAAGTCAAAAATCAGCACAGTATAAAGATAAAAGTAGTAAGATCCGATCGTGGAGGGGAATACTACGGTCGGCATACCCCATATGGCCAAGTTCCAGGACCTTTTGCAAGGTTCCTACAGGAATAAGGCATAGTAGCCCAGTATTCAATGCCGGGCGAGCCTCAGCAGAATGGAGTGGCAGAAAGACGCAACCGTACCCTAATGGATATGGTGCGCAGTATGATCAGTTATTCGACACTGCCAGTGAGTTTGTGGATGGAGGCGTTAAAAACCGCCATTCATATTCTCAACAGAGTACCCAGTAAATCGGTGCCCAAAACACCGTATGAGTTGTGGACAGGAAGAGTGCCCTCATTAGCACACCTACGGGTCTGGGGGAGTCCTGCTGAGGCGAAAATATTCAACCCGAATATTGGGAAGTTAGATCCCAAAACAGAGACTTGCCATTTTATTGGCTATCCAGAAAAGTCAAAAGGATATCGATTCTACTGTCCAGATAGATATACAAAGTTTATAGAAACAAGACACGCTGCCTTCCTAGAAGAACAAATGGTTCGGGGGAGCGTGGCAGTTCGAGAGATTGATCTTGAGGAGAAGCGGGTGTATGCGCCCAATCCAGTGATTCAAGAACATTTCTTCTCACTGCCCGTTGTGGCTGCACCGACAGTGCGAGACACTGTGATGTCAGCCCCTGTGGTGGTTCCTCCTGTGGCAACAACAAATGAAAATGTGGAACCTGTCCCTCAGGATCCTATAGAGCCCATTGCTGCAGAACAAGGGGAGCCGCTACAACCTCCAATAGAAACTGCTCCAGATGCAGAGGTACAACCTCCGATAGAAAATGAGCAAAATGAAGAGGCCCCTAGAAGGTCTCAAAGAGCAAGGAGGTCGGCTATTTCCAGTGATTATGAAGTATATAACACTGAGAGTTGTCAAGAATATCAAATGGAGGATGACCCTACCTCATTTGAAGAAGCCATGAGAAGCGAGCATTCGTCTAAGTGGTTAGCAGCCATGGAAGATGAAATGAGATCGATGAGTACCAACGATGTTTGGGACTTAGTAGAAATTCCTGAAGGAGTCAAACCAGTAGGCTGTAAATGGGTCTACAAAACTAAATATGACTCACAAGGGAATATAGAAAAGTTCAAAGCGCGACTTGTGGCAAAAGGCTATACGCAAAAAGAGGAAATTGATTATCATGAGACCTTTTCTCCAGTCTCATGTAAAGATTCCTTTAGAGTCATTATGGCCCTTGTGGCTCATTTTGATCTAGAATTGCATCAAATGGATGTAAAGACGGCGTTCCTAAATGGGGATGTAGATAAAGAATTTTTCATGGCACAACCAAAAGGTTTTGTTGTGGAAGGAAAGGAAAAGATGGGATGCCGCCTAAAGAAATCGATTTATGGGTTAAAGCAAGCTTCAAGAATGTGGTTCTTGAAGTTCGACAGTACGATTAAAAGTTTCGGGTTTGAACGGAATGTGGAGGACGATTGCGTATATGCAAAGTTCAAGAATGGAAAGTATATCTTCCTAATCCTGTATGTGGATGATATCCTGCTTGCAAGCAGTGACGTCAGTCTACTACTAGAAACAAAGAAATTCTTGTCCTCACAATTCGAAATGAAAGATCTTGGTGAAGCGAAATTCGTTTTAGGAATTGAAATTCACCGAGACAGATCCAAGGGGGTATTGGGACTATCACAAAAGACATACATAGAGAAGGTCCTGAAGAAATACAATATGCATAAATGCAGTGCTTCACGTGCTCTCATAGTCAAGGGCGATAGATATGGGGACTTTCAATGTCCAAAGAATCAATATGAAAAAGATCAAATGAAATCGGTACCATATGCTTCAGCTGTCGGAAGCTTACAGTATGCACAAGTGTGCACACGCCCTGACATTGCTTTTGTTACCGGGTTGCTTGGTAGATTCCAGAGTAATCCAGGACCAGAACATTGGAAGTTGGTAAAGAAAGTTATGCGCTATTTGCAAGGAACAAAAGGCCTCATGTTGACATACAGAAGAACAGATTCTCTGCAAATCACGGCATATGCAGATGCTGATTTTGCAGGAGATAACAGAAAATCGACGTCGGGATATGTGTTCACTCTCGCGGGAGGGGCCATATCATGGAAAAGTTGCAAGCAAACTATCACTGCAGCGTCCACAATGCACGCAGAGTTTATTGCTTGTTTTGAGGCCGTAGGACAGGTGAATTGGCTAAAGAAACTTATACCCGGTTTAAGAGTGGTTGACGACATCTCAAGACCACAAAAGATGTACTGCGACAATGAACCCGCAGTCTCGTATGCACACAACAACAGGTCAAGTGCCGCTACCAAGCACATTGACATAAAGTATTATGTTGTGAAAGATAGAGTCCAAGATCAAAGTATAAGACTCGAGCATATACGATCAGAAGAGATGCTCGCGGATCCGCTAACGAAAGGCTTACCACCCAACGTGTTCAAGGAGCACGTAGCCGGCATGGGTTTAAGGGACAGTCTATGATCTCTGGACTAAAGAGGCCCAAAACAATAAGGAACTGTTTCAGAATGGAGGCGTGTATTGTAGCTGTTGATTCTATCGGTGACATATGACCGTGACGATGAGACATACTCTATGCATTAATCTACGACGAGACAAGTGGAACAGAAAAAGAAAGGGAAAGGATAAAAGATGAGATCAAGGGGGAGATTGTTAGATTGATCTCCTTACCCCCCAAGGCCCAACGGCCTTTGGGCTTGATCGCGCCCTGATCGGGGGCGTCCAGCACATTCACTGGCTGGTGGGCCCCTGTCGCGCTGCGCGTATAAAGAGAGAGGTGGGGGCCGGGGCGCACGGTACGAGGTTCACCGCGCCGCCAGTCACTCCACCTACACACCCTACCGATCTAGGGTTAGCGCAGTGAGCGACGGGAAGCCGCCACCGCCGCCGCCACCACGTGGTGGCCGGAGCTTGGACCCGGCGTGCCGGGCCAGTGTCGATACCGCCCGGAGGGACACAGGAACGTCACCCGCCGCCGCACTTCTACCCCGACACCGACGCCCGTCGCCGTCGCGCTGCCACCGCCCATCGTCGCCATGGCAGCGCCTGCACCCGCCGCTACACACGAAGGTATCCACCTACATTCCCTTTCCCCTAGCACTAGATCCACACACGAGCACCCTATATTATCTAGTACAGAGATTAGGACCCGCTTCTCCTACACCTAGTGATCACAGAATATAACAATCTGTAGTCAAGAAAATGGAAAGCATAGAACCGAGTTAAAGGAACGGCCTGCGCACCGGCAAGGAGGAGCAGATCTCGGCCATGGCAATGCCGACGAACCAGGTGAAGAAGGAGACGACGACCCAGCCCCAGACGAGGGACGCCGGCCCCCGCGTACTGCAGGCTGCTCCCGTACAGCGGCGTGATCCCCGCGAAGAGCGACATTGTCGAGAAGGAGATGGCCAGCGTCTTGAACAGCGTCTGCAAGCCAGGAAAACAAACACACGCGACGTGAGAAGCCAAGAACAAAGCTGCATGCATGCCTGCATGAGCTAGGAGCTAGCAGAGAGAAGAAAAACGAAAAGAAAAGAGAACAAGCCAGGCGTAAATTAAATTAAAAGATTGCGCACCATCTCTCTCCGGAGCTCCTGCTTGTACCCGAGCTCGTTGAGCCGCTTCTCGCCGGAGTCCATCACCACCTCCTCCGCCGCCCCGCTGGCCATGCTCGAAGCCGCCGGCGCCAAGCTGTACGTCGTCCCGCCGAACCAACAAGCACCGCCGGAGACGCGCGCGAGCGTGCGGTCTCGGGAGGGAGACAGGCCTAGGCGAGGAACGGAGGGTGGACTCCTGCGGAGTTGGCTTGCGTGGTTGTTTGCTTGAGTGCATGCGCAGCGCTAAATACTTTTTTTTTACGGAGCAGGCTAACGCCCGCACGCGCATGCGGAAGGGCTTCCGCCCGCACACCCCAAATTGGAAAGTAGTTCCCTGACATGCCGAAAACAGAAACCAGCGCGCGTGGCGCGAGGAACACCAGCCCGGGCCCACTGCTACTCGCGCCGAACCGAACCAAAAAAAGCAATTCATTTGGCAGAGGTAGAACCCGGGCCCATAACCACTTCACGCCAAGCTGATATGTGGACTGTAGCTACCGAAAGCAATGGAGAACGATATTACATTACTGCATCCAGGCGAAAAACCAAAGAACCAAAAAAGAAAAAGAAAAATAAGAGAAGCATTTCTGCAGAGGATGGCAAAGCAATTCCTCTTGCAATAAAAGCAGTTCTATGCATTGTTTAAAAAAAGCAATTCTATGCACCAAGAAGCATTTCTGCAGACGATGACAAAGCAATTCCTCCGGCAATAAAAGCAATTCTATGCACCAAAAAATCATGTCACAGAAGCTTTTTATGTGCAAAAATCACGCAACAAATCTGAACCAAAATTTTCCTTCCTTTTGAGCTATTTTAGTGCAAAACAGCAAGTTATTTCAAGATACATGGATTCCATGGTATACACAAGCACAGGTTTTAGATGATCCAGGTAGTTCCTGTGTCACAAATCCAAGCAACATAGGTTCACAACTTCACATAACCAGAAACAGTAACATTTTTAGCAGATACCAAAAAAGCTACACAGAAGAGCGACTTGATATCCACTAGTCCAACATCAATGTGCCATATCTTGCTGTATAGAACATTTGCGACCTGAAAAAAGTTTTAAAAATGGACAATGAGCGATCAGCATTGGAAAATGAACCAATTCTTATCTAAAGTTTCACAAACAGGAAGATATATGGGATTGCATCAGCACAATTATTATAGGGGGTAATCTATATGAAGGAAAAAGTAATTTAGCGTATCAAATTGTGTTGTTTTTCTCCTTTGGAATCACTAAAATGCTTCAGCAATACTAAAGATTTGCCTATGATAATGAATAAAACTTTCATAAATCCCTAGTAAATATAACAAATCTGTATTGAAAGAAAGGAAAAACACATATAAACAACAAGATCTGCTGGAGCCACCGGGTAACTGACTACGGGAAGCTCAGGCCCAAGGAAGACATAAGTTTATAAAATCCAGACACAACAACAACTAAAATGCTCCAACAATACATTTGAGATGCAAAAGGGATGAGGGGAAACATATTAGGATAATAAATTTTGGAACCAACCTAACAAATGAATTAAAGAAAATCAAGGCAAATGACACGAGCGGATCATGCCGTGCGCGTGACCGGACATGAGCACGCACGGCCAGAATAAAGTCTTCACCTTAATTTTATGTAGAATTACTTATTCTTTGAGAGAGCATGCTTATCAGTTAATATACATCTGCGTCTCCAGATTTAATAGTAAGGCACTAAGGCTAAATGAAGAAAGGTTAACAAAACACTTTTTATGACTGCCAATATATTTCTAGTATATATGTCCATAAGAACTTTTGCGGTGACACTATGGAAAGCATTTCCTAATATTCTCTACCGTAATTTTACTATATGCCAACATGCATTTAGTGCTCATAGCAAGCAAGTTAAAGCTAGGCTATATTTTAGACCACATTGGCACACACCATAGAAAGCAACAAAGCATATATGTTATATGTTAAAAGCACATCTTATATCTATAAAAATCAAATCTGGTATGCACAAAAGTGCATATCAGGTAATGGTAATAATTGTCTGTTTTATGTTAAAAGCATGTCCGGTCTACACAAACGCAAATATGGTATGTCTAAAAAGCATATATGCTACGTGTAAAAAGTATATCAGGTAGAGGTAATACGGTAAAAAAGACAATATTGCTTCATCTTCAGAACATAAAAGCAAATAGTAAGATATAAAAATACTAGGTGAACTAGATTACATCTGCCAAGGGAACTAATTGGCTCTGCCATATCTGCCAATATATAAAATATGCAAATAAGTGTTCCAAACTACAACCAGCAGTACTATGGTGCCATGTGCATGGTCAGCAGCAATTGGTGCATGAGACCTCACTCAATAACAATAAAACAAGGCAAGTGTTTAGGCCTCAAATGTATAAATAAACTGACATATAACATTTAACAATTATCCATAAATCAGATCCTCAACCAACTAAACTCTAAGCTGCATCTGCATTACATGATGCCAGTCTCTCACTCCACAAATCACAACACCAGTCACCAGTGGCACAAAAATTAGAAAGTAGGACAACTCGAATCACATTGATTAGAAACCTCAATTTTAGTTCTTATATCCCTGAGCAACGTTTGCATACCTAATTTGGATTTGCAATAAGTAAAACCATATCTTGCTATAGCATGCATAGTTTACCTAAACAAATTTTGCTTTTGAGATCATAAAAAATAGCTTTACAGAATTAACTAGGTACCCTGATTACATCACTAGAATTGCTTATTTGCTTGACAAAATATGCATGGGGAAAACCACTTGTATACAATTAGATCTTCACGTCCCATTTCTCTCACAATAAAAAATGTTTCATATTATTGGTGATCTCTACTTTATAAAAAAAACACGTGTGAAACATTCTAGGCATGAAAAATGGTTCTAACAAAACTGGTCAAAACGAGATAATACGAAGAGGAGAGCACGGATCAGTCAGGGGTGCAAATGCTAGTTCATCCTCAAAAAACACAGCATTATAAGTCAATAGCACTCATGTTTGCACCCGGAAGAAAAATAAGAGGTATCTGAAAATGTGAAAAGAATGAAATGACATTACAATCAGCAACATTGTGCTATGCATCATGACAAATAAAAGAATAAGACGGCTCATGAGAATCAAGAATTAACATCGCAAAGTATTTCTCTATTCTCTTTGAAACATGAGGCTAGCAAGCCTTCGGTATAGTAGTGCTACTTCTATTGGAGCTAATTAACTAGACATGGTGCTATGCCTCTGGTTTATCATACACATGGAAGCACTTTACATCAAGTTTAATCTTGTTAAATATTGTTTGGAGACTGGCAGAAGCATAAGTATATTCTATTATATAATGAGTCTCAGTTAAAATAGGGAAGATAAACATCAACAACCTACTAGTACAAATCACGGTAGCTAATAGTAGTATCCTACATGTCAAGATGCAGGCATGCCTAACCATGAGTGAAAGCATATACTACATGTCAAGATGCTTATGCAGTCCCAAGCGAGGTCATGTTCTAATGAACTGATTTTGCTTCTTTCAAACTAACACAATTGAAACTACTAGCGAGTGCAAGTAATCGGCAATTTTAGGTGATGACCAAACCCAACTGAATTAGGCTGTCATGCTCTCCTACTACACAGGCACGCACATGTGATGAACTAATACTAAACAGGTGAAATACAAATCGAGTAACAGGCTTCCAATTTCCCAAAATGCATGCACTGTATCAAAATAGAATGAATGAAACACCGAATTCCCAAATCCAATTCGTTTTGGGAGAGAGAACATAGGGGCAAAATGTAGAACAATTCACCTCGTGACCTTCTCCTCGCTTCCGGATGCATCCCAAAACTGGATCAGACACAATTAGAACTCAAATCAACTCAACTGCAACCGAAATCAGTAGATGCGGAGACCTCAGTCACCTCATTCTGCCGCAACCGTCGATCGCTCGCTGGAGAAGGCGTCCTCGTGTGCCCCTCGCGCGCTGCAGGGAGCAGTCGTCCTCGTGTGTCGCCTCTCGCGCTGCAGGGAGGAGGCGTCCTCGCATCGTCACCGCCCAGCACGCCGTAGGAAGGAGGCGGCGGCTGGCACCGCCGCGCCCACACGGCGGAGGGGGGAACGAGGAAGCGGGCTCACACCGCCGCCTCGCACGCCGCGGGGAGGAGAAGGCGCCGTAGGAGGGAGGACGCGGGCTGGAGCCACAGCTCCGCGCGCCAGATAGAGGAGGGGATGGGCTCGCGCCGCCGCCTCGCCCGCCGGAGGGAGGTGGGGCCAGCTAGGCGCGGCCGCGGTGGCCGGCGGTTGCGCGCGGTGACGCATGGGGAATTTTTCTGTGGCTGCGGGGCGAGAACAGGATGGGAGAAGGTAAGGCTGTGGGATAACGCGCGTTGGGTCATCGATGGATCCGCATCGGGCGGTTGGGACCGCGTGCGGGCAGGACGACGAACGGACGCACGTCCGAAAACAAGTCTTTACCTTCTTTTTCATCACAGAGAGGAAAAAACCCCGACATGACACCGGCCACTTACGGTCACTCCACGGATCCAAGCTCCACCATGTAAAACAATCCTAATCCCTCCATGCATCCTTTCAACGTCCCTTGAGTTTGAGCAATCGTCCACACCTATCTCCTATAAAGCATTACTCAACGAATTCATGTCCAACATCACCTAATCGGGGTCAGTTGACCGTGGGAAAAAAAAGAATTCAACTGATCAACAACAGCAGGCCACTACAGTGGCGGAGGCCAAAACCCCATAGCAGCGGTCGCGAACTTCACCCGACCGCTAACGATGAATTTCTATGATCTGTGAGTTCTGAACATGGCATTCGAAATACAACATTTTTTTTGGTGGAAAAAGTCCATTTTACTCCCCTCAACAATCTACTTTGTCTATATGACCTCCTAAACAAAATAATGGCTCATTTTACTCCCGCAAACAATTCTATTTGGTGCAATGTACACCTTTTTAAAGTTTGTTGTTTTTGTATCTCACCCTACAAGTGGAATTTAAAGCTCAAATTTTTCATGATGATAACACACACGAAAACATATATTAAAAAAATTACGACATATTATTTGAATAATATTTACATAATTAAAAAAATAAATGTTTTATGCATAAATATGATATCAGAAAATAATTTAAAATATTTTAACATAGATTATTGTGGCAACTAACATCATGCAAAATTTGAGCTTCAAATTCTATTTGTAGAATGAGAAACAAAGGAAACAAACGTCAATATGGTGTACATTGCACCGAATGAAATTGTTTGAGGGAGTAAATTGAGCCATCATTTTGTTTAAGGGGTAAAACAGACAAAATGAATTGTTCAGGGGAGTAAAATAGATTTTTTTTCCTTTTTTGGTGCTAAACTCGTAGGGGCGGCCCGTAATGTCATGCGCTGCTACAAAAGGTATCGCTGTAGGGCTTCACCTGAAGCCGGTGGAGGAGCGGGTGGAGAAGCCCTACCAAACAAGGCTTAACATGATAGTTTGATATTCTTGTACCAAAGTTTCTCTGCTGTTGGTGAAGTCCATATGCATTAAGGATCTGTTTGCGTTGTTATTCAACAGTGTATGTCTTGTAAATGGAACATTATACTACGACAATTGTTACTAATGCTGCATACCCCGATTTCCTTTTGATTTAAAAAATCCAGCATAGTCTCATTAGTCATTTCAATTGACTTTCTAAAGAGTTGTTCTTTCTGGGATACATGACACGCCTGTTATCGTGGAGCTGCAGTTACCTTTAGCTTCCTGTAGAGATGACTGGCAAAATCGATTCTAAGGACCACCTAAGATGAGGACTTTATCTGGACTGTACATTTGCAAAATGAATGGCTCAAATTGCTACACTCAAAGTAATTGAAGTGCAGCAGCAAATCTAGACCATTGATTTTGTAGATGTACCATTTAGATAGAGTCCTAATCTTAGGTGGTCCACAGCAAATCCACTCTATGTAGATAGTCCACATGCATGGCCGGAGCTCCCATGGTTTTTATGTATTCACGTAAATAATCATAAACATATACACCCTTTTGAGTCCAATTTTTTTTTATTTTTGCGAAGCCCTTTTGAGTCCAATTCTTCGTACACGTCTCATGGTCCGGTGAAGAAAACTTGGTGATGAGGCTTAGTTTATCCTAAGGATTTGTCAACAACCATTGAAATTCATGGGAGAACTGAATTTTTACATTTGCGATTGGATAATTTTTTTGCCTTTGGTAATACCCTCTAAACCTCCGCCATATCTGAACTATATTTGTCCTGTGCTTTCTAGGAGCGTCTCGATGATCAGTATAATCGCCCAGACAACTTCATAACCTCGAGAATCAAACGCTGTCAAGTTTGTACACGAGACAAGTACAGGAGTCCAAGCGAGAATCAAACGCACTCAAGTTTGTACACGACACGATCGAGTCAAGGAGTCCCACGCATAAACGTATCGCTTCTTCATACCTTTTGAGGCAAACACACAATATCCTGCGCTCCCTCCACTGTCAACAATGTCCTCGCGGCGGCGGCGGCTGCCGGCCCTCACCGATGACCTCCTGGAGGAGATCTTCGTCCGGATCGGCTGCCCCGCCGACCTCACCCGCGCCTCCACCGCGTGCGTCGCTTTCCGCCGCCTCATCACCGACCTCACCTTCCTCCGCCGCTACCGGAGCCGCCACCCGCCACTCCTTCTCGGATTTTTCAGCTATCTGGCCTCCGAGGGCTTTCACCCTGCTGAGGCGCCCCACCCCAACGCTCCTGCCGCCTGCGCCCTTGCCAACATCTCCGTCGTCGACTACCTCCCTCCAAACAAAACTAGCGACTGGTTCAAAACCAACCACTGGTACCTCAGTGATGTTCGCGACGGGCGCCTCCTCGTCCAGTGCCATGATGTTGACGATCCCTTCCTCTACCCGCCGGTCTTCGCGGTTTGCGACCCTTTGTCCCGAAGACACCTGATGTTGCCTCCCTTACTACCCTACTGCGGCAAACAAAATCTCGAATACGTTGATGCTCTGTTTGCCCCTTGTGCAAAACAGGGTGACGAGACGTCATTCAGAGTGATCGCCGTGATGTACTATGAGGAAAACGTAGTGGTGTTGTTATTCTTTGACTCCAGCTCCGGCAACTGGACAGTAGGTAAATCTGCCAGCTGTGATCACTGCCACAGAACAGGGCTTCAGCGACGTGTAATTAGCGACGGAAAATGAAAACGCGTCGCTGAACTTGATAACAACTAAAAAAACCCGTCGCTATTAAAAACCCGTCGCTAAAACCTAAATTATTACAGATGGGTTTTGCTCAAAACCCGTCGCTACCTATTACAAATATTAACCCCGTCGCTAGTGTTAGTTTTTTTTAGACGGGTAATGAAAACCCGTCGCTAAGTGTTATTGTGTAACGACGGTGGTGGAAACCCGTCGCTACTGTTAGTGTGTTCCCCGTCGCTGGATGTTGGCTCAAAACTAAAAATTGCTGAACCGCACGCTGCGAAGGGGATTCGATCCCAGAACCGCTGGCATGGAGAGCTGAAGCGCTAACCACTCCGCCATCACGTGTTTTCTTTGAAATCGACAGAAAGAATTCTAATATACAAATAAGGAGTAAAGCATATGGGAACAGCTTTCCGGCCCAGCCCACTTCCTCGCATATAAGTTCAGGCACCCGGCTCCCAAACCCTAAGCCGGCGCCGCACTGCTCTCTCTCTCTCTCTCGATCTCTCTCGCTCTCCTCTGTCTCCTCCCTTTCCTCCCACGCACCAGAGCCACCCATCCCCCTCCTCCCTCCTCACCATGCGCCAGGCAGCAATGGATCCGGCGTGGGGGGATCTCAACGGCGTCGCCACGGTGGGGGATTGACGGCGCGGTGCCGGATCCGGCGTGGAGGGATCTCGACGGCGCCACCATGGTGGGGGATCGATGGTGTAGTGGCAGATCCGTCGTGGGGGCGGCTTCCTCGGCGACGATGCGGTGGCAGATCCGGCGCGGGCACGGCTTCCTCGACGACGGCGAGGTGGCAGATCCGGCGCGGGCGCGGCTTCCTCGACGACGGCGCGGTGGCAGATCCGGCGTGGGCACTCCGGGCGGGCTTCCTCGGCGACGACGCCCCCCTCTGCTACGACTCCCTCCACGACGGCGGGCCCCGTCCTTGATGGCTCCCTCCACGACGGCGCCCTCCTCCATGACGGCAACAAGGCGAAGGACTCCGGACGACGTCCTCTACGAATTAGCTGCTCAGTTCAGATTTTTTTTTTTTTTGATGCTCAGTTCAGATCTTGATGGAAGTTGCTGCTGGTTGGATTAGTTCGCGTATTTAACTGCTTTTGTAGTTAACTGCTGGTTCATGTCGATCTCAATTAAAAATTAGTTTGTGTAGTTAACTTCTGCTTAGATGAAAGCTGTAATTGGAGATGTTGATTAAGACTGCTGTACGAGTTTTTTTTTGGTTTTTCATTGAGCAGTAGCGACGGGTTTAGGACTGACGTCGGTGACTCCAGAGCGACGAGGATACAAACCCGTCGCTGCAGTTGTTCTTAGCGACGCGTGAAAACCCGTCGCTACCGACCACCCCATTAGCGACGTATTACTAGCGACGGGCTTTTTCCCGTCGCTAGAGGCCCAAAAAACCCGTCGCTGAAGCCCTGTTCTGTGGCCGTGGATGCCCTGAACTCAAGTAACGACCAAGACTTACACGTAAGAATGATCCCACTTCCTTATTACGCGTATGGCAGCATCTACTGGCATGTTGACTGGATGAACAAGTTGGTCAAGCTCGACATTAATAGTATGGTGTTCTCCATAATGGACCTACCGTTTGGCCATGATGTACGGCGTGTTCTTGTTGTGGAGGCAGGAGAAGGTCGACTTGGGATGTTCAGTTGCACAGCTGACTGCAAATTTCTGAACTATCACTGTCACAACAGTACTCAAAAAGAGGATCAGATCAATGAGTGGCAGATGAAGAATGTAATCCCATTGCCCGTTCTAGATGACCCAAGAATTTTTGGTGCCTCTCAACACTACATTTTCCTAGCAGGCAACTCAAAAGTTCAAGATTCCGTGCACACAACAATTTACTCTCTTGATATTAACACTTTGAGGATTGAGAGGGTCAATCATTCGAGTGGTCGTGATTTTACTGGCCTCCCGTATTTTGGTTTCCACCATGGATGTCACCGAGAAGGATATGACATGGTAAGTTTGTCATAATCTCAATTAAGATTCCACATGTTTAAGGATATTGTAAAAGTCTCGTGTACTGGTGTGTGCCACATCTATTTTGCTTTCCACCTTTCGTGTACAAAATGTATTTTGTAAGCATCAAAGTTGTCCGCACGTGTTATGGTCACTGTGTCATACCATCTGTATTAATGTTTATTTAGGCGACAATTTTTCGACCCTAATGATAAATTTTAGACCGTGCCAGCATATATGCCTTTATTGTATACATGTTGAAGTGAAAGTAGTGTAATTAGACCTTTTTTTATTTGGTTCACAGATTAAATTTCCTCAAGTTGTAAACAACATGTATCCTTTCTATGTTTATAACCATATATATAATTTTTTTTTTGTTTGTGATAGCATTGTTGCCTTATTTTAGTCTTCTAAGATTCTAAGATATATCCGTAGCAGTGGACTGGTACGTAGCAAATGTTTCAAAAAACAATAAATATTTGTTTCCTTTGTGGCCTTGTTGATTCTGTCATATATTGTTATTGCGGGGGCTTTTCCTGGCTAGGCTACTTGAGCGTGTAATTTGAGTGGTCGATCGTAGTAGTACCAGCGGCATTGTTGGCTTACACAAGAATGGCGCGTTGACCTAAAGAACTGGCTTATGTGCTAAAGCATAATTTCAGTTAATTAATAATGTCTTTTTCCAGGCTCAGCTCATGTTTTTGTTAAAATTCCAGGTACTGTGTACGATGTCCTTCTATATTTTAATTAAGTAACAAAAATAGACATTTGCACACACAAGTATTTGTAGATTTAATTTTGTATTAAAAATATTTCCTATAGATTTTTTTGGTACACAAATACTTGTGTGTGCAAATGTCTATTTTTGGTACACACGGAAATTCGAGTTTCCAACGGTTTTCGGCACACAGGGAAATTCGAGTATCTGGTAGCCGGACTGGATAAACCTGTGGGCTGCCCGTCAAGAAAATAGCTACACCGACAGAGCAATGTTTACTTTTCCTGTGTGCTTTACAAAACCCACAGGAATATTCCAGTTTCCAGTAGTGGGTGCTGTAACATTTCTGTTGGCATTATAATTAGTAATGGCAGCGTATGTCGCAAAGACAAGCATTATTTCGTCCTGTTTCTTATTGTGCTAAAGCCACGAGTGCATTGGATCCGAGTAGGGCATAAACTACCGTTGGCTTTACACTTAAAATTTCTGGAAGTGCACCACTTTTAGTTTTTGTGTCTGCAAATGGTTGAGTTCCTGCCTTTGTGTGGTACACTGATCTTTACACTAAGGGCCTGTTTGGATACAAAGTATTTTTAAAGTTTTTAGAGAATACCATGATTTTGTGAAAATACTATGGTATTGAAAACTTTAAGGTGTTTGGATTGGGAAAAAGCTGAGGTCTTAAAAACCATAGATACCAGATACCATGGTATTTTTGGAGTTTTTAAAAATCTGCTCGAGACCTCTTTTTTCTGAAACCGAGAAGCAATGGCGTGGTCTCATCCTCATCTGCATGTGTACTCCTACGTTTCTTTTTCTGTGATCCTGTACTTTATAGCGTAATGCCACTGTACCACACGTTCAAGATCTTCTTACAGGCGTCTTGCTCGATTGATTATCCGGCATGCTTTCTAGGCTTCCTGCACTGCCGTTCAAAGCTACCACCTCTAATTGCAATGCTGTCATAGGGCTTAATCAGCTTGTCAGATTGAAAAATAATTCCCACATTGCAAGCAGCCTCACCACTACCGTGTACGTATTGCAATGTGTTAGCAGTTAGCACAGCTCTATGTTTGCGCTGGTAGCAATTTTTTTTTTTTGAAGAGATTGGAGATGTAATCAATGTGTGTTCAATTCTTTTAGACTGATAAATATATGCGTTATCCAATATCTACAAGGCACATAAACAGATGAGCAAAAATAATGGCAAAGATCCCCGCTGATGCCATACGGCTATTCGTCATTTCGCACCAGCTAGCAAGCATGCTACTATTTCTCATATGGGGCAAATACAGTAGCAAATGCTGCCAGTACCAAACACATCATGGTTTTGCTAAAACTGCACAATACTATAGTTTTCATAGACCATGGTATTTCTCGTGTCACACTAAAAATACCATGGTTTTTGGATACTATGGTTTTTGAAAACTGTAATATCCAAACAGGGCCTAAGCGGCAAAGCCAGCCGAGGATATCTCCGAGGTCAACTCCATTACGCGGCGCGGCTGTTTCCGACAAGACCACGCCGCCCCTCCTTATACTGTGATAGAACTACTTTTGAGAAATTAAGTTACTTTTAGTGGAACACAATCAAGTTATGTTCAGTGAAACATACTTTTGAGCAATTAGGCTAATTTCTACCCTCAAAGTTTCAGATCATGCATTTTCACTGAAACTGTGGAAAATAATATTTGCACTGCAAGGAACATCTGGAAGGAACGAAACCAAATAATGTTTCATGCAAAAGAAGAGTGGGAGCAGGTGGCGTTCAGAGGAAAGGAGGAATAAACCAATACAATCTGGTGAGAAGAACTCCGCTGCTAGCCAGCGTGGAACAGTAGCAGGAGAGCAGTGTGGATGTTGCAGAAATTTTGAGTAGCACACCCTAGTTCCAAGGACATAATGTTGTGTGTCCGGCCCGTATAACATTTTCTTTTATTTCCTTCTGGATCAGCTTAGAACTATGTACGGGCGGCATAAGCTGCCGGTTCCTGGGACCTTTTTAATAGGTACTCTGTTTTTACTTCTCCTCTAATGAAATGACAGAGCAACTGCCGCTTTGCCCTTCCAAAAAACAAATTAACAATAAATTTGTACAGCATGCAGTTGCACGAGCAAACCTGCTTCCAAGTTTGTGGCGTTTTTGCTGATGTTGCCATGCTACTGGTATGGACCTTGGTGGTTATGATATGGACATTTCTTTTGTAATTTCTACTAGGTGCATGTTATTTTTATTTTCTGAAACTCCATCTATTACCCGGTTTGATTTAGAAACTAGTTCTCCCTAATTCTTGTGGTACAATTCAACTCTAGTCGAAACATCTCTTTACTGAATTCAAGTGCAAATCGTGTTTGGTTCAAGGAATGTTTTGAGAACTAGAACAGCTTGATGATAACTGCTGAAGGCTGGACCAGGAGCCAGTGCCGGCACACATTGCTAAGGGTGATGTAGATTGCCAGTACCGAACTAGTAAGCTCTGGTTGCCTAACTGTTCTCCAGATCCTTTTATAGTGTCGAATAACCGTAGGTTTGTCGTTACCATGACCTCCGGGTACCCTCAAGTCCAAAGAGCCGAGTAACCTGACAAGGGTAGTCGGATCAGCCCAAAAGAGACCGAGTAGCCCACGACGCAAGATGAAAGGTTCTACTACTCGGCGTGACCTAGAAGGGCTTCTTAACTTGTACTTCAAGTATTTCCATGTTGTAACCGACTAGGATACTTTCCATGTAACCTTATCCCCCCGACTATATAAGGCAGGCAGGGATCCCCTCTCAAACATACGCAATACAGACCACCTCATACAGGACGTAGGGTTTTTATCCTCCGGGAGGCCCGAACCTGTCTAAACTCCTTGTCTCGTGTTCACCATCGTATTCTTGGTTCCTTCGCCCCTAGTTAAAATCTATCGAGGCCTTAAAACCTCGAAAGTGGCACGCCAGGTAGGGGGTGCGTCGGGATCCTCTCCGTCGAGTACGATGGATCGCTTCATCAACAACTTCGCTCCAGGCGACCGGCTCACCTTTGGTAGCTTGGAGTTCGTCGCCGACAGCACCGGCAACCTCGCCCCCGCGAACTCGCCGAGTTCCGGGATCGAGATCGAGTCGGATTCCTCTCTCGCCGAGTTGGAGTCCGGCTTCTGCAGGCTCTGGGTCAGGCCTTACTCGGACTACTCGCCAGCCGAGATCAAGGCTGCCTTGGAGTACACTCGCTTCTACATCAATCGGCCGAGCCTGACTTACTATCCGGCTCAGCGCTATGGTACGTTTTCCTTCGGTTTGCGTAATTCTGCTGACACAATTCTTCGAGGAGATGTGCAGGATCTGCTAGTGTTGACACCGGATTTTGACATCCGTTTTGGGCTGATGCAAGACGTGTGCCAGACGGAGAGGTGCTGCCCAAGGAAATTTGTACACAGAATTATGAAAGGAATTAGTTTGCTTACGTGAAGATTAGCATTGTGGCCGCAATATTTTATTCAAGACTCAATGCACGGAAGGCACATGAGGCCAGCTTGGAAAGGTCACGTATGGTTAGAAGGTTTCTATTATTTTATAGCATGATTAGCAAAGTGGCCGGATGTGGTTCCTAGTTATCCGGTAACTCAGATCAATCTAGAAATCGACGTCGTGCGTCTGCTACTTGGAATTGTTTAAGACCTGGTCCGATTCTTTGTTACAGTTTAGTTGACTTGTCCTAGCTGTAGCCTGGTAGTTGATTGCCGATGCCGAGCTCTGTTTGATCTGGTTATTCGAGTCACTGTTAGACGATCTAGATCTAAACAAGTTTATCGTTTGTCGATTGTGTATTACCGTTGACCTGGTCCAGTTTTACGTTTTCCTTCAGTTGACTTGTCCTGGGAAAGCAATTAGCAAACGTGTCGATTTGATTAGATGTATTAGTTTAACAGTTCTACCAGGGTGTTTAGCTGGTAGTTTATCTTATGTTTTTGTTGTATCGGCCCAGCATTTTATTTCTATTAACTATGGCCGATGTGACATCATCATGTATTTTTCGTTGTATCGGCTCGGCATTCTATTTCTATTAACCGGCCGATGCGACGTCACATTGTATATCTTGTCAGTTGCGGGATCAAACTGAATGGCACGCCTCGAACCCCAAGGGCATGGTCCTGCACTGGAGTTAAGCATATCTCCCTGGCCACGTGTGTGCGGCGCACGAAGAAATCAGCTCCGACGGCAAACGGTGAATTTTTGCGTCAACAGCTAGCCGCAGAAGGGGACATGTCGTTCAACCTGGTTGCTTGCATCCAGGAAGAGCACATGGACACCTACGACACATCAATCTAGGATTCCATGTATCAAACCATGGATCAAGAGCCCAACACCGGCTACAGCTCTGGTGATTCATCCTCACCTATGCCTTACGAGTGCTTCGCCGTCATTGACGATCTTACCGCTCAAGATGGCAACGGGGCTGGCTTACCCTATCCCCCACCAGGAGGTCCACCACCAGCAGCAAACACCGTCATTCCTACCCCGGCAGCCACGACTCCAGCTGATGAAGCAGCCGCGGCGGCCCTAGCAACGATGACGGGAACCCCCGGCCAAAACGCCGAGTCCTCTGCTGCAGCTGCAGCTCGGGCTCACCAACCCCGACTCAACAATCAAGGTGCCCTCGGCACGGTACCTGAAGAAGAGGAAAATCCTGATGATTACGCTCGTTCTCCTAGAAGGAGGAACAACGGCAGATCTCGGGATCTCCAACGTTCACTCTTCGTCGACGTCAATGGTCATCAAGCCTTTCGGACACCAGAGCAGAACATGGTTGCCAACAGGACCATCCTCGACCAAGTCGAGGCGGCCATACATGACCCAAACTTCTCGCCAGCAGCCCTCACGCCCCTGCTCGACAAGGCCAAGTGCTACGCCGAAGCTGCCGCCCTGCTGAAGAGTCAAACTTCTTCTCGGGCCCCCAGCTCTTCATCATCCAACAGAAGGCGCAGGCTCCTGGAAAATCCGAATGCTGACCGACAACGAACCCCGGCAGCTGTAGACGCACCTCCCCGGCCGAATCTTCACCGCCAGGTGGTAGCTCGACCCGGGTTTGATACTCACCAAGACATCAACGCCATACGTCGCCAGAGGTCAGAAGACCGAGAACGTGCCCGACGGGATGACTATGATCGCTTCGGAATCGGGCGGTCACCCGGACGACGGTCACCTGGACGATGTCATTCACCACCACGTCGCTCCGCTGATCGATCTCCAGCACCACCAGCGCGATCACCACCAAGGAGGACTCCACCTAGGGAAACCCCTCCTCGCGAGGCCCCCCGACGGGAACACCACCGACAGGAGGAAGATCGCAACCAACACGACGGACGTCGTGACGACCGCCGCCGCGACGACGACAGGCGCCGATAGGACCGCCGACATAACGACCGACGTCGGGACGGTCGCCACCGAGAAGATGGTGACCAAGACAGAGGTCACCATGACGATAACCGGCACCGTGATAATCGCCACCGCAACCGCGACTGCGATTACGACAGACGGCGCCGGGAAGAAGAACGACAAGTCACACCCCCACAACGCGACAACTCCCCCCAGGACAACGATCGGTACTCAGACGACGACTCGACCGACATCGACGGTCTACAAGCTCTCACTCGTCGGCTCCGCAACTCGGCACATTTTCCCGAGTCAATGCGCTTGCTGGGCGTTGAGAAGTACGACGGGAAAGGAGATCCGGCAGAGTGGTTAAATACCTACTCCCTCGCCATACACATCGCTGGTGGAAATAAGGCTGTCATGGCTTGTTACCTGCCCATCATGCTAGCTCCACCACTCAGACGTTGGCTGGCTAACCTGCCTCCCGGGTCAATTAACTCCTGGGATGAGCTCCGCCGCATAGTCATCGATACTTACCGACCCACAGCCCAAAGACCTGCCAAGAGCAGAGACCTCAAGATGGTCAAGCAGAAGGAGGGCGAGTCCCTAAGGGACTTCATTCAACGTTTCTCACAGAAGAAGAATGAGATCTCAAGCATCACCGAGACAGAGGTTATCTCGGCCTTTGTAGACGGATGCACTGACCAACCCTTGCTCCATAAGATGGGTCAAAGCTATCCCGGCTCTGTCAGAGAGATGCTGGCTTTAGCCGACTCATATACCGCAGGGAACGAGTTATGCGCTGAGCGCGACAAAGAATCTTACCGCAGATGCCAGGATGGCAAGAACAAGTCGGACAAGCCCGAAGCCTCCGGGTCAAAGGATAAGAAGCGCAAGGGTGACGACTTAGTCGCAGTCGCCGACAAAGCCAAGTACAACAAGCAACCACGCGGGCCGAGAGAACCCACCAACTACTAGCAGTTCCTCGACAAACCATGCATCTTCCATGGTGGCCCGAAGAGCTCTCACAAGCTCCGCGACTGCATTAAGCTTAAGGGGCTCATGACCTACACCAACAAGAAGACCGAGGTGGATCCAAAGGCTGGGGATGGCGATGACCAAGATGGTTACCAAGAACCCAAGCAATGCCTCCACATCTTCGGTGGTCCAGACGCATATGAGTCCAAACGCAAGCAGAAGCTCACAAGCCGAGCCGTCAACACGGTCTCAGTTGATGCACCCCACTACCTCCAGTGGTCCGAAGTGCCCATCACCTTTGACCGACGCGACCACCCAGATCATATTCCCAAGCCGGGCACATATCCTTTGATCCTTTCCCCGATCATCGATGGTATCCAGCTGGGTAAAGTTTTCATAGATGGAGCGAGTGCTCTTGACATTCTATTTGTCAAAACGCTCGACGATATGAAGATCCCAAGATCCAGCATCCAGCCGAGTAACTCTCCTTTCCATGGAATCATCCCAGGCACTTCAGCCCTACCACTCGGACAGATAACCCTTCCTGTTCAGTTTGGCAGTCCCGACAATTACAGGAAAGAGCACATCTGCTTCCAAGTAGCTGACTTCGAGTCGGTCTACCACGCCATCATCGGCTGGCCAGCTCTGGCCAAGTTCATGGCCATTCCGAACTACACTTATCTTGTTCTGAAGATGCCAGCCCCAAAAAGAGTCATCACACTCCGCTCTGACGTCAAGCTCTCCTATGCTTGCGAAGCCGAGTCACTCCAGCTAGCTGCAACTCAAGATAAAGAACTCGGCAAGACAATGCTCAGCCTCGAAGTAGACGCCAACAATACCAATGACTCGGTCCCTTCCAAGAAGGCTTCCAAATCCGACGTTCAACCCATCGAGCCAGAGTCCAAGCGATTCGTCCTCGATCCGAGTGACCCCACCAAGACGGCGAACATCGGCACAACGATGGACGACAAATGGGAACTCGCGCTCGTCAGTTTCCTGCGGGAAAACATCGACATCTTCGCCTGGAAACCTTCTGACATGCTAGGAGTCCCCAGAGAAATTGCTGAGCACGCTCTCCATGTCGATCCGACAGCCAAACCCATCAAGCAACGCCTACGACGCTTCACTCCAGATCGAAAAGAAGCTATTAGGAACGATGTCACAAAGCTTTTAGCAGCCGGCTTCATCAAGGAGGTGTTCCACCCCGACTGGATAGCTAATCTTGTCTTAGTTAAGAAAAAGAATAAACAATGGCGCATGTGCGTCGATTACACTGATCTTAATAAGTTTTGCCCTAAAGATCCTTTCGGGCTCCCTAGGATAGATCAAGTTGTAGATTCCACAGCTGGTTGTCAGTTATTAAGTTTCCTTGATTGTTACTCTGGCTACCACTAAATCCGACTCAAAGAGGAGGATTGTCTCAAAACGTTTTTTATTACTCCCTTTGGCGCTTATTGTTATTTAACAATGCCTTTCGGCCTCAGGAATGCGGCAGAAACTTATCAACGTTGCATCCAGAAATGCCTGGCCCACCTTCTTGAGAAGCGCAAAGTCGAGGCATATATCGACGATGTAGTCATCAAGACAAAGAACAAAGATAACCTCATAGAAGATATACGAGCTACCTTCGACTGCTTGCGAGAGTTCAAGATGAAGCTCAACCCCGACAAGTGCGTTTTTTGGCGTCCCATCGGGGAAACTACTCGGATACATCCTCACCCACTACGCGGCATTGAGGCTAACCCCGAGAAAGTCCAGGCGATACTCAAGATGCCAATCCCAGAGTGTCAAAAAGACGTACAGAAGCTATCAGGATGCATGGCAGCCCTCAGCCGATTCATTTCGCGACTCGGAGAGAAAGGCTTGCCATTCTTTAAACTCCTGAAGAAACAAGACAAGTTTGTTTAGGACGAGGAGGCTCAAAATGCCTATGTTCAGCTCAAAGAGTTTCTGAGTTCACCTCCTACTTTAGTCCCTCCAAACCCTCGTGAACCTCTGCTCCTCTACATTGCTGCAACAACCCATGTGTTAAGCGCGGCCCTTGTGGTGGAACGCGAGGAACCTGGACAAGTCCAGAAAGTTCAGAGACCGGTCTATTTCGTCAGTGAAGTCATGTCCGACTCAAAGGCCAGGTACTCTCATGTCCATAAAATCACCTATGGATTGCTGATGGCTTCCCGGAAACTGATACATTATTTCCAAGATCACCCTATCACCATGATAACATCATATGGTGTCGGGGACGTTCTCAAAAACAAGCAATCCACCGGTAAGATCGCGAAGTGGGCTATTGAGCTGAGTACATACGACCTCAAGTACAAGCCTCTAACGGCTATCAAAGGCAAAGCTCTCACTGACTTCGTAGCCGAGTATACAGAAACACAAGTCCCTCCCAAACCCGAGAAAATCGAGGAGTGGGTCATGTACTTTGACGGCTCCCTTCAACTCTCGGGTGGCGGTGCAGGCATCTTGTTTGTCTCCCCAAGCGGAGATGAGCTGAGTTACGCCCTCCAATTACGCTTCAAGGTGTCGAATAACGCAGCCGAATACGAAGCCGTCTTGCATGGCCTGCACATTGCCGCATCACTCGACATCCAATACCTCGAAGTTAGAGGGGACTCACTCCTCGTCATCAACCAGCTCAAGAGGTTATGGTCCTGCATACATGAAGACATGATCTCCTATGTCCAAGCTGTCGGCAAATTTGAGGATAAATTTGAAGGCTTGGACTATGTTCACGTACATCGTGACCATAACAAAAAGGCGGACAGACTAGCCAACATCGGCTCGGGTCGAGAACAAGTTCCCCCGGGTGTCTTCTTGGAAGTCATCACCACATCTTCCATCAAGAAAGACCCGGGCACACCACCGCGGACAGAATCACTGCAGCCGCAGCCTGACGTTCAAGAAACCATGGCTGTAGACAACACCAGGAACTCGGAAGAAGAAGATTGGTGACTCCCATACATCAACTTTATCTTGCATGGTAAACACCCCGACAAAAAAGAGGAGTATGAACCCCTCTTTTGGAGAAGCAAGTCATACAAAGTGATTAATGGTGAGCTACTCCGGAAAAGCGCCGACAGGCGAGACACCGAAGGACTCGGCGTCTACATGAAGTGCGTTACCCGGAAAGATGGCCAACAAATTCTCCAAGACATTCACTCGGGAGTTTGCGGCAACCACGCAGGGTCTCGAACCTTAGTCGGCAAGGCTTACAGGCAAGGTTTCCACTGGCCCACCGCGGTCTCGGACGCCATACGCCTCGTTCAAAAGTGCGAAGGGTGTCAATTCTACGCCCGACAGATCCACATGCCGGCTCAGGCTTTGCAAACAAAACCCCCAACATGGCCCTTCGCGGTCTGGGGGCTGGACATGGTCGGACCCATGAAGAAAGCTCCTGGCGGGTTCACTCATTTACTCGTCATGGTGGATAAGTTCACCAAGTGGATAGAAGCGGTACCAATCCGTGATCTCAGCGCCTCTCGAACGGTTGATTTTGTCAGAGACATAATCTTCTGATTTGGCGTTCCAAACAGAATCATCACCGACAATGGCACCAATTTCAAGAATAAAGAGTTCGATGCTTTCTGCGAGGATGTAGGCATCAAACTATGCCACGCATCAACTTACAACCCAGAGAGCAACAGACAAGTCGAACGAGCCAATGGCATGGTCCTTCAAGGACTCAAACCTCGCTTGTATAATCGACTGAAGTCCTATGCTTCCAAATGGGTCAATGAGCTGCCCTCAGTCCTTTGGGCACTTCGAACGACCCCGACTCGTCCCATGGGGCAGTCACCCTTCTTTCTGGTCTATGGTGCAGAAGCAGTACTCCCTTCTGAGTTAGAATTTGGTTCTCCAAGAATTTCTAACTATCAGGAGGAGTCATCTGAAGAACAACGAGCGCTATCCGTAGATCAGCTAGAAGAACAGAGAGATGATGCCTCTCGTCAGTTGACGCATTACCAGCAGAAGCTCCGACGCTACCATCAACGCCGAGTCAGAGACCGAGCCTTTGTTGTCGGTGACTTAGTCCTCAAGAAGATTCAAGCCACTGAAGGCCGACATAAGCTGTCACCTGTCTGGGAAGGACCCTTCATTATTCACGAAGTCGCCCGACCTGGATCCTACAAACTACGATGAGAGAACGGACATCTGCTTCCGCACACGCATAACATCTCTCAGCTACGTCGCTTCTATGTTTAGTTTTACTTTTATTTCTACCACAATCATGTTTTTTTCCCGTATGAATAAAACGCAATTTTTCTCTACTTACTTCATCTTTGGCTCTGTGGCGAGTAATGATCTTACTCACAACAGAACCAGGGGGCTACTTAACCATCACCGAGTATACGTCTTGGGTGTCTTCTGGCCGACTAGGTAAGCCTTGCTTGCCCTGATTGTGAAGCTCCGACTGAGAGTGCATAAACATAAGGCGGCAACCGATCTCTGAAAACAGTCTAAGGAAACCCCGACCGACAGACGCTCGCCCTTGCCTAACGCACATACAACTTGTACTGCCATAATTGCTCTGATTGTGAAACTCTAACGCCAACTCCTACATGTGTGCTGACCCTCGGTCTCATACAACAGGAACAGCTAAGAGCGTATAAACATAAGACAATTGTCGGCATGATTGAAACTATCAAAAGCCTTTTTATTACAAGCCAAACTCTTGCAAAACAAAATCAAAAGTACTTGTCATTACATGTATAACTACTTAATCGTTTATTTACAGGAATGCCCTATAGATGAAATTATGGAAACAAAGGAACATCCTTCGCTAGCTCTTCACCACAGCTAGTGGCCTCTGACATCAGCTGAGTCGCCTGCTCCACAGTAGTGCCTTTAGCAAACCCCATCTGACAAGCCGACAAGCTCACTTTGGGGTACAAGGACTTCACCACACTCAAGGAATGGCGAGAAGCATACTCAGCCACAGACTTGCAGTGTGCCTTCAAGGCTTCAGGCGCCTGCGCCAACACGCTGTGCAGAGGACCTTCAGGCATCTCCTCAGGAATTGGCCATACATACTGACGTACACCTTGCGCACTCTTGAGCAGAGAAGTATGCTCAGTCTTCAGGGCGATACATTGGCCTAGAAAACAACAATGTGGTTAGAAACTCCCAAGAAATAACCAAAAATACACATGGCTTCAGAGGACTTACTCTGAACCTCTTCTTTTTCCACAAGAAGAGCTTGCGAGTCTGCCTTTGCTGCCTCAAGATCATCCTGCAAAGAGCTTTTCTCTTGGATCGCTGACGACAAAGCCTTTGTCGTCTCTTCAGCTTCAAGGGTCACTTTAGCTAAATTATCCCTTAACAAAGGGACATCTCTTCTCAGCAGTTCCAGCTCCTCCAAGTCTTCCTTGGTCACCTTAGGCTGGGCTGCAGGGAGAAATAATTACAATGAGTCATTGAATTCAGAATGTTCGAAAACACTCTGATCCAAAGATCTCACCTGAGACAGCAACTTCAAGATCAGCCTTCTCCTTCTTGGTAGCTGATAACTCAGCCTGCAGTTTCCCTAATTCCTCCAGCTGCCTTTGGATCATCAGGTTCTTGGCAGCTAGGTCATAATGAAGCGAATCAGCGGCAGTTTTCAGTACCTTGAAGAACCGAGTCTTTTCCCTACTCTTGGTTATAATTTTCTGCAAGCAAAACAGTTATGTCAGTCACCTGAACAGGCTGCAGAAACAAATACTGAGATATATAGTAATACCTGTTGGGTGTCGATCAGGTCAATTAGCTGGTTCTCAACTAAGAGAAACTCGGCTTCGTCTTGCCGCTCATCGATCGTCACTTTCTCTCCCCCAAACTCGAAGGAGAAGGATCCGACTTGTTTTTCACTCTGACGAAATTCAAACAATGCCGGGTTGAACTCAATTTGGGGAGGAGGGAGGTCTTCAATTTCAGTCTGAGGTCCAGAAGAGCCGGCTCCACCCAGGTTCTCAGCTAGAGTCTCTAAGGGGTCCTCCTGACTCATAATCTGAGTCTCCACAGTTGACTCTAAAGGAGCATGAGATACCAGAGTATGTGACTCGGCAACTTCCTGAGCAGCTCTGGCTGATCTCTCTCCACCACCGTCACCCCCTGCAAGTATTGACTCCACAGCAGTAACCTTTGTTGTGGCTGCCTCCGCATCAACATCCCCTTTAGCCGGAGCAGAGTCCTCAGCAGTCATCACTGGCACCTCATCTGTTGGCAGACTGCCAAGAAGCAAAGAAACAGATATTATGACTAGTCAGTTAAAGCAGTTAGTCAAGATACGAAACAGGGAGTGTCATTTACCTCTCAGAAACCCGAAGCCGCTTCAGGGGTTTCGATCTCCTCCTACTAGGAGCTTGAGTCGGCCCCATGGCTGGGTTGACAGGTGAAGTAACCTCCCTGATCACCTCTTTAGAAGTCTCACCAGTCGGAGGAGGCCTTTCACCAGAAGCTGGGTTATTCACTGAGTCGGCATCAAGATTAGCCCGAGCATCCTTCTCCTCGCCAGTGAGAGTCTCCATGGCAGCCAACTCCTTGTCT
The DNA here is from genome assembly GCA_007726485.1 of Eragrostis curvula. Taxonomy (NCBI): domain Eukaryota; kingdom Viridiplantae; phylum Streptophyta; class Magnoliopsida; order Poales; family Poaceae; genus Eragrostis; species Eragrostis curvula. The sequence continues at coordinate 12,615,408 of CM017442.1, forward strand.
ATAGTGGCGACTGCAGTACTGATCTTCGTAGACTCGGCATCAGAGTCCTTGTCGTCGGTCTGAGTTCTAACCGCATTAGCACCCACTAGTTGGGAGCTGGCCCCTATCTCGGCCACGTCCTTCTCCTGGGAAAATTGAAACAAGATCATTAGGGAGGTTCAAGCCGAGAAAGTCCATTACTTTAAAAAGATAGTACCTGTCTAAGCATTCGAGCAAATAGAGAAGGGTTTCGGACCTGAGCTTTAGTCCTCTTAGTCTTCTTGACTCCAGGGTCAGTAGACTTGGGGGCTTCGCTCTCGGTACCACTCGGAACCTCTTCCTCCTCCTCCTCTTCAGAACTGGAGATGACCACCAAGCCACTTCGCTTACGTTTTGTCCTCCCAAGGACAGGCTCACCTCCAGTGTTACCTGCACCATGTTCCAAGCCTAGTCGGCGTGCGTCACGATCTTGGTTGGCTTTACTTCGCCTTTCACGATGAAAAAGTGACTCACCACCGACTGGAGAAGATGTAACCAAGGGCTCAACATCACCCTGACCTGGAGATTTGTCTCCTTCCTCACTGCTGGTGGCTAAAGGATCATCATCCTCATCTTCACCCTGAGGATCTATTTCTTCGTCTTGAGCTGCTGCATCTTCACCTTGAGCAGCCACTTCTTCGTCATCATCCCAGATAGAACCCTGGAATAAGGCCTCCAGCTCCTGGTCAGTCACCTCTTCATCGGCAACCAACTCGATGTTCTGTTCTCTGACCGGGACAACTCTGAAGTTGACATCTTCAATAACTGGAGGGTCAGGACCAGGGCTTCTGTAGGCGTCACGGCCCTGACAAAGAGAACAACTCTGATTACTCGGCAGGCTAGACATTTCAGCAAATTAGCATTAAAAGGTAATTACAGTACTTGTAAACAAAGACACTCACCTCAGGACGAGGATCATTCGTCCAGTATCCAAACCACTGCAACTGTCCTGAAGGTTTGAGCAGAGTAATGTCACTTTTCGACACAAAGAAGTCGTTCCTGGGGGCAGCAAGTTGAAACTTCCTAACTTCACAATATCCTCCAGGGATTGGCTCTTGGTTAGGATCTCTGGGTCCCCTCCACAACCAAGCAGGAAACTCTCTGGCCTTCAAAGGTTGGAACTTTCTCAGGCAGAAATTCAGAGCTATGGCTGGACCGAGAACTCCTTTATTCGGCTCCTTGCCACCGCCGGGCTTGGTTTACTCTTCCAAATATCCTCATATATTGGATATCTGTTCTCAAACTTGGGCAAAGCAGGGAGAACATTCTCAATATAAAACCATTCCGAGTGCTAGCCCTTGTTGGAGGTGGTCAGTCGGCAATCAAAATACTTGTTCTTCCTGCGAAGCTGAATCCCAGCTCCCCTGATGAGCTGTGGTTTGTCGGCTGATGGCTGAGGCTTGAGGAAAGATAAGTCTCGGAACAAATCAAAATGGGGTTCAATCCCCAGAAATGACTCACAAAGAGTGATGAACATGGAAAGATGTAAAATCCCATTCAAGTTTAGATTAGTCAGCTGAATTTTGTAGAAACGCAAAAGGGATCTGAGGAATCGATGAGTGGGCAGTCCAAATCCACGGCGAAAGAATAATTCAAACACGACAATTTCACCTGGTCCAGGAGAGGGAAATGTTTCCCCTTCTGCTGACCGCCACCCGATGACTTCTTTGGGGGGCAACCAACCCATCTTGACCAGATATTCCAACCTGGTCTCGGAGAAGATCGAGATCGGCCATGGATTGGCCTCTTCTCCTTCAGCTGTATCCGCAACGATTGTGAGGACACTTGAGCTTGCGGGATTGTTTCCCATGCCTTCAGCAGCTGCTGGTCCCCGGGAAGAGCTCGCTCTGGCTGAAGCATCAAATGCATGCTTTCCGGCAGCCGCAACAACCTCCATCTCTCTCTGATCTCTCTCGCCGGCCATGGTGTCGCAAGGATTGAAGATCGCGAGTTAGGGATTTGGTGAGCGGGGTGGAAAGTGAGGGAATGTGAAGAGAATTCCGGCTGCAGAAATCCGGTTTTATAGCCAAAATATCAGGACGAATGGTTCGGATTCAACAATGTTTTTTCTGCGGCCCAGATTTCTCTAACCGTTTAGCTTCCTCCGCACGGAGCCACCTTAGGGTTGCTAAAGGGCGCGAAATTTGGTGCCCTAAAATCCACTCGGCTGAATCACTCAGCCAAGTTGTGGTGTTTTTGACAAAACAATGTCGGAAAGCTATTGCTTTACTCGGAACTTCGCTATATTAGTCGGATTAAACATTGGCATAAAAGAGTCTCTTTATTCCACTGATGACATAATGAAGGACAGTGCAGACAAAACAAATCACCCAAGGGTGATGATGCAGACAACATTACAAGACGAATATGATATGCATTACAAGAGACTCAAGCGAGCACACTCTGCTCTAGCACTCTACGCAACTCAAATCTACCCACCACGGCGGCTGCGGGTCCTGTGTGCAACGCAGGATGGCTTGGCGCGCAGATCGCTGAACCCGGCAGGTACCTCCTGCACGGCTCACCTTCATCTTCTTCTCCAGAGGAGATGGCGACCAGCTCAGGCAGCGCAAGGGTCTCTGGTGGAGGATGGACCACTGCAAGAGGTGGCTCATCACGGATCTCCATCAGCTCCAGAGCTGGAGCAGGGGCTGGTGCTGCTGGTGGTGCTGGTGGCGCTGGTGGCGCTGGTGCTGGCGGCGCTGGTGCTGGAGGTGCTGGTGATGAGGGCGCTCCACGCTTGGAGTTCTTCGGACCAGCCATGGTGATGAGAGTGAATCGTTTGCTGAGGCAGAGTGGCCACTTATAAAGACAAAGATGAAGAATCTGAAAGGAGAGCAGACCTGACGCCTGAGCTTCAGACCTGAAAAAAAAAATGATCGGATTCCATTTCAGAGAAGACAAAACTTGCATAGTAACCATATGACTCGATGGATAAAGACGAACTACTCGGATCGATGCTCCGGAAAATAAAGTTTTAATCATTGAGTCTACACTTAATCATTCTAGTTATTTGTGTACTCGGGGCTAGTCCATATGGACTCACTTGCGTGAGTTTTATAAATTTTCCATAATTTTACAGTTGAGCTTATCGAAGCTCTCATTACTCGGATTCTTGTCTCTTTTGAGTCTGCACATAATCATACTGATTATCCACAGACTCGAGGGCTAGTCCACGTGGACTCACTTGCGTAAGTTTCACTATTTATTTGGCAGACTTGCCAGGCACACGGGTTGCCTTATATCCTTGACTATTTAAGTCGAATAGTACCTAGAATTTATCCTCTTCTGCTTATCAATTGTTTTCGTTAAGAAGCAGCTTGGGGCTACGGGTTGTAATTGTCCCTGGCTGTTTTAAGCTGGATGGACCTAGACACCAGTCCGGAATGAGAAGTTCCTGGCTGAGACTCACTGTGCTTTCCTGTTCTAATTGCCTTGTGCGCAGGAAAACGTGGGTTCCTTATATAATGGATGTTACTTTTCAACACATCAGTATGATGCACTGATCGTACATTCATTCACTCGGATTAGGATTGTATTTCCTGATTCAGGCTTACTTTGAGTTACTATACAATTCTATGAATTACACAGTAACTCGAGGGCTACATCAGTATGATGCACTGTTCGTGCATTTATTCAAAAAGATTAGGATCGTATTTCCTGATTCAGGCTTACTTTGAGTTACTATACAATTCTACGAATTATACAGTAACTCGTGGGCTACATCAGTATGATGCACTGATCGTGCATTCATAATTTTCAAATTCGTAGGCATGCTTTTCAGCCTAGGCCGACTCAGACAGTTAGGTACTATCAACATACTATGCTTACAAGCCCTAGCCGACAGACTCGGATGCTGACTTTATTCAAATCTCCTCTATGGACATAATCAACACTAAGAGTTGAGTGCTGTTTTCACACGGCATTTTTCATAACAAATTTGCTTCAACAAGCATTCATCCAATTTTTCTGACATCATTCAGAGTTGGGTGCTTACTGACAGCATGCCTAATTCAAGGCCCTGTTGGCCTTGGTCTACCGAGGTCAAGTACCTCAAACTTGATTCAGGTCATGTCCTTTTTAATTTCTCAATATCACTTGAGATCAATTCTTGCATGGAGAGAAGACTAGTCGGAAGCAATCCACTGAATCAATCAAAAAGCACTTGGGGCTACTGTCGTTACCATGACCCCCGGGTACCCTCAAGTCCAAAGGGCCGAGTAACCTGACAAAGGTAGTAGGACAAGCCCAAAAGAGACCGAATAGCCCACGACGCAAGATGGAAGGTTCTACTACTCGACGTGACCTAGAAGGGCTTCTTGACTTGTACTCCAAGTATTTCCATGTTGTAATCGACTAGGATACTTTTCATGTAACCTTGTCCCCCCGACTATATAAGCCGGGCAGGGATCCTCTCTCAAACATACGCAATACAGACCAGCTCATACAGGACATAGGGTTTTTATCCTTCGGGAGGCCCGAACCTGTCTAAACTCCTTGTCTCGTGTTCACCATCGTATTATTGGTTCCTTCGCCCTTAGTTAAAATCTATCGAGGCCATAAGAGCATCTCCAAGAGAGCCCTATAAATCTCTCTTAAATTTAGTTATTGGGATTTTAAGCAAAAAAAACTATCTCCAACAGGGCTCCAAAACAACCCTCAACTTTCCCATAGCCCCTAAACTCCTCTCATTTTTAGCTACAAACAGGGGAAGAATTGGGGCCCCCATTCCTTCTTTTTCTATTACAATTAATGTTTTTGTGGCCCCAAATGCTGATGTGGCCCAATCAAATTTGTTTTGATCCACTTTTAGGGAAGGACTGTTGGAGGAGGGAGGACAAATTGCCCCTCGTAATTTTTTAGTTACTCCTAAAAAACAAGTTTATGAGACCAATTTTATGAGGTTCTCTTGGAAATGCTCTAAAACCTCGACAAGGTTGCTCAAATTAAGATAATAATATGATTTTCTTGTACTTAATTATTCTCTTCTGGTAAAGTGAAGATTGCATTCAGGATCTGTTTGCGTTGTTGTTCAACAAATGTACGTATACCATCTACATGGAACATTATACTCTGGAAATAATTGTCTTGTTCGCTAGAGAGACAGTGTATGTACATCCGGCCGAACTAGAAAGACAGTGTATGGAAATAATTGCCTTTTGTTAATAGTGGACTGTTTTTTTTTTTTTGAAGCAAACTGGAGGGGCAGGCCCCTACAGCAATTTATTAAAATTTAAGTAAAAGTTCAAATAACAGTACAGACCAAGATGGCCAATGAAAATAAGAAAGACAAAAAGCCAAAAAACAAAAGAAAAACCAGATTGTTCTAGTCCCAATTTGCTATCCATTGCTCCAACGATTGTAAATACTTGGCCCGGGCTCGATGGGTAACCATCTTAAGCTCTCTGAAGAAATTTCTGATACAATTGTCAACTGTTGGGTCCACTTGATTAAAGATCCAGTCATTTCTGACAGTCCAAATACTCCAACACATGAGGATAATGATTTCCATATAACAGGGCACTGATAATTTCCTTTTCAGGTACTTCACTAGCTGTAGCTGGTTGAGATGCTGGGGTATATTGATACCAATTCTTTGCCATGCTGTCTTTGCAAAATTGCATCTCATGAACAGATGACGCAAAGACTCCACTCTTTGCCATAAACATAATTCACAGACATATGAATCCAAGCACATTTTCCTTCTTTTTAGCCTTCCTCTCGTGTTGATTTTATCATGCAGAAATAGCCAGAAGAATACTCTGTGCTTTGGTTGACAAGAAGAAGCCCACAGCCACTTGAATGCAGGGTGCACTGGCCTGTGCCCAATTAGAATTTTATATGCCTTTGTAGCAGAGTATTTCCTATGTTTTCCTTGTTGTAACCAGGTATCATTCTCTTGTGTTATCTCAATCCCATTTAACAAGGTCTCCAATTGCTGGTACTGACCGTAAGCTTCTTCTGACATTGGGAGATGGAAAAGGCTATGTAATTCATCAGTCCCAAGTGCCTGCTGAATTGTAATGTTTGGGTTCCTTGCATAGCTGAATAGCTCTGGATATTGTAACTTGGGCACCATATTTCCCCATAAGTCCTGCCATAACAGTACTGTAGCTCCACTTTTAATAGTGACTAATTCAGTCCCTTTGAAACTGTCAAGCAGCTTAATCACATCTCTCCACCAAAATGAGCCTTTGGCTTGGGTCCCTGGTAACTTCCCATTTTGGTAATAATTCTCCCATAACAAGTTTACCCATGGCAGATTTTCTTTGTTAAAGAATTTATGAAGATGTTTCATTAGCAATGCATCATTCTGCACTCTTAATCTCTTTATACCAAGACCTCCCTCACTCTTTGGTAGAGTACACAACTTTCATGCAGCTAGAGGAGGCTTCTTTGCATTTATATCAGATCCTCTCCACAACAGATGTAATCTATATTTATCAAGCAGGCTCTGAATTGTTGCTGGAACTTTATAGGTGCACATAAGAAAAGTGGTTGTTGCAGTTAATACTGAATTTACCATTTCCAATTTCCCTGCTTGTGTTAGGAACTGAGCACAACCCACTAGTCTTCTTTCCACCCTTTGCGCAATAGGTAGAAAGTCTTGTACTGAAGGCTTAGTTAATCCCAGCGGCAGACCCAAATAAGTAAAAGGCATGGTGCCCACTTGACAGTGAAAAGTCCTTGATAGTATTTCCATCTTTTCTTCAGAGACATTTATGGGTACCATGACAGACTTGGCATAATTCACCTTCAGCCCAGTTGAATCAGCAAAAGTGTTTAGTAAAGATTTGAGCACAAATAACTGTCTTGGACATGCTTCCATGACTACCAAAGTGTCATCAGCATATTGGACAATTGGGAAATCAGTTCCAGCTCTTAATGGAATAGGTAGCCTCAGTAGCCCTCTATCTTTTGCTTGGTTTAAAATAGATTGAAGAAGATCAGCAGCTAGAACAAATAACAATGGAGAGAGAGGATCACCCTGCCTCACTCCTCTTCTGCAATGAAATACTTTACCAGGAACTCCATTTAGTAGAATTGAAGATGTTCCAGATCCCATGATCATGTCCATCTATTTCATCCACCTATCACCAAGTCCTTTATGTTTCAGAATATCCAGGATGACCTTGTGTTCGATTTTATCAAAAGCTTTCTCAATGTCCAGCTTTACTAACACAATCTCCTTCTTGGATTTGTGGCATAAGTGCAGGTACTCAAAGGACCAGGCCAAGCAGTCTTGTATACTCCTTGACTTTATGAAACCATACTGATTTTGGTGCACTAACCTTAGAATAACCACCTGTAGCCTATTTGCCAAGATCTTAGTGAGCAGCTTAATTGACGAGTTTAGCAAAGATATAGGCCTGAAATCTCCCACCATGGTTGGACTATCTTTTTTTGGAACCAGCGTGATGTATGAACCATTGATACTTTGCAAACAGATATCCCCATCATAGAATTCTTGACATAAGGCATAGAAGTCCTGTGCTATTATTGGCCAACATTTCTTGAGAAAATCCCCATTGAAACCATCCGGTCCAGGAGATTTATTTGATGGCAGCTCAGCAATAACCCTATCAATTTCTTCTTTTGTAAACGGGTCTTCAAGCCAATCAAGACCATCCACTGCTGGGAGTAAGCTGTTAAGGTCAAAGTGCATTCTTTCATATTCAGAAATACCTAATCTTTCCTTGTAAGAATTCCATAATAGATCAGCCTTTTTGTGATGATCATAGATTACTGCTCCATTTTGATCTGTTAAGCAAGTTACTGCATTTCTTCTATGATTTATTGTTGCTCCGGCATGGAAAAATTCAGTTCCAGCATCACCATATTTAACCCACTTTATATCACCCCTTTGTTTCCGGTAAATCTTCTGCTTATGGAGGAGTGACTCCAGATGCTCTCTCAATATATCTCTGAAATTCCACTCCTCCAAGGTTAAGTCTCTAGATTCCTCCATAATAGTGGACTGTTGATGAGAAAACCGGTTTGTACACGACACGAGAAAAGGAGTCCCATCGTGTCAAACAAAGAAAAAGAAAAATAGAACAGGCCGGAGTCCCATGCATAAAGGTGTTGCGTCCTCAAAAAGCCACACCTTTCCGCTGCAAACCGTCGAACCCTTCATCGTCCGTTCCCAGGTCCCTCCATTGTCGGCAATGGCGCCGCCGCGGCAGCTGCCGACCCTCATCGACGACCTTCTCGAGGAGATCTTCCTGCGGATCTCTTGCCCCGCCGCCCTCATCCACGCCTCCGCCACGTCCATCGCCTTCCACCGCCTCATCACCGACGGAACCTTCCTCCGCCGCTACCGCACCCGCCACCGGCTCCTCCTCGGATTCCTCGATTTGGAGGTGTCCAAGGGTTTCCACCCTGTCGAGGCACCCCACCCAGGCGCTCCGGCCGCCCGCGCCATTGCCAACAGCTCCGTCGTCGACTATCTCCCCCAGGACAAAATCAAGCACTGGTACATCCGCGAAGTTCGCGAGGGGCGCGTCCTCATCGAGTACGTGCAGCGACGCTGACGATACCGTCCTGCCGGACTTCGCAGTTTGCGACCCTTTGTCCCAGCGATACCTGATGCTTCCTCCATTGCCGCTCTGCAAGGACCAAGAGGAACTTGATCTCGAAAATGTTGATGAGCTATGAGAGAAAGTTAGTGGTGCTGGTATTTGACTCAGGCTCCGGCAGCTGGACTTTCAGTACAGCTGCAAGCTGGGATGACCTAAGATTAAGCAATGGAATAGAATTATGCCCGTTCCTCCATCGCCCTTGTTACGCGTATGGCAGCTTCTACTGGAAAGTTGATGAGATGAACAAGCTGCTTAAGCTCGACATTACTAGGAGGGAGCTCACCACAGTTGACCTCCCACCGAAACACCGTGAAGTGCAGTTTGTTGTTGTTGTGGAGGCAGCGAAAGGCAGACTAGGGATGTTTAGTTGCACCGCCGACAACAAATTTCTGAACTATTACTGTTACAACAATATGCAAAATGAGGATCGGAGAGCCAATAAGTGGCAGATGAAGAATGCAATCCCATTGCCTGTCCTCGATAACTTACGGATTTTTGGGTCCCAGCAAGGCTACATTTTCTTACAAGGCAATACAAAAATCCAAGACCCGGAAGGCACAACATGTTACTCACTTGATATTAATACTTTGAAGCTTGAGAGGGTCATTCAGATAAGTTCTCGCCATTTTCTCGGCCACCCGTATTTCAGTTTCCGACTACCAAGGATACTTTGAGAGGGTCAATGCTTACATTTTTAAGGATATTGTGTCATACTATCCTTTTACTCGTGTGTCATGATAGGCACAAATATGATTATTTAGTATCTGTTTTGCTCTCCACCTTTCATTAGGACATGAATTGTGGATGCATCAAAGTCTTCTCCACATCTTGTGATCTGGTACTACGTAGCCTCTGTACTATATGTGTAATTAGACAGCAATTTTTTCACCCAAATGATAAATTTTAGACCTTGCTAGCGTATGCCTTTATTGGATACATCTTGACGTAAAAGTAGTGTAATCAGACCAGCTTAAAGGCTCAATTGTCTTCAAATGTCACAGTTGTTGCGGTTAAGTTGGTTTTTGTATCTGTTAATTAATTTCCCAAAGTTATACGAACATATATTCTTTTCATGTTTAAAACCATATAAACTTTTTAGATTTGTTTTTCATGGGCATTATTGCCTTATTTTTGTTGTCTGGGGCCATGTTTGGATTAGGAGACTAATTTTTAGTTGACTAATTTTGTTCCATGTGGATCCAAATAGGGGAACTAATAATGGTGGACTAATTTTTAGCCAACCAAGAGACTAATAGTAATCCTATTAGCTAGTCAAAGAACCCAACTAATGCGGACTGGTTCCTCCACCAAGCCAATTAGTCAAGCCTGAAAACAGTTACTGACTAATTGTTAATTAAGTAATTATTAGTTAACTAAATATTAGTCATGGACTAACTGTTAGTCTCATGGATCCAAACATAGCCTAAGATAGATCTATAACAGTGGACCAGTAGAAAATTAAATATTTCGAAAATAATAAATATTTATCTCCATGGGCCTTGTTGAATTCTGTCATTTATAGAGGTTATGAAACCTCATAATTTTTTAGAGTTTTTATTTGTGATTGTGGGGGCTTTTCCTAACCCTTGCGATCCAACAGAGCATTTCAGGTGAGTGGTCGATCGTGTAGTACCAGCAATAGTGTTGGCATACACAAAATGGCTAACTCCTGTTGACCTAAAGAACTGGCTTATAAGCTAAAGCCTAATTTTAGCTATTTGCTATTGGGACAATTACCAGTAGTCATTTTTTCAGTCTTGGTACTGTGAATGGTGTACTTTAGACCTGTTGCTATTGTGGGAGCAACCAATTCATTCCTAAGTGCTAGACTGAGAATAGAAATTACCCATGTAGGCATATAAAATAACAACATGTTCATGTTCTTTCCTTGGGATATCTAACGATAATTGTAGGTAAACAGACGAATAGTAGTCACTGTCAACAGTCAAGTTCCTTGAAGCCTGATAAAAGAAATGGCACTTGCATATGTGTCATTATTTGTAAGAACAATTGCGCCCTCTAGCCAGGAATGTTTGCTAACCAAAATCTTGTCCTTACGTCAAAGATTCTTGACTGGAGGCAGCAATATGCATTTTTTAATGGTTGAACAACTTTTCAGACTTGAACTTAAATTTGCCCGTCTTATTCCCCAATTTACCTTGTCACTGAAACTGCATCTGCAATGGCATTTTTTTAATTTCTAACTGCCTCCTTTTTCAGGAGCAGATCAAGATCAAAAGTCGATCGTCAAAAAATGAGGAAACTTCCGGAGTAGTCCCCATGGCTTCTTTCAAATTGTGTACCATACTAGTGTGAATTTTCCGCGCGTTGCTGCGGGAATTCGGGAAATAATAATACTGAACATCGGATGAATGAAACAAATGGGAGCTTGAGTGGTTGAGCCGTTGAGGTAAAGATGGTTGAAAATAGCAAGTGTAATAATAATTTTGCCAATAACTAAAATTTTTTCATAAAGATATATTGCTGCCTAAAGGTCACAAAATTGATATGATTAGACTTTTTCCAAAGATATGAACAAAACATTTGCCATATAACCTATGAACACTAACTTCAAGGCACCCAATCGTGTATGCTGAACTTAGCATGTTGGTACATTGTGTTACCTGCATGAAAAATGAAGAACAAAGCTTCAGTGTTACTTTCAGAAATACCATCATTTTATATGATTCTGTAAATGCTGAATGTGTAGACTGTTAAACCGAAGCAACTCTATGCTCTGGACATGGAACCGAGTTGAGAAATGATTGGGATAGCAAACAAATGTCGCTTTGGATTCAGAAGAACACACCTTGCCAAATCTTGGCTGTCCTGCACACGCTGTTGGCTGAGTTCCTCGCCCGTGCGTTGGCGATAAAATGAACTGCGGTGCTGCAGGCGCGTATGTGGAGACAAAGCTCAATGAGACACGGGCGTTAAACAACACAGCAGCATTGCCTTGCGCGAGCAGAGCGTCGATCCGAACAGCCACTGAAAACTGACTGGCGGCTGCCGCAGACGGACTTGAATTAGCTACCTGAGAAGAATATTAGTAAATTGTCAATTACTCTTAACGTGGTCGTGTTGTGGCTAGCCCAGTTTGTACATGGTGATGAAAGGATAAAACACCGGAGAAACAATTGGCAGAGAAATTGAAATAACTTGTCTGCACATCTTCATGTAGCCAAAGAATCAAACATCATTGTCGGTATATGGAAATATTACATATGTAGATGTATGAGCGTCAAAGCTAAATCAAGACATTCCATCGAAGATCACCTGAGAAGGAGTGGTGGCTGAAGCCAAACGCTAGAAATGAACAGCCACGCCTACAGAAACATGGCTGCGCTGGTAGCATCAGGTTCCTAGCATCCCCCCCTTAGTTATGTAGGAGTGGACTTGGGAGGAGAGCGGAGATCATGAATCATGATTGCTCAGTGTGGGAGTTTCTGTAGACCTCTCCCCTTCGGCAGTTTCTGGTAGCTTTTACGTTGGTGGGTGATTCATTCAGATCAGCAGCAAGGAAATAAAGGCAGTCGTGTGAGGAAGGAAAAGATATTGGATGGAAGCCGGGGAGTGGCAAATGGAAGGGCTGATGTACAACGGCCAGGATGCAATGCAGAGCATGATCTAACGGGCCAAGTTCGTTAGATGACGTGGAAGCATGAGGATCCAGCTTTATAGCAATTAATGAATTTTAATGGGTTGCGTCTATATAGTATATATAGATTTGTGGACTAGTGCTGAGCTAGGTGATGATGGAAAAAGCCTTACTAAGTGTTCCCGTCGTAAGTCTTTCTTTAAAAATAAATTTGTCCCTGATAATTATGGTACAGAAGAATGAAAGCTTATTTTCCATGTGTTCGCAAATAGCTTGTCCAACACAGAGAAGAAAAAAGCCCGACATGGCACCGGCCACTAATGGAATACGGTCACTGCACGGATCCGAGCGCCACCAAGCAAAACAATTAATCACCATCCCTCCATGCATCCTTTCAACGTCCCTTGAGTTTGAGCCATTGTCTACATCTATCTCTCTGTAAAGCATTGCTCAAAACGATCCAGCTGACAGCCGTCCAAAATAAACAACGTGTATGAACAATATTCCTCGAAAAACTAGTGAGCCCAGTAGACAGGCTGTTTGGACAAAGATTTTGTCCAAAATCTCTGGATTTAGATATGGAGAGTCATATATATACAGTCTCTCGGAGATGCTCTTAGTAGCACTCATATAGGGAGTCCCAATACGTACATCACATGAGTACAGAAGGTTATATCACACGGGTACATGCAGAATCGCTTCACGCCTTCTCACCAAAACACAAAACCTTTCGCCTGATCGACTCATCATCGCCATTGTGTCTCTTTTGTTAATTTCCCAGAGTGTCTTGCCTCCATTGCTGGCGGAGTCTATGAACTCTTGTCATGCTACTAAATGATCAATAAAGCTCCGGTCCAGTTCAAAAAAAAAAAGGTCGCCATGCATAAGTGGTTTGTCATTATCCATATTTGAGCATCAGTACTGGTTTATCTGATCTGCAGCCGCTAGAAGGCCACGGTGTCGCCATGGCAGCTGTCGGCCCTCACAAAACAACCTCGCCTAGAGGAGATCTTCCTTTGTTTTATCGCAAATGACTACCCTTGGTCTCAAAATAAATAACCCTGTTTTACATGAAAAATTCATATTGAATTCAAAATACTGAAACAGAATTTGCAAATTGTTGAATCGAGCTTAACGAATGCATCAAAATTGGTTTAAAATGGGCGTACTGATTACTGAATAACAACATGTGCTTTGTTTAAGAACGAATGAACAATATGAGTTAGAAAAAGGGGGAAATAGAGAGGAGAAAATAGCCCACGTAGGTTGCTGGCTGCTGCCCTTTATTGGTGGGCCAATTATTCGGCGTACCAGGATGTTATTAATAGGCTGTTGATGAGAAGGCTTGTTTGTACTTTGTACACGACACGAGTACAGAAGGTCCCTTCCCTAAAAAAAGAAAAAGAATACAGGAGGTCCCATACACGTACGTGTCACACGAGAAACACGACACAATCGTGAACCCCTTCGCAATGGCGTCTTCGATCTGCAGCCACCTCGACGCCCCGGCTTTGCGGCGGCAGCTGCTGGCCCTCACCGACGACCTCCTGGAGGAGATCTTCCTCCGGATCGTCTGCCCCGCCGACCTCACCCGCGCCTCCGCCGCTTGCGTCGCCTTCCGCCGCCTCATCACCGACCTGTCATACCCCATTTCTGGAATATGTTGCGCATCCTGTATCAGTCCCTGGATCAGTAGCTGATACGCACAAGAACACAGATATGATAATCAAAAGCATACTTCGAATAGGTAAACAAGCATAATACCTGAGTTATAGGACCCTTAGTGGTGGTATGACAAGGAAATATCCAAGTCCAACCAACCAGCTAACGGTGAAGCAGACAGCGGAAACCTTGGCCCAAAGCCACAAGCATACTTGAGAGGCAGAACCGAAAACCCAAACGTCGTCGTCTTCTACGAAGTCTTCCCCTACTAAACCAACAAACGCAAACGCGTGAGTACATAAGGTACTCAGCAAGCCCTACACTACACAAGGGTATATATACATGCATACTTGGTCTTAGCAAGGAAGAGGCTATATGGTTTATTTGCAGCAAGGCAAGCTTTATGCAGGGTTCACTAAAGCAAGACAAGGATTTGTAGATAAAACAGGGAAATTAATTGTCAATATTTTAGTTGGTTGGCCCTGGGGGAGTACGGAGCCTTCCCGCCAGTTCCCAAGTTTTAGTTGGGCCTTCTGACCTCAAGGATCATACCGACCCGGCACACTTGCCATCACTTCCAAAACACGGGCTGACTTCAACCCACTCACACGCCAAGGAAAGAGAGAAGTGGCTAATCCATACGTGCGCAACAATAATGTGTCATATGCCGTGACAACGTCCATCCGGATGAATTTTACACTCTGCAGAGGTTGTACATCTTTTCCCACGGGCTATGCACCCTTTGCAAGGGGGTACATAACGCTTAATCCATCTCCTCCGAGTGTCCCCACAATTCCACCACGGGACGCGCCCAGGGGCTTATTTGACAAACAGGTAACCACTCCCCCGAGCAAGGCTGCGGGTAACTCCCCTGTGTCAAGCCAGACCTCGGTTAATTGTACTCCCCCGCGTCTTCTCCTGGTCCCCCGTTGCCCGACTGGCCTTCCGATGGTTCTTGCAGTGGGCACCAAGAAGGTAGGGTAAGTCCTTCCCATTACGGGTTCCGTGGTTGTACGAGAAATCATTATGTTACGGGCGTCAGAACCGGTCCTTATATGGCCGGGCAAGCACCATATCCCACACTAGGGGTCTATAACAACAACATCCATTCACTAGTGGCCTTGCCCGCAATCCAACACATCCCATCATCACCGCCACCATCAGTATCATTACCTAACACAGTTGTGCTACTCCCAAGCCCATTATATCACACACACCACCAAACTCATTTAACACCGTTGTAAAACATATATAGGTGTAAGGTGTAGCAATGTAGAAACATTGCAGGGGTCCTAAGCATTCTAATAGCAAGGTAAAAGTGCCATCATAGAAATGATGGAACTATCCTAGGGTTATCAAGGTAACAGGT
Source organism: Eragrostis curvula (assembly GCA_007726485.1). Taxonomy (NCBI): domain Eukaryota; kingdom Viridiplantae; phylum Streptophyta; class Magnoliopsida; order Poales; family Poaceae; genus Eragrostis; species Eragrostis curvula. The sequence goes on from CM017442.1 coordinate 12,630,637, forward strand.
AAACAAAGGGGTAAACAAGGATTCAGATATCAACGCCCAAGTAACAGGCATTAATATCAATAAACAAGTAGGTCCATAGCTACACAAGTAGTAAAATAACAAGTAATGCATAATACTAGAGTAGGCTCTATAGGTGCATTGCGAGAACAGTAAGTTCAATCATGATCAAGGAGATGTAGAGCTTGCCTTTACTAATTAGTCTTCCTCTTCACGTCCTCGTACTCCGGGTCCTCAGGTCCTTCCTAGAAGCTTGTATCTTCTGACTCGTACGTCGAGGTCGATGTCTTCAAGTCCTTCGTCGAAGCTCGTCCTTGAAGCTTGTATCTTCTGGATCTTCCTTTAGTTCTTCCTCGAATCTCGCGTAATCTAGCGTATAAAAGATACCGTATAAACAAACTACCGCAAAGGAAATAAAGATCGAGAAGAACCACACAAGATCCAATTAACTTCAATAAGAACCAATAGAACACCGATATAAGCCAAAGGCACAAATCATGTATGATGCATTAGGTTTTACTTTAGGAGGAGCTTATTATCTTAAGAGAGGCTATTAGGGATGATGCATCGAGCACTAGGGCTTTTGATGTAAATGAGAGATGCTAAACCATGATAAATGCATGCGGGTAGGTGTAGGTGGAAAGGGCGTGTGCATGCGTGTTAGATGTACATTGGCAGCATTACGGCTTTATATAGGTCGTAACCTATATAAAGGTTCACGCAACAAACGTACAAGTGCAAGTGTGTCACTTTAATTACCTTTTTAGGTTAGGGTATTAACTAATGGTGATTAACTATTAATTACTTACTAAATTGATTAATTACTAAGATTATTCACTAGTTATTTGTCATGAGCTAAGCGCATGACGATGGCACGTGTACGTGATTATGCATGACATGAGTGCACGGTTGCAAATAAAGGACAAGGATCAACTGATTAAGATCAACCAGCAATTAAAATAACAACGAACAATAAATCCAATAAGCTCTAATGAAAGAACCACATGAATACGAAAATAATAATAAATAACAAAGCTTGGTAGGGGTCGAGGGTAGTCAATAGGTTAAGGTTGATGAAGCGATAGTTGAGATAGATTTGGGTTGTAAAAGAGTTGCGATGAAAGAGGTTGCTAGGTTATGATATAGGGCGGTACGACGAGCTTGGATAAGCTCGTCGCCAAAAGATGAACGAGCATTGATGTGCGAGATCGACATCACATGATTTACCGACATGAGATTTAGGGTAAAAGGTTTTGGAGCGATGCGACACAAAGAATTGGGTAGGTTCCATGCTAGCGAGTCAGGGTGTACGTGCGACGTACAAGGTTGGAGTGAGATGTGTTGCGAAGAGATAGGTACTAGGATTTAAGGAGAAAAGATTTTGCGGAATTTGTTAGGTTCATCGCTACACGATGAAGCTGGTAGCTACAACGTGCAAGATTTACGTTGCATAAATTGGCGATACGGGAGAACATCAAAAGATGGAGGATTATATGGTATTGATGGCTTGCTGGTCCATTCTAGAGCTCCAAGAGTAGTACCAAAGGGTACTACGCGTTTCTACGAACGCATGGGCGCAAGAATCGCCCAAAACGGAGTTACGGTTGAAAATATATAAAGATTTAAAGGTTCTAGGGGCTTACTTGTAATTACAGAAATATACCGAGGGCATATCTATAATTACAGAAAGGTTTTAGGGACTGAAAAGTAATTACAGAAAGTTTTGGGGACCAATCTGTAATTATGGAAAAGTTTAGGGGCTTTGGTGTAAAAAGACAGGGGCTAAAATGTAATTACAGAAAAGTATAAGGTCGTTTCTGTAAAAAGACAGGACCTAAACAGAATTAGCCACAAGTTCAGGGACTTATCTGTAAAAGTACAGGGGCTGGGGATTTTCTGGATTTTCCTGATTTATTTTCCAATTGGAAAAGCCATGGACCGTGTCCACGGGCTCTGTGGACCGGGGCAGGGGGTGCGGTCCAGGGGTCCGTGGTGGACCGGGATGATCTGGGCCGTCGGATTTTAAATGGGCGGCCAAGATTTTATGAAACGAAGGGGTAAGAATGGATCTAATCGTGGCCGTTGGTGGCGGATTGGACGGCTGTGGCTGCTCCGGCGAGAGGAGTGGCGGCCGGAGGCAGCAGGGGCGGCGGCGCCATGCGCGGGCTCGCCGGAGCTTGCCATTCCGGCGCTCCGGTGGGCCAACATCGACGCGGAGGGGCTCGGGAGAGAGCGGAGGGGACAGGGAGTTCACCTCGGGGGTCGCGCGACGCCGGGGAGGGGCGAGGGAACCTCGCGACGGTGAGGCGCGAAGAGCAGAGGCGGCGCTCGACGGAGAAGAGGAGGGAGCGCCGCTCGTCAAGTTGTTGTTGTTCGGGAAGGTCCGCGGCGATGCGGTGGAGCCGGTGCGCGCACGGGTTGGGCGGGGCGAGGCCGGGAAGATGACTGGCGTCGAGCGCACCCGATGGCGTGCGGCGGCGCTTGGCAGGGAGGTAGCTCCGGTGCTCGAAGGGCTGCGCGGATGGAAGCGTGCGATGCAGGTCAAGCTTGCGAAGCTGGACCACACTCACAGAGAGCACGGGAGGGCTCCATGGCGGCGAATCGAGCGGTGGTCGTCGACGGAGAAGAAAAAGGGGGAAGAGCTCGATTCGAGCTTGATGGTGGTCGAGGAGGGCAGGGGCGAGCTGGGCGAGGGAGAGGAGGTGCACGCGCCGGTTTTATAGCGGAGGGAGCGAGGGGGAGGCCGAGAGGGACGGTCGCGGTCGTGGTCGTCGGTCTTCGGTCGCCGGGGCAGCTGGCGACGGGACGCGACGGCAGGGGATGGGCGGCCATGTGTGTGACGGAGGCTTGGCGTGGCCATAGGAGCACGGACGCGACGGGTCAATGGGGCGCTGATGTCGGCGTTCGTCGGCGGCATGGGCGGCGCTGGACGTGGGGTAGGGAGGAGGAAGAAGAGGCTGACGGACGGGGCCCGCTCGTCAGTGAGAGATAGAGGAGAGAAGAGGGAGGTGGGCTGGACGGGCTGTTGCTGGGCCGGAAGAGAGAAATTCGGCCCGTGGCATTTTTCGGAAAAAGAAAAGGGGAAAAGGGAGACAGACTGGGCCGGCTGAAAGGATTTGGGCCCGAGGAGAGTTAGGAAAAGAAAAAGGTTTTCTTTTTCCTGGGATTTTGAGTTTAGTCAATTTGAAATGGTTTCAAATTTGAATAAGAGACAAAATTGATTTAGCACCCAAAATAAAACTTCCAAAAGTGCATAAGATGATTTTTGCATGCAGGTTTTAAATTCAAGGTTTTGAATTCAAGTTGAATTTGCAAAGGTTTAACTTAAAATTATTTTAGTTTGTTGTAAATTCAAAAGTTCAAACTTTTAGTGACTTTTAATGAAAGCAAACACTTAAGCACTATTTTAATATTTGTAAATTTCATATTCTAACTAGGTTTTAATTTATTTAGTGCATTTTGTTTTTTGAAAATTCATGGTGAGGTAAGAGTTGGACAAAAATTTAAATTTTTAGCGATTTTTTATTCCTTTTGAACGCTTTGAAATTTTTGGGGTGTTACACGACCTCACCTTCCTCCGCCGCTACCGCAGTCGCCACCCGCCGCTTCTCCTCGGCTTCCTCGACTTAATGCCCTCCAAGAGCTTCTTCCACCCCATCGAGGCACCCCACCCCAACGCTCCGGCCGCCCGCGCCGTTGCCAACATCTCCGTCATCGACTACCTCCCTCCGGACAAATTGGACTACGTCTTCACCCTAGATGTTCGCGACGGGCGCGTCCTCATCAGGTGCAACGACACTGACGTTCCCGTTCCCAACTTGCCGTACTTCATCGTTTGCGACCCTTTGTCCCGACGATACCAGATGTTGCCCCCCATACCCCATTGCGACGAAGAACAAGGTTTCGAGGACGTTGATGCTGTATTTGCCCCTTGTGCAGAAGAGGATGACAGAGAGACATCATTCAGAGTAATCGGCATGATGCACTATTATACGAAGTTCGAGGTTCTACTATTTGATTCGGGCCCCGGCAGCTGGTCTGTCTGTGCATCGACCAGTTGGGATGCCCTAAGCTTGAGCAGGGAATTAGCAAAAGGATTCCCATTATTGTCCCTGCCTCCTTCTTATGCATATGGCAGCTTATACTGGAAAGTTAACGACATGAACAGGTTGCTCAAGCTCGACATTAGTAAGATTGAATTTTCCATAATTGACCTCCCGCTTGGCCATGATCAGCGGGGTGTTGTTATTGTGGAGGCAGGAGAAGGTAGACTTGGGACGTTTAGTTGCACTCCTGACTGTAAATCTCTGAATTATTACTGTTATGACATTATGAAAAATGAGGGTCAGAGAGTCAATGAGTGGGAGATGAAGAAGGTAATCCCGTTGCCCGCTCAGGATGACTTTTCGTTTTTTGGTGCCCAGCAAGGCTACATTTTCTTAGAAGGTCGAAAAGTCCAAGACTCGGTACGCACATGTTACTCACTTGATATTTACACTTTGAAGTTTGCGAGGGTCATTCGAAAGAGTTCTCATTTTCATTCTCCAAGATACCCGTATTTTGGTTTTCCACCATCCATGTCACCCAGTAGGATATGAATTGGTAAGTCCTTATCATAATCTACATTGATACTCTACATCTTTAAATATAGAGAAATGCTACAGTCACGTAATGTACTCCACGTAATTCCCACGCACATGCATTGATTAGGAAAGTGTTTAGCTTGATTAGGAAATGCATTGACTAGGAAGGTGTATTTTCAGGTGACATGTCGGATTTTTTGTACATGTGAATCAATGATGAACTAATAGCGTGATGCCATGTCAGTATGTGAGCGGGAATTACGTGAGTACACAACGTGACTGTAGCATTGCTCTTAAATATATTGTGATACTGTCGGTGTACTCGTGTGTGATGTTACACATAAATAAGTATATGTTTTGCTTTCCATCTTCATGTACAAGTTGGATTGTGGATGGACCAATATCTTGTCTACACCATGTGGTCAGAACATAGCATATTGCTAAAGATAAAAAAAAACATAGCATATTGCTGGTTAAGTAATATGCAATTGGAGTACTAAATCCGGTTACAGCTATACTCCTTTAGGTATCTACCTTTCTCTATGATTTTGTAGATGGGTCCCGCACATTTGCTACTGTAGTACTGTAGCAACGTTGATTTTTGCGTTAGGCTCCGTCTCTCTTGCTCTCGCAGTCTCTCGAAGCGACCACTTCCCCCCATCCTGCTTTCTATCGGAAAAAAAAAGGGTTATTTGGATATATACTACTACAATTTTGCTGGTTTTGAAATATGTCACTACAATTCATGTAACCGGGTGAGTGCCATTATAATTTGCTTTTGGTTTGAAATATGCCATCCTCTACAAGATTAGACCCCTTTGCCCTTCTTCTTCACGAGCTGATTTCCCCCGAAGCTCCAACTCCGGCGACCCCATCAAGAATGGCGGATCTGACGGCCTAGCACCTCTCTGCCGCGCCTGAGCTCATGTGCCGCCACCCGCGCGCCTAAGCTCCACGCACGCCGCTACAGCCTTGACCTCGCTCGCCCCCGCAGCTGCCGCGTTCGGCACTACCACGCCCGAGCTTGCCGCGTGCTCCCCTGCCGGCTGCCACTCCCGCGTGCGCGTCCATGCCTGGTCAAGGTCCCCACACGCAAGCGCCCCTGCTACGCCTGAGCTTTGCTGCCGTCCCTTGCTTGCTGTGGATAGGGTCTAGGCATTCGAGTGTTGGCATGCTACTGCCCGGCCGAGTTGCAACAGACCTGTTGGCCATGGCAAGGCTTCGATGGAGATGGAGGAAGAAGAGGGGCATTTCTGTCCAGTACAAGTAAAATACACACAGAATTCGTATACTAGTGGTATATTTCAAAGAGGACACAAATTGTAATGGCAGTGGCTTGGTTTCATGAATTGTGATGGTATATTTCAAAACCGGTAAAATTGTAATGGTATATATCCAAATAACCCAAAAAAAAAGGACCGCTCCCATCGCCGGTTCGCCACTTCGCTCGAATCGCCGCCTCGGCCCGGCTTCTGCAGTCCCACGCCTCGCCCTCTACCCCCTCCCCCGATCTGCAGTGATGATGCACGCCTGCCCGATTGCGGCTCCTTCCATTGCGGCGCCCGCCCCCAACGAGCTGCAGTGCCGGCGGCTCCGATTTGCTACCCTGCTAGCCGTCTCCCCGACGAGTTGCAGTGGACTGGTGGTGCCCCTCTCTTGGTTCGTCCGTTCTCTCTATATTGTCATGTGATGGTCATTCAGCAAACAATCACCGATGTCCTTTTTTCTTTTTCTAGGTTCAGCAAGCAATCTCCCTGTCGCAAAAACATTTGTGGAGAGCCCCGCACAGGTCAGGTGATGCAGCTTTTATTGCTGATTCATCCATCGGCTGTATTCAGTATCAGTATGCACACCTGTATTTTGCAAGTAAATTTCCTGTTGCAATCAATGGGTTTCCAACATCTCAATGTATTACATTTATTTTTCTTTATCAATACTTTTGTTGTGCAAATAGCAAAAGGTTCTCAGATTGCGTGGATATGTGAACTGCCGATGGTCTTATCTTTTCAGCCCTGTTAGCACCTCTTTTCCATGTGCTTATTATTTGATTATTGGCTGTATCTGTGATTAGCCCTGCTAATAACAATGTTTCAGGTTTCTGCTTAATGCATATAAATATGTCCATAGTCCCTTTTCCCAGTTCTTCTGCCTTGGATGTGTAGTCCCTTTTTCGTTGCAGAGAACAACTGCACAATAAATGCATTCTGCATGAACTCAAGTGCTCCCATAGATCGTCTTCTCAGGATCAAGAGTCAAGGTATTGTTCCTATCAGATCATACGCAACATTAGAACTCCATAGTCACACGTGTTTCCTGCATTCAAATTATGAAGAATTCTTTACTTAGGAATTATTTTTAGCTGGTCGTCCGGTGCAATACATCTATGTCACTAAAAAGCAGACTGTGTTTGGGTAAAGTTTTGAAAAAGATTGTGACAGAATCCTTCCTTTGACAGGGGAACTGAGTTCATTGCACTTGATTGGCTGAATTACTATTGGTAATCATGGAGGCAAGATCCATTTTCCCCCTTCATGTGATTCATGCTTTGACTGATCTATAATTACAGAATTTATGGAGTTGGAACTTCCTGTTGTCACGATGGTTGGAATTCGTCAGAGTGATCTTGCTTGAAAAAAATATTCCATCTCAATAACTGATAAATAATGAAAGAAAAATCAGTTCCCTCTTTGGCTGACAGGAGATAGAGCCAGACAAAAAATTCTAGATAGTTTGTTTGTTTTCTGGGAAGGTTTCTTCTCACTTTCCAGATACTAGAACATTTTTTTTTCAAATGGTTAGTTGTATTTATTTTTAATTAGTTTATTGGCCATTTCATCCTAGCCTTGTAATGACATTTTTTTTATTGGCGTCACGCCTTTATGAAATAAAAGAATGCAGTCTTATTAGGCATGGAGACAACTAAATTGGACTGATATAAAATTTGATGCATGATCTTATACACATCTACAGTTGATGCTTCCACAAATAGTGAATTGCACAAAACTACAACTATTTGTGTCAATGTTTCACAAAACTACAACTTTTGGAACATGTTTTACAAAACTACAACTATTTTGACCCTAAGTTTCACAAAACTACAAATTTAGTGAATCCCGTTATGGAGTGGTCGCAGGTCCCGCCTGTCAGCCTCAATACGATCTGTGGCAGCCGTTCCGTTGTCCACGTCGGACATGGTCTCCTGCCATGTCACCCTGCTGATGTGGAGGAAAGGGCTGAGGCCAATATGGGCCGACCCATGCATATACAGCCGATGCCTTTTTTCCCGGAGTCGTCGTCTCCTTCCATCGCACGCGACCTGATACTGGACTGGGAGTGAACAATGGTTGACGTAGCTGATACAGTAGGCAGATGCGGTGGTGGTGGCGAAATCGCAGGCGATCATGACAAGGACGGAGGCATCGTAATGATCAGTGGTGGACTGAGCGATTCAGCTAGGACTCAGAAGCCTCCATCCGGGTGAGTCACATTACCTAGCATGGGCCTCACGGCAGCAACAGATCATAGTGAGGCTGACATGCGGGACCCGCGACTACTCCAGAACAGGATTCACTAAAGTTGTAGTTTTGTGAAACATGTTCCAAAAGTTGTAGTTTTGTGAAACATTGGCACAAATAGTTGTAGTTTTGTGCAATTCACTCTTCAACAAATGGATGATCCAACTACCTGTTGCATTAATCTTCAGCACTTAGAATGCTCTTTTTACTTTAGTATGCCTATTTCTAAGTCAATTCTTATTCTTAAGTTTAGCAACCCGGGGCAACGCCCGGGGTTCCAGCTAGTACCTCATTGTGCTAGTCCTATATTCCTGATTGCTATTTTGATTATGTGCCTACTGGGTGGTATCTTCTTACTATGGCCAGGAATCAAAATAGTGGCTGCCTATCAAATAAGTTTTCGATCATTCCACCATGGATCTCTCTACTATGTGACAATTGCATCTACATGCCTTCTTTCGTTTGATAACATAATTTCCGGTCAGTACCTATTATAATCTGTTGTGGCAAAAGGAACTCACACTCAAGACGCCATGTACCATCTGTTTTCTGTATTATTCAACTACCTAGTTCCACGTAAATGGAGCCTTTTGTGCTGATGAAAAATCATCTGCCATGGAAATCTTGTAGTATATACAAGAGCTCAAACAATTGAAAAAAAAAAGAGATCATTCTACAGGAAGAATTCCCAAAGGATAACGGACAATAAAAATAATTTTGTCTTGTCATTCATCTACGTGATTAATCTCTCACACCTGGAAACTTGTATCACTTCACTATTAATTTTTCAAGCATACAAAATTGTAATGGAATGTCTCCTCCTCAAATGAGACCTCAGTAGTGAACACCGCAGGTTAGGTTACAGGACAGGGTTGGATGGTTGGTTAATGTGTGGGGCGGGAGTGTACCAAAAAAAAACGTGGGAGCTCAATCAAATCAACGACCTACATACCAATGTTGATTTACCTTGCCTGTGAAGACGGAGGGTGGGGCCTTGGAGCATAGTTGTGTGACATTTGGACTATAACAATGTGTCTATTTAGATGATAGGTTGCAACCAAAATGACAAAAAAAATTATCTTGCTGCCTTATGCTTTGTTGTATGTATGTTGTAGTCTGTGATGGTGCCTATAAGGCAGGCTGTTAAATATTTTCTCTATAAGCTGGCAATAACCCCTGGAAACCAAAAAAAAAATGCTTTCTAAAAGCCTTTGGTATACATATCTTGAAGTGAAAGTGGTTTAGGCTGCTGGTAGTTCGTTACAGCTTAAAGCCTCAATTCCCGTATCTGTGAATTTCCTCAAGGTACACAAACAGATATCCCGTTCATGTTTATAACTGAGTCCTTTCGTGGGAGTCGATCCGGATCCAAGTCAATGACTTCTTTGGAGTTCGGGACACCATACTGGTGGTGAGCTGGGTGAGGATGACAAATGCCTTTTGTTTTGAACACTTACGTGTGTTTTGTGTTGTGTAATTAAGTCCATGTTTTTTCTTTGTCTGAAACTCTAGCTAGATTTTTTTCTTCTTGTTCTGCGGGTCTACATAGATCAAGGGCAGCAATAGGGACTTATAGGAGAAATGTGTTGAAGACATGCCTTAACTGAGCTTACCAATAACCCTATTGTTGGCTTTGGATGATACAAATCTGGTGTTGTGAGAAACAGGAGAACACATGCATCGGAGCCGGCGAAGTCACAGACATGATGTGACACCCCGTGTCACTGAATTTCAGAATCGTGCAAACCAAACTGAAGAAAAGATGAAATCAAGCCAAATTCAAAAAAAACTCGAAATTCAAAGTTTAAACAAGTTCAAACCCATATCTGTGAAGCAACTCAAAAATTCCTTTAACAACTTGACCTAACAAAAATTCCAGGAGATAGCCCTTGCGAAATAAGAATTTTGGAGAATTTTTGGTGATTTTTGAAATTCATTTAGATGCTCAAATAAATCCCCAAAGTTCCAAAAATGTCCAACTTTGACTAGCTGCCATTTGAATTATATTTCGAATTGAGATATGCATGTTATGTCACTGGAAAGAGCATTTCATGACCTTTCGAATGCAACTGGATTTACAATTTTTGGAGTTCATTTGCTAGTTCAAATCAAGCGCCAAAAATTGGGGAAATCTCAGTTTGAATAATTCCGGGAAAAAGAAAGATGTCGTGGGGCCCGCATGTCAGCGACGTTGTCTCACTGAGGGCGTCGGAGCTTTTGCTCCACGTCGCCGTCGGCGTACGGCGACGCCGCGCGGCGCCCCTGGCCCGCTCCTCGGCCGCGAACGGCGTCAAAAGGCGCCCCAGCTCCTTCCCCGGTCGTCCTCGCTTCATTTCCCATTCTTCCCGAGCTCCCAAACCCTAGCGCCACCGCCATTGCCGCCCTCCGGTCGAGCAACCCATCGCACCACCGCTCCGAAGCCCCTGCCGGCCGTTGGTTGGTGCGAGTGTGTGCGCCGAGGCGTCATGGAGCTACCCGGGGACGCCGTTCCTGTTTCCCCGGGTTGAAGCGCGCCAACGCGAGGACTTCTTCCCCGAGACCGGCAGCCGAGCTCCACCACCTCGCCGCAGAAATTGTCCCTCTCCGGTGAGCCCGAGCTCGATTCAGCGCAGCTGGAGCTTCCCAGATGGGTCGCGCACCACTCGAACCTCACGTTTCCTTGCTTGGCGCAGCCGTCTCGCAGGATTCGGAGTTTCCCCGCCGCCGGTCAACCTCACCGCCACCTCCCTCTCCGGTGAAACCCCTCCTCCGGGCCGTCTCCACGACGACGTGTTGGTCGACGAGCTTCCCCGAGCTGCGGTGAAGCTGTAGGGCCAAACCGTGGAGCCTCTCGTCGATCGCAGCGACCACGCGATGACGCCGGAGTTCCCTCACCCGCCATTCCTCGACGTCGACACTGTTCCGGTCATCCCCGCGAGCTCCACGTCCCCTAGGTGAACACTATGTCTCGCGCTCTCCCTCTCCGTCCAAGCCGCGGGCCGAATGGCCGCCGGAATCGCCATTCCGGCGATGCGCCGCCGCCCTCCGGCGACGGCTCCGGCCAGCGCACCGCGGGCCACAGCGCCGGGATCCCGTGCGACAACGCCGGATCCGGTGTGGCCGCGCGTGTAGCCCTCCGTGTGTTCCCACACGTGAGTGGCCAGATCTGCTGCGCCGGGCCCGGATCCGGTGCGGCCAGATTCTGTGGCCCCCCGTGTTGCCCGGATCTGATTGGTCCGCACCAATTTTCAATCTTTTTGGGAATTGTTAAATCTCCAGAAATTCACAGGAAATTGTAAAATCGATAGAAAAATAAATGCACCCCAGAAAAATGTGAATATAATTGTTTTGGGTTCCTAGAACTCAGATCTATCCAGCAAAAATGTCAAATCAGAAAAATCTTGTTCTCTGTTTTCTGTAAAAATGCTTTTTCCTAGATATTGTTTAATTCATAATAAATTATCTGTTGCTCCAAAAATAACAAACTCTTGTATGCTTGTAAAGTATCTGTTAACACACATACAGAGCATTTTTCCACTGTCATATCTTACTTAATTATTTTCCTATGATTTAAATCGTTCCTGCATTGTTTAAATTGGTATAAATAATATGTAAGGAAACAAATCATCAAACTTCACAGTAAATTACTTCCAGTGGTGGATTTCACCAGAAAAATGCCACTGGACATAAATTAATTTTCAAAATCACATTATTCATTTAACGTACCCAAGTTGATTAATGGTGAACTTAATTAAAAGTTAATGAAGGAAATACTCCAGACGAAATTAATTAACAAAGTTAATCATTTGCACTTACAGTAATGACTGTCCTATCAAGTAATTAAATCTTTAATTACATCATATTCTTGCATCTAACTTTGCATTATTCCTTGTCATAACGTGTAGTGACAGAGACGACTCCGGAGCCGTTTGACTTCCAGCTGCCGCAGGAGCAGACCCAGGAGGTGCAGGAGGAGCAGCCGCAGCAGGACACTGACCCCGCTGACCCCGTTAGCTACGCTCCTGAGCCAGGCAAGCCCCGGTGCATGCCTCCCTATTTAGGATTTTTATTTTCACACTTGATTGGGGCTAGTCAATGTTTGTGCATTAGGTTTATTAGGAGTTAATGTGAAACCTTAGAAATGCATTAGGATTACCCTTTCATATCCTACCTTGTGTCCTATTTTTGTAGATGTGGTCTAGGTTACGTTAGAACTTGCTAGGCTTAGTGGCTAGCGGACGGTAGAAGTCGAGTGGTAGGTCCCACTCGCGAGTTAGGAATTACCCTGGATTGTACTAGATGGATTTAGGATTTGTTGAGACCAGACGGGGAATTGTTTGTGTAGGATGGTTGGAGAAGGCTGGGCCTTCACGGTGGTGTAGCCCCGTCTGTGTCGATTGAGGACCGTTCGTTGTTGGCCCTATTGAGCTAGTTCGAACGTACTGATCACATGCTAGTGTTTTTATGGGCCTAGTAAACTTAGTAGCTCGAGTTGCCCTGGTGTGCGGTGGAAGCCTGCCCTTTCTATCATGGTATTCGGGAGAGAAATGATGCTTCCCAATCGGGGCGTACGTCTGGGACGGGGACCGTGCGGGAAGGCCTTTCTCGGGAGGGGTTGGATCCGGCCTAGCTTCAGGGGGACCCTTGTAAACGGTTGCCGCATGCGACTTTACGCGTGTGCGTCGTGTGGTCAGGTTTTCCTCCTGCAGGATGTACATCGATGCCGCCACTCTCGGTCAAGAGCAACCTTGCTCACTGCGTCACATCGTAGTGTGATATGATTGATGATGATGACTAGTACTTATATTCATTATATCTCATTACTGCTATATTGATGATCTGATGTACTGTTACTTATATCTGTTTTAGCTATATGCACACTGCTTTATTTGATAAGTACTTAACTTGAAATTAAAATTTGAAAGTAAGGACCAAGTAATTAGTGCAGTTTTATGCTATCGAGTCAGCCACCCTTTTGTAGCCTTGCATATTAGGAGTCGGCTGTAGTTAGCTGTCACACCCCAAAATTTCAAATTTTGGAATGTGACTTAAATTTCACTAAATTTTAAAACTTTTTGAGAAATAGTTTAAAATTTAACTTTAATATTCTTATGTTGTCACTTTTACTTTGGCAAAGTATTTATTTTCTAAATAAATTAAATTAATATAGGTTATATTAATTTATTGTTGCATTCATGCTGGAGTATATTGCAGTAGGAATTTTATTTTGTGTGAAAATGTATTTCAAATTCGAGTAGGAATCGTTTCTTTTAATATAGAAAATAGGAGAGGAATTAGAATTAGAAAAGGAGAAAGGAAACCCCAGATCAGCTTGGGCCAAATCTGCCTCGGCCCAGTCCTCTCTTCCTTCCTTTTTCTTTTGTTTTTCCCGCCTGGGCCGGCTTCCCTCTCTCCCTGGCAGGCCCAACTCTCTTTTCCTTTTCTTTTCTATTTTCCTTTTCCTTTTCTTTCGGCCCAGCCAGCCTGCTCGCCCGCTCGACCCACCTTCCCCGCTCGGCCCAGCCGGCCCGCCAGTGAGCCTCCCTTCCCCAACCCTAGCCGTGCCTCCACCGTACGCCGCCGCCGCCGTCTCCTTCCCTCGGCGTGCGTGTCCAGCGACCCTAGGGTCCCGTGCCTTATAAAACGAGACGGCCGTACCCTTGCGCCGCCTTTTGTCAACCTCGCCGCCCCTCGTGCGCCCCGCAACCCAAACCCTGGAGCGCTGCCGCCATCGCCATTGGAGCCATTGAGGAGCTCAAGGTCCCACGCAAGGAAGACGCCCGGACCTCCCCTGACTCGACGCCGAGGATCACCGAGACGCGCCTCCCCTCCTCCTTCGCACCCGCGACGCCCCGACGCCCCGAGGACCGCCCCCGACGCCGCCGAAGCTGCGCCCGTTTACCTCGTCGGCGTCGACCCCTTCCGGCGACTCTTTCGCCCGCTAGACCGAGTCAGTGAACTCTCCACCCACCCCCGTGCCTCCTCTTCAAGCACGGCGAGCTTTCCCGCACCGTAGCGCTGCCGCGAGAGGGCTCTGGCGATGCGTCGTCCACCTCCGGCCATGTGGTCCACCGTGGACCCATGAAATGAGCCGCCCGCCCGGTCCACGGGAGTTGTGGACCGAGTCCACGGTAAATTTCGGATTTAATTTAATCCCTTTTGTTTATCGCATCAACGCGACATCACGCTTGCACAATAATTCATATTTCCAGTAAAATAATAATTCCTAAAATTCTTTAAAATGTACCTTTTGCATTGAAACCCCTAACTTTTAACTAATAGTGTTTAGGTCCTACATTTTTACAGAAAACCCCCTGAACTTTTCCTAAATTATATTTTATCCTAACTTTTTACACTTCAGCCCTCAGAACTTTTCTAAAATTACAATTAGGTCCCTGTACGACCCTGTTTTAGTTCAAATAAACCTTTTAACTTCAAATGCTTATAACTTTTTACTCGTAGCTCCGTTTTAAGCGATTCTTGCGCTCTCGTGATCGTAGGCTCGAGCTCTATCTTTTGGTGCTGTTTTTGTAGTACGTTAGTGCTGTTTGGTGTACTGTTTCTTATTGTTTGTGCTTTGTGTGCTTTGCATGTTACCGTTATATTGAAACGCGTGTTCGCGAAACCACCAAGAGGAAGATCAAGACATGAAGACTCTGAGCAGTAGCTATTGAGGCAATTATCCTTGAACATTTTGAACCTATTGCTTTCTCTCTCTAGTCATGCATTTGCGTTTAATTTGAATCCCATGAGTCATTTACCTTGTTCCATACTATTTTCTTGTCGCCTTGGGTTATGGTAGATGATAATAATAATGTGGACGGGTAGAAATGCTTAGCTTGCTGTCTTGGGTGGATGATAATTTGACTAATAATCGTGACTAATGGTTTCACTTGAATATAATCTTCATGGACCGGTTAATCTTTTTAGCAACCTGGAACTTAGGTATGCTGTAACTTGAGCAAGTGGTATGTTTGATGATGGTGCTGTTAGCACGAGACTTTGGTATGGGTTAGTCTTGCTCAAGTTTGCTAAGGACCGGTTCGTGGAGCGGCAACCCAGGACAACAGCACAAAGCACAAGGTTGATTATGGTAGACTTGGTCAAGTAGGATGTTGTTTTCCCAGTTTGGCGGCATTCGAGGAAGAGGAGTGGGATGGAGTAACCTCATTCCTAGGTGATGGATGGGGTAATCCTAGCCACGGTGCAAGAGGGAGTTTCTGTCTGGATGGCGTAATCCCACAGCGGTGGAACCTTAGCATGGGATGTTGGCAGGCTGGGAAGCGCTTTGAAAGACCATGTGGTGATCTCTTGGTCTCACACCTTTGGTAGTGTGAAGACAACATGGAGGTTTTAGTCACTGAATAGTGATGGAATCACCACCCTGTGGGTAAAGTTGTGCACCTCTGCAGAGAAGTAAAACTGTCACGACAGCCGTGCTCACGGTCAGGAGCGGCCTGGATCCTCACATGATTAGAGAATGGATGGTTGGACTTGGATGGTTTTGGATGGGGAACCCAATTTGCTACAAGGGGGTACCTTGTAGTATTTAATAAATTACTTTGGGGTTCGGGTTCTTACTTAGTAATATAGGTGCTTAATTAATGTTTTAGGTTGCTTTTCTGCAATTTAACCTTATGTCAGCCTTTCTTGTTATAAGCTTGCATATTGCATAGTTTTTCACACTTGCGGAGTACGACATGTACTCACGCTTGCTATTTCCTCTACTATCATGATATGCTGCTCAGAGAGTGAAGATGGACTACTTTGAAGAAGATTGGTGAAGACTAAGCTTGTGGAGCCCCCGGTCGACTGCCTGTGGCGTTATGGAGTCTTCCGCTAGCGTTTGTATTTGTTTAGTCCTTTGAGACATTGTAATAATTATACGATTTACTTGTGACATTGGTTGTACTGTTACTTCATTTTGTCTTATATGTGTGAATCTTGATCCTGGGCACACATATAGATGAGCATTCGGTTTTGGCCTTAAAACCGGGTGTGACATTAGCCTTTTGACGGGTAAGTCTTGCTGAGTATTAGTTGCTCAGGGTTTGGCTCTTTATGATTTTATTGCAGGTAGCATCTTTATCCCTGACTCTACGGGTGGAGGTGGACAGTGGGATGGCCAGCTTCCCTTTGGTTGGACAGCCCACTGGGAGACTGAGGAGTGATCTCCTCCCGAGTCCGCATCTTCATGGCTTTGGATGCAGGTTCTTATTGTATCGTGAGCGCGTGCGCCTGTATTTCTACTAGTTTGGACTTGTACTTGTACCGTTTATTTCCGCTGTGCGACTCTATGTTTTAATTGGATTAATGTAACCACTTAAAGACTTAATTTGTGCTTTTTATATACTGTACTGTTGCGTCTGTTCATCAGCGCTGTACCGACTCGATCCTGCGAAAAGCGGAGACGCTTCAGCTGGTATCAGAGCCGACTCTCACGGTTTCACGGGCGCGTGTGGGCGCAGTTGCGCAGGCATGGTGCGCATGACTGGTGTGGGCCCAGAGTGGTCACACAGCATGACACATGCGCTGGCACTGGACGCACGGACGTGGCCAAGAGGGGACGTTCCTGGATTGGGGTTGATCGACGAGGACGTCGATCTTCTAAGGGGGTGAGTATGTGACATCCCAGCCTAAGGCTTAATAGGATTGATAGAATACTCATGTCAACAAGTTACAACTTCTTTTCCGGAAACTCATCTCGAAAGAACTCCAAGGTTAAGCGTGCTTGGCCTGGAGCGATGGGTGACCGACCGGGAAGTCATTCTCGGGTGCGCACGAGTGAGCACAAAGTGCGCAGAAAAAACATGTGTTGGTCTGTGAGGTACGTAAGCGGGCCCGGCCTCGAGGAGGCGGGACGTTACACATGACTCAGGGCTTTCTGGACAGCCCCTCGCCCAACGAAGTTGATCTCGTCCCGTCCCGTGTCAACGGAGAGTGGCATGCGTTGGCATCGCCCTGAAGCCTGCCAAGGCACGCACAGCTGGTACCGTACTAGTCTGCATTATTAGGACCATTTTTGCGCTGTGTGCACTGAGCCATCTGGACCGATTTGGGGCTCGACATGGCTGACAATTGGCATAGATCATCTGGCTCTTGAGCTCTCCCATCTCGCGTGAGCTTCATTGAGCTCGGTTTTGTCGAGAGCTTTGCAGAATTCCGGGCACTCGGCAAATGGCAGTTTCGGTAGTGGAATGTCCAAACGTGAAACTGCTATCCCGTTTTTGCAGAGCAATACGCTTAGCCCATCAAAAACTGAACGACCCAAACATTTGAAACCGGGACTCGCTCTGGTCGCTGCTCAACTCCTCGATCTCCCTACCGCACCCGTCTCCGACAATGGTGCAGCCAGTTCGCCCATGGGTCGCACCACAGAGAGGGTCGAAGTATTGGGCTGCATCGGTGTTAACGGCTGTCGACGGGAAAGCTGGTTTATAGATATTGTTCGAAAAGGCTGGTTTATAGACGACACGAATACGGAAGTCAGTCCCGTACACGCCCCAATCGCTTCACACCTTCCGCCGCAATCACAGAACCATTCCTTTTCTCTTCAATGGCGACGCCGATCTGCAGCCACCTCAAGGCCCCGAAGTCGCTGCGGCAGCTGCCGGCTCTTACTGACGACCTCCTGGAGGAGATCTTCGTCGGGATCGCCTGCCCCGCCGACCTCACCCGCGCCTCCGCCGCTTGCGTCGCCTACTGCCGCCTCATCTCCGACCCCGCCTTCCTCCGCCGGTACCGCTCCCACCACCGGCCGCTCCTCCTCGGGTTTTTCACCTATGAGGCCTCCAAGGGCTTCCACCCCATCGAGGCACCCCACCCCAATGCTCCGGCCGCCCGCGCCCTTGCCAACATCTCGTTCGACTACCTCCCAACGAACAAATTGGACCACTGGTATATCCGCGACGTTCGTGATGGCCGCGTCCTCATGACATACAGAGATGATGACGACGACAATGATGATGATGATGATGATGATGATGACGACGATGATGACGACAATCATGATGATGATACCCTCTTGCCGGACATCGCGGTTTGCGATCCTTTCTCCAGGCAGTGCCAGATATTGCCTCCCATACCCCACTACGACTGCTACGAAGATCTCGATGAGCTAGACGTTGATGCTATATTTGCCCCTTGTGCAGAAGAGAATGACGAGGCATCATTCAGAGTAATCGGCATAGTGCACAATCAATACAAGTTTGGGGTTTTAATCTTTGATTCGGTCTCCGGCAGTTGGACTGTCGGTGCATCTGCCAGCTGGGAAGCCTTAAGCTTGAGCAACGAAAGAGGATACCCACTGCTCCGTCCTTTTTATGTGTATGGAACCTTATACTGGAAAGTTTATGAGATGAACAAGTTGCTCAAGCTTGACATTGATAGGATGGTGTTCTCCACAGTTAACCTCCCGCTTGGCCACGATAAGCAGCATGTTGGTATCGTGGAGGCAGGAGGAGGTAGAATTGGGATGTTCAGCTGCACTGTTGACCCCAAATCTCTGATCTATTACTATTACAACAGTATGCAAAAAGAGGATCAGAAAGACAATGAGTGGGAGATAAAGGATATAATCCCGTTGCCAGTCCATGCCTTATGGACTTTCTGTGCCCAGCAAGGCTACATTTTCGTCAAAGGTCATCAGAAAGTCGTAGGCTCGGTATGCACATGTCACCCACTTGATATTAACACTTTGAAGCTTGAGAGGGCCGTTCAAAGGAGTTCTCGTTATTTTGATATCTACCCGTATTTTGGTTTTCCACCATACATGTCACCAAGAACAATCTGAAATGGTAAGCTTTTGTCATATATAATCTCCTCTTGCATTTTACACTTTAAAATGTTGTGATATTAATTGTCGTGTGTCGTAATGTGGTATTATGCGAAAATAAGTTTATTCAGTTTCTATTTTACTTGTCACCTTTCAAGAACAGCTTGGATTGTGGATGCATCTAGTCTTCTCTGGATCTTCTGGTCTATAATGTGACAATTGCAGATTAATGCCCTGTCGTCAGTTGTTCATCACATCATGATTACTTGTACCAAATTATATTTTTGTGCCAAAAGTAACTCACACTCAGGAAGCACACATGTACTATCTGTTTTCTATGTTGTTCAACTAGCAACACGTAAATGGAGCCCTATTTTGTGGTAATCATCTTCCATGAAAATCTTGCAATACTAAACAGATCAGGAATTGAAAATATCGTTCAACGGAAATGAAATTATCCGTAGGATATTGGAATAGAAAACTAAGTTTGGCCTTAATTCACTTCCATGATCCTTTGACAACTTTAAATTTCTGTTTTGCAAATATTGCTTCTCTCTCAAAGTGAAAACTGTAACAGAAAGAGCTGGGACGGTTGCCTGCCAATGGCAGTGGACAGGTTCTCCTTCAAAATGAAACTTTTAGATCTTGGTAGCTTGTGGCTTTATTGTATAAACTGAGAATA
>CM017442.1:12651166-12866166 GCA_007726485.1 Eragrostis curvula
CTGCGTCACATCGTAGTGTGATATGATTGATGATGATGATGCTAGTCTTTTACCTTACTGTTATTTACATATTTTGCTGTATATTCTGTCACTGTTGATGTATTGTTACTGACACATGTTCTAGATATACGAACACAACAATGGGTTATCCATGAAAGAATTACCATAGCCAGATAGCAGCATAGGAATAACAAGTGCATAAATAAAAAAATAGAACATAAGAGTGGCATGACTATATGCTCATGTAAATACACAATTATGTTTGTATAAAGATATTTCTTTTTATCTTGAATTCATGTTCTCAAAAGATGTGTCACAGAATATGACAATGAAAAAAGAACATAGATAATAACATAGTTCATTACAATGTTATATAATGGTGTTGGAGTTTCCTGAACATTCAATGGAATTGCTCCCTGGAGGCCAATGATATGCTACTACAAGCAAGACAAAGCTTTGGATCCCGCATTTTCAGAGAAGTCCTAATGGTGGGAGCATGGTGCATCTGGTGCCACCGTAATAGCATCATCTTTGACAATGGTCGCTTGTCCCTGCAGCGTTGGAAGGCTGCTTTTAAAGAAGAGATGAAGCTAGTGATCTTAAAGGCCACTAGTGATATCAAGCAACAGCTGGAGCAGTGGTTATGTAATATAATTTAACTTCCTCTCTCTTAGGGTCTTTCTTCGGGCCTACGGCCTTGTACCATGTAAATACTTTTTATGCCAGCGATATAGGAGATAGCAGAGGATTTCAACAAATGTAATCACCTGATGCAGCATCGCATATACTCCATGCCTCCATCTGCTTTGCGCATAGACATTTTTATTTTCACAAGGTAGACACTGAACCTGAACATAGCTTAGAAAACCCTTTTTACCTACTTCTGCTTAGTTAGCCAAGGTATCATGCTCTGAACTGTTGGAAGGAGAGTAATTAGTGTGGTAAACCGACTTGGAGTTAGTCGTATCCATCCACATCTTCACGCTGTTTCTGTGCTAGAATAGGATCATCTCGAATCAGGTATTGTTTTTTCTTGGTCTTAGCTGCCCACTCGACGTAACACCAGTGAGGCGGACGATTTGTCTTTAGTATCTCATTACAATAGTTACCATTAGTTTCACTCAATAAACAATGGTTCCCATTTATTCATTTAAGGAAGCATCTGGTTTACGATGGATTAATTTAGGGTAAATTGCACCGGTGGTATAACAACTTGCGAGGTGAGTGCGTTTTAGTCACAGAACTTGAAAATTGCTCAACCAGATCACACAACTTGTTATGGATGTGCAAATGAAGTCATAAAAAGATAGATTGTAGGATAAGTTCGTATGGAGCAAAACAAAATCAAAATTCAACATGTATTCAAAAATATGTTTCCACAACACATATTTCACGTGGCATATGCAAAAATCACTTTGTAAATTCCATTGAATTAATGTTTACCGATACCACTGCTCCAATGAAGTAAAATTCTTCATTGACGTTACCATTAGCTCATAACTCATGCCATGTATCGATATGACATCTTTTGCCTACATTATGATTAGAGTCTGCTTTCGTATCATCAAAATATGTTGTTATCGTATGCTTTATGATTTAATTTACACCACTATAACAAGTTGTGTGACTCAATTGAGCAATTTTCAAGTTCTGTGACTAAATTGCACCCACCTCACAAGTTGTGGCACCACCAATGCAATTCACTCAATAAAATAAGAGGTAGGGCAGAGGACAGGAATATAATTCATTCAGAACATTTACATTGATCTAGTATGTGCAATAAAAATTTATGATGAGACCACATGCATTTTGACATTTGAGACAGAGTAGCAGGGTGACCAACAATCATTGGGGGCATGAAAATTAAGCAATCAAGCATAACCAAAACTAAATGTAACCAAGCATACAGCATATGGCACATTCCTGTATCTCTAAAAGTTACATCAAACTTTCTCTAGTGATGAACCTGGTGGTAACCTTGTTTTTGTTTACACTACAAGCATCATTGCAAAAGCATTTGTTAACAATACAAAAAATTCAAGAATTTGCAGGCAAGTACAATGCTCAGTGTAGAAGCACATGATGGGATCCTTAGCTTGAAAAAAAAAATGTTATTATCATCCAAACACAGGAATAGGTAAAATTTACTCCAAAGCTACACAACTGATCCAAGAGACTGCATCAGCTTGTTTTACACATCATGAGGTTCATAAAAAAAAAGAAATATAACATAACCAAAAATAAATGCAACGAAGCATAAAAGAAATTACTAATGGCAGTAATGTGATTTCATCCAGCTTATCTACCACAAAATACATCTGGACTCAACTAACTGAGTATTTCCACTACAAAACAAACAGCTAGTTTCGCAATCCAAAGGACAAATGATTTTTTTTGGGAATAACTAACTGAAATGCAACAAAAAACAATCAGATGGTCAGTATTCACATGATTCCTTCTCGTGCGTAGCAGGTCCAGAACGCTAATGTGAATCCTCATTCGCAACCCTGTAAAATGGCATTCTAAGCAGCACTAACACAAATCAATGGTACTTATGTGACAAAAGAAAACACTTTAAAATAAAGAAAGACAGTTATGTTGCTGCGTGCTAACAAAATTGTAAGGAGTGTTTTCCCCAAGCTATTAGGAGCATACCTGGGCCATCATTCATGATTACTATGTACAGATTTCATACTCCATTCTAGCAAGCTATTGCATTCATTTCATGTTTACTCACCAACGTACGAAAAATCCAATTGCAAACAAGCTATGAGCCATATCTTCGGTCGCAAGTAATGCTGCAAGGTTTTTATTTCAGTCTCATAGAGCAACGACACACTCATCCATTTTGATTTCATACAAGCTATGAGTCCTATCTCAGGTCATCAGTAAAAAAATGCTGCAATTTTTGTTTCATTTCAGTCTCACAAACCAACCATAGGTTTTTTTTTGGAGTTTTTTTTTTTTGGATCCTGACTCCGGAGTAATTGGTGCTATGTTGCCATGGCAACGGGAACAGCGTGTATCAGTATGGCGGCCATCAATCAACATATACTGCGTTACTACTTCTTGAGAAAGTAAGAAAAAGGGCATCTTACCTAGAGGTTCTTGAGGATGCAGTGGTGGATGAATCCGGAGGTGCAGTTGATGTAGTGGTAGTGCGTGTGCGTGGCGTGCGTCCGCAGCTCCAGCTTGTCCGGCCGCCGTTGCCATGCTCGTTCTCCTGTCGTCGGCGTCGTGAGAGGCGGAGGCAAAGGGTGCGGCCGACCTGGGCAGCGTGTCCTGGTGAGAGAGAGGCGGTCACAATGCGATGGGAGAGGGAGGCGATGTCAGGGATGGAATTACTGGGGTGTGAAGACCATGTTGGAGCCTCTGCATCTCGCATAATCGTGGAGGATCCCTCCCGCCCGAACACAACCGATCTGTCTTCACTCGGTGTCGATGAACTGGATGGATCAAGGCGTGTAGAATGCACCTCGTGCTCGGAAACCCACGCTGGGGAGGAGGGAATGGGAGATGGTGCTGGGGAACAGGACCGGTGTCAGGTTTGACGACGCCGTATCAATCGACGCTCCTCGCCGCCGTCAATCACCGTGGCTGCTGCGCCGCCGTCGCTCGCCGCCCTACGCCGCTCGCTCGCCGAAGCCGCACAGCCAGCGCAGCCGCATCCGGCTCGCCTTCGTCGCCACGCCCATGCGGCCCCACCCACAACCGCTCGCCATTTGTGAAGATCTGGCGGAGGGGGAGGAAAGAGAAATCAAGAAGGAAAGAATCAGGCTTAGGAAAGGAAAGGAAATTGATTGAGGGCGTGGAGATTGCAGGAGGGTAGAGATTTGCTTCGGTAAAAAAATGACAGCAATTGTCACAACGTTACAACGCCGAGCGTGACGATCGCGTCATGTTGCGTGACGCTCTTGGCAGGAGGCCCACCTGGCTTCCAAATTTGACGGTTATCATCCTTGGATCGATTTGAATGAACGGTTGATATATAGGTAGGGTACAATCTGGTAGATGAAAAGTGTATTTTTCTCAACTGGTTTTTTAAGGATTTAGATAGATTAGATATCTGTAGCAGTGGGGCTTTTCCTGGCTATTTGAGCATGTAATTTGAGTGGTCGATCGTAGTAGTACCAGCAGCAGTGTTGGCTTACACAAGAATGGCGCGTTGACCTAAAGAACTGGCTTATGTGCTAAAGCATAATTTCAGCTAATTATTAATGTCTTTTTCCAGGCTTACACAAGAATGACGCATTTGACCTAAAGAACTTGGGACTGTTGACCAGAAAATCGGTTTGTACACGACACGAGAACAGGAGTCCGTCCAATCGAGTCAAAAAAAGAAAAAGAAAAATAGAACAGGAGTCCCATGCATAAAGGTGTTGCGTTCTCAAAAAGTACACCTTTCCGCTGCAAAACACTAAACCGCGTCGAACCCTTCATCGTCCGTTCCCAGGTCCCTCCATTGTCGGCAATGGCGCCGCCGCCGCAGCTGCCGACTCTCACCGACGACCTTCTCGAGGAGATCTTCCTCCGGATCTCTTGCCCCGCCGCCCTCATCCACGCCTCCACCGCGTCCGTCGCCTTCCACCGCCTCATCACCGACGGAACCTTCCTCCGCCGCTACCGCACCCGCCACCGGCGGCTCCTCCTCGGATTCCTCGATTTGAATTGAATGTGTCCAAGGGTTTCCACCCCGTTGAGGCACCCCACCCAGGCGCTCCGGCCGCCCGCGCCATTGCCAACAGCTCCGTCGTCGACTGCCTCCCTCAGGACAAAATTAAACACTGGTACATCCGCGACGTTCGCGAGGGGCGCGTCCTCATCGAGTGCAGCGACGCTGACGATCCCGTCCTGCCGGACTTCGCGGTTTGCGACCCTTTGTCCCAGCGATACCTGATGCTGCCTCCATTGACACTCCGCGAGGACCAAGAAGAACATGATCTCGAAGACATTGATGTTCTATTTGCCCCTTGGGCAGAGCAGGATGAGGACGAGACATCATTCAGAGTGATGGGCGCGATGAGCTATGAGAGAAAGTTAGTGGTGCTGGTATTTGACTCAGGCTCCGGCAGCTGGACTTTTAGTACAGCTGCAAGCTGGGATGACCTAAGATTAAGCAATGGAATAGAATTATGCCCGTTCCTTCATCGCCCTTGTTACGCGTATGGCAGCTTCTACTGGAAAGTTGATGAGATGAACAAGCTGCTTAAGCTTGACATTACTAGGAGGGAGCTCACCACAGTTGACCTCCCACCGAAACACCGTGAAGTCCAGTTTGTTGTTGTTGTTGTGGAGGCAGCGAAAGGCAGACTAGGGATGTTTAGTTGCACCGCCGACAACAAATTTCTGAACTATTACTGTTACAACAACATGCAAAATGAGGATCGGAGAGCCAATAAGTGGCAGATGAAGAATGCAATCCCATTGCCTGTCCTCGATAACTTACGGATTTTTGGGTCCCAGCAAGGCTACATTTTCTTACAAGGCAATACAAAAATCCAAGACCCGGAAGGCACAACATGTTACTCACTTGATATTAATACTTTGAAGCTTGAGAGGGTCATTCAGATAAGTTCTCGCCATTTTCTCGGCCACCCGTATTTCAGTTTCCGACCACCAAGGATATGAAATGGTAAGCTTTTTCGTAATCTCCATCAATGCTTACATTTTTAAGGATATTGTGTCATACTATCCTTTTACTCGTGTGTCATGATAGGCACAAATATGATTATTTAGTATATGTTTTGCTCTCCACCTTTCATTAGGACATGAATTGTGGATGCATCAAAGTCTTCTCCACATCTTGTGATCTGGTACTACGTAGCCTCTGTACTATACGTGTAATTAGACAGCAATTTTTTCACCCAAATGATAATTTTTAGACCTTGCTAGCGTATGCCTTTATTGGATACATCTTGACGTGAAAGTAGTGTAATCAGACCAGCTTAAAGGCTCAATTGTCTTCAAATGTCACAGTTGTTGCGCTTAAGTTGGTTTTTGTATCTGTTAATTAATTTCCCCAAGTTATACGAACATATATTCTTTCATGTTTAAAACCATATAAACTTTTTAGATTTGTTTTTCATGGGCATTATTGCCTTATTTTTGTTGTCTGGGGCCATGTTTGGATTAGGAGACTAATTGTTAGTTGACTAATTTTGTTCCATGTGGATCCAAATAGGGGAACTAATAATGGTGGACTAATTTTTAGCCAACCAAGAGACTAATAGTAATCCTATTAGCTAGTCAAAGAACCCAACTAATGCGGGCTGGTTCCTCCACCAAGCCAATTAGTCAAGCCTGAAAACAGTTACTGACTAATTGCTAATTAAGTAATTATTAGTTAACTAAATATTAGTCATGGACTAACTGTTAGTCTCATGGATCCAAACATAGCCTAAGATAGATCTATAACAGTGGACCGGTAGAAAATTAAATATTTCGAAAATAATAAATATTTATCTCCATGGGCCTTGTTGAATTCTGTCATTTATAGAGGTTATGAAACCTCATAATTTTTTAGAGTTTTTATTTGTAATTGTGGGGCCTTTTCCTAACCCTTGTGATCCAACAGAGCATTTAAGGTGAGTGGTCGATCGTGTAGTACCAGCAATAGTGTTGGCATACACAAAATGGCTAACTCCTGTTGACCTAAAGAACTGGCTTATAAGCTAAAGCCTAATTTTAGCTATTTGCTATTGTGACAATTACCAGTAGTCATTTTTTCAGTCTTGGTACTGTGAATGGTGTACTTTAGACCTGTTGCTATTGTGGGAGCAACCAATTCATTCCTAAGTGCTAGACTGAGAATAGAAATTACCCATGTAGGCATATAAAATAACAACATGTTCATGTTCTTTCCTTGGGATATCTAACGATAATGAGCCAGTAGCTAGCCAGTTACTGACTGATACTTGTAGGTAAACAGACGAATAGTAGTCACTGTCAACAGTCAAGTTCCTTGAAGCCTGATAAAAGAAATGGCACTTGCATATGTGTCATTATTTGTAAGAACAATTGCGCCCTCTAGCCAGGAATGTTTGCTAACCAAAATCTTGTCCTTACGTCAAACATTCTTGACTGGAGGCAGCAATATGCATTTTTTAATGGTTGAACAACTTTTCAGACTTGAACTTAAATTTGCCCGTCTTATTCCCCAATTTGCAGATCAAGATAAAAAATCGATCGTCAAAAAATGAGGAAACTTCCGGAGTAGTCCCCATGGCTTCTTTCAAATTGTGTACCATATTTGTGGACTAGTGCTGAGCTAGGTGATGATGGAAAAAGCCTTACTAAGTGTTCCCGTGCGTCGTCAAGTCTTTCTTCAAAAATAAATTTGTCCCTGATAATTATGGTACAGAAGAATGAAAGCTTATTTTCCATGTGTTCGCAAATAGCTTGTCCAACACAGAGAAGAAAAAAGCCCGACATGGCACCGGCCACTAATGGAATACGGTCACTGCACGGATCCGAGCGCCACTGTAATACCCTACTTTTCAGAGGCAGAAGAAAAAGAAAAGAAAAGAAACAAATAAATAAATAAATAAACTCAAAAGAGATAAAAATCACTCCAAATTTGAACCTTTTCCTAAACTCTTACCTTCCATGAATTTTCCAAAATAAAATTTCACTAAATAATTGAACCTAGTTTGAATTTGGGATTTTAGGAAAATAAAATATGTGCTCAAGTGCTTGTCTTCATTTAAAAGTTCACTAAAACTTGAACTTTTCGAATTTACAACAAATTAAATAAATTTGTCCGAGTTTGAGCTAATACACTTGAATTTTCAAAAGTTTGAATTTTTAAATCTGCATAAATATCATCATATGCATCTCTGCCTTTTAAATGATTTAATTTGAGTGTTTGTTTAAAACTTGTGTTGTTTGAATTCAAAATCCTTCAAATTCAAATTCCAGGAAAATGAAAAGCCTTTTCTTTTCCTAAACCTCTCGGGCCGAAATTCCCTTTCCTTCCCCGTGGCCCAGCCCATCTCCCCAATCTCTTTTCTTTTTCTGGAAAACGTCAAGCGGGCCGTGTTCATTCTTTTCCGGCCCATCTTTCTCCTCAGCCCAACTCCTCCTGGCCCAACTCGCCCCCTCCTCTCTGAGCCGCCGACAGGTGGGGCCGCCCTGTCGGGGCCTTCGTCCCCACGCGGCGCGCCGCCGCGCCCGGCCCCTACCGCCGCGCCCGGGGCCCGGCTGTCGACCTCGACCCGCCTCCGCCGCTCCCGTTGTCCTGCCGGAGCGAGCCACCTTGGCCGCCACGGAAGCTCCGCCATAAAGGGCGCCGCGCCCTGCTTCTCCCTCTCTTCCGCGAGTTCTTCTCCCCTCCTCCTCTCTCCTCGCCTCGATGCGTCCTCCGGCGATCTCCCTCTCCCGGCCTCCTCCGCCTCCACCAAGCCACGGTGAGCTTCACCGCGACCGCCTCTCCTCTTTCCCCCTCTTCTTTTCCCTCTACTCCTTTTCCGCGAGTCCGCCGTCGAACGCAACACCTCCGCCACCTTCTTCTCCGGCGACGGCCACCCTCCGGCCCTCACCGCGCCACGCCAGGGTCACCCACAGCCTCTACACGTACACGCGCACGTCCGCACTCACTCGAATCCGTCCTCGCGCACACGAGCATCGTTTTCCCCTCGCATGACCGAGCGCCGCCCAACTCCGGCGACGTCGCGCCGCCGCTCTGGTCCTCCTCGACGTCGACACGTTACTCCATTCGCTTCCCCGCCACCCTCTCCTCCCCAGCGACGAGGTCCCACTATTCCTACTCCACCCGACACGACGCCGGCGAGAAGTCCGGCGAGCCGCCACCGCGGGCCTTGCTCCCGGTCCACCATGGACCGGTGGACCACAGCCCCTCGCCGGTCCACAGAGCCCGTGGACCGAGTCCATGGGTTTTCCAATACAAAAATAAATCCAAAAATCCTGAGAAATTCCCAGCTCTGGACATTTTGCAGATAAGCCCCTGATCTCTTCAATAATCTTGTTTAAGCCCTGCATTTTTACAGAAAAGTACCTAAACTTTTCTGTAATTATGATTTAACCCCTGACTTTTTACACCTAGACCCCTAAACTTTTAATAATTACAGATAGGTCCCTGGACATATTCTGTAATTACACTTAAGCCCTCAAAAACCCTTTTATAATTACAAACCAGCCCTCCAATCTTCTAACACCCATATCTTTTTACTCCGAACTCCGTTTTGGGTGATTCTCGCGCCCACGAGTTCGTGAGATCGTGAAGTACCTCATGGTACTGTCCGTGGAGCCCCACACTAGGTTTAGAAATCTTTACCCCCTAAAACCTCCCCCACTCCTTGTATCTTTTCGGCAAAGCATGCGATATTTATCTCGCATGTCCCAAACAACTGTCCACATAAACCTAATCAGTTTTATCGTATCATTTTGACTAGTATCCTCCCCGTCGTATCACAGCCATTTCATCTCTGTAATAATCTGCTCATTCTTTCTATTCGCTAGCATTAAATCTAGCGATCAATCATACCGATTCACTTCCAACCTAGTACCTTCGCTTATCACTACCGTAATGTCGAGCCTAACCTAAATCAACCCTCGCTCGATCAAACCTAACCTAGTACCCTCGCTCAATTCCTTTGATTTATTGCTCTGCTCTTATAATTGATCTTTTATTTGAATCTTATTGGAGTTATCTGATATTTTAATTGCCTTTCAGCCCTTATTGATTTTGGCATTCTATCTACAGTCATGCATTCATATCACGCATAGTCACGTACACACGCTGCATATACCATCGCCTGCATTCATGCATGTTCTTTTTATAGAAATAATATAGAATATTGCATATTAGATATGCACGCAATCACCATCAAGGAAGCGCATGCATCTTATCATCTTCACCCCAAGGTGTTCACCCAACAAGGATCATATGCATAACCACACGCCCATGTTCATATATTAGAGAAAATAGGTAACTAATAACTTGTCTAGGTGAATATGTCCCTTACAAGGCCAGGTATATCACCTATGACATGTAACCTGCTCTGCATTAGTATACTGCATCATGCATGGTTAAGTCTCTTGTTCTTCGCAAAGTTTCTTTGGATCTTATTTGGCTTTTCTTGATTCTTTATTTCTTTTGTTCTTTTATTTCTTTTGCGGTAGTTTATACGTACTGTTTTATGCGCTAGTTTACGTGAGAGTCGAGGAAAAGCCGGAAGAATTCGAAGAGCTGCTGAGGACTTGAAGCGCGAAGACCAACCCAGAGATACAAGCTCCAAGTACGAAGAGCAACTCAGAGAATCAAGCCTCGAGTCAGAGTTTAAAGATTAGGAAAGCGATTTGCAGGCAAGCCCTAACTCCCATTGATCATGTTGATCCTATGTTTGCAAATAAACCCACATAGAGCTTGATTTCAAATAAAATATGCATGGTATTTAAAGATGATTTAAATGCTTAGAATGACCTAAGTAATTGTTGATTGCCATTCCTTGATGTTGCTTATCCTAAATCCCTTGATAAACCTAGGAATCCACCATCATTAATCTTTAATGATGAGATGGATCAATATGCTGCTTAGGACTCATTCACACTGTGTACATAATAATCTGATTCACATGCTTTTGTGAAAATGTGTGCGTGCTTGGTGTTGTGTGCGTAAAGTGAAAATGGGTGGGATTAGTAAGTGCAACCCATAGTGGGGGTATGTTTTAGACGGGTGCAAGCGAGGTAGTCCTCAGTGGGGAGGCTATCTCTGGGACGCTACTCCTCGCAGGAGGGTAGCTATTGAAGATGCTTGCATCGGTCGTATAAGGACCGGTCCTTGTGCCGCCTGGCCTAGCAGCAGTGCAACCACGAGGCCCTGTTATGGGCAGGGTTTTGGAACCACACCCTACTAGTGATCGCCCGGTACCACCAGGAGGCAGGGAGTTGCAATCGGAAGCCAGGAGAGGATCTTGGCGAGGTTGGCGTCGGATCTGGCAAGTGAAGGTTATTTGGCTATGCTATGCCCATGTGAAGCCCCTGGTCGCTGATTTTCCGAGGTGGTACCGTGGTGACATTAGGTAGGTACGGGACCTTTAGTGTGTCATTTCCGACCCACGCCCGGAGGGAAGGATTGGCACCCCTCGTGGGGAAAGTGTACAACCTCTGCAGAGTGTAAAAACCTATATGGATAGCCGTGTTCCACGGTATTGGACAACGCGAAAGCCATGGCCACACTTGATTAGACTTTGGCGTGAGTACTCCTTGGCGTGTTTTTCGGAATACACCGGTTTGGAGCCGTGCGCTGGTTTTCGGCCAGCATAAAATTTGGGAACTGGCGGGAAGGATTTATTCTCCCCAGGGCCAACCAACCCCATTATATTAATTACCATACCTGACTTAGTTTGCGAACTGGTTTTGTTTTCAAAACCAACCCTTGCATAAAATTGGCTTTCCGCCGATACACTGAACCATCAGCCTCATCCTTGTTTACACCCCTGTATGTATTTACCCCTTGTGTTAGGGTTTGCTGAGTACATTCTGTACTCACGGTTTGCTCTTAACATTTTTTTTTAGTGAGAGAAGCTTTCGTAAGAGACGACGGCGATTGGTTTTCGTTCTCCACTCAAGTCTGCCTGTAGGCTTGGGCCGTGTTTCCGCTGATTGTCTGCTTCACCATTAATCGGTCGGACGGACTTAGATAGTTCTGTATCCTTGTCGAACCGCCATTAAAGGTGATATCTCAGGTATTATAATATTTACCTATACGAACTATGCTTTCGATTACCATATCTGTGTTCTTGTGCGTATCAGCTACTGATCCAGGGACTGATACATGATGCACAACATGCTCCAGAAATTGGGGTACGACAGAGTGGTATCAGAGCAATGCTTGACTGTAGGACGAAAACCTAAGACTAGTCGCGCTTGAAAAGAATATTTTCAAAACTATTTGCAAAATATTCCATATACCTTCCCCAATTCTATTTGAAACCCCTCTGCCCTCTCTGACGTCAAGAGAAAAGAAGCCTCACCCAGAAGTACCTGCGTGCAGAAGTCCCCAACTCAATGGGCGACCATGACTACATGACTGTAGAAGTGGATGGCGTGTCGTACCAGGTGTACCGCGCACCAGACATGGTACCCGAATCAAAAGACAGGGTCGGAATTGCTAAAAATACCAAGTACCAGAAAAAGTGTTACAACTGTCGTGACCCCGGACATCAGTTTTCCGACTGCCCCACGTTTGGATTAGGCAAAGATGAAGAAGATGCAATTGACGTGGAAAGAGACCTGCACTCCCTCTCAGCACCACTTGGAGATACCCGTGCATCGGTACAGGAGCGTGAGAGACAAGAAGTATGGAATAATATGGATAACACGCACCTGCCGCTAACTCCCGTCCTCAGAAGTATACTTGAAAGGTTGAACAGTCTGGAAGAGCCAATGAAGAGGCTTAGTGAAGGAATCATCCGTCCCACACAGGACAAGCAGCCTCAGAACCCCAGCAAGAGCTGCAAGCAGAAGAAAAAGAAGGACAAGCAAGCATCAAATCAAGTCACGCGTGAAGAGGTCACGAAGTCGAGGCATTGCTACCACTGCAAGGATCCAGAGCATACGATAGCCAGTTGTCCTTTCTACAAACAAGGACCTATCCCTTCCCAACAGACCCACGAGCACGACCACCCAAACAGCACCAGTCTGCCATCCCAGAAGGTCTGGAAGATACCACGGACAAACAGGAAGTGTTACAAATGTCGAGAACGTGGACACCTTGCAACGGATTGTACTGAAGCCCGTGAATAAGAATTGCAAGGTAGCCAGGCTTCACCAACAGGCAACCCTGTTATGTGCCAGAATCCCATGAGTAGGTTCCTTATGGTGGGTGAAATAGAGTTTCGCTCATCAGCTTGCAAGGATGTTATCCTCATATAGGAGCTGTAACCATGCAAAATAATGGTTGTACTTGTAAAGCTCCTAGAATGGATTGAACAAGAACTGTAAGATGTTCTATAAGTAACAAAAGGATACCAGTGATGTCCTAATCTAAATATGGATTCAAGTCGCAGCCTGTGCTCGAGAGAGGTTGAGTTGAGAAGTGAAAGTTCAAAGAACTCAATGATCATGCGGCACGTACCCAAATAACTTCGAGACAACAACGCAATGAAGTCTTTTTACCACAGAAATGTGGGCAACAGTTTTCCTTTTAACCGACCAAGTCATGTGACCCCCTCGATTCTTTTGGTCAAGGACTATTGGTCGAGTTCCGATGCCAGCAGAAGAAAAACGATAGTCTGCATACCCTGAAGCTTTAAGCCTCGCTCTTAGTGCGTTAATATCATAAAACCACAACAAACAAATCGCGTTGCTTGAGTGATTCGATGGTTTCCGTTGTTCTTGTTCGGTGTTTCTATGTTTGAGTGCTCCCAGATAAAACCAAACATAAACAACAAGAATCAAAAGAAAAGAACAACCTAATGACAAATCGTTCCCAAACCTATACCTAAACCCTGCCAAGGCAAAGCATCACATCAAGAAAGTGTCAGCTCAGAGTCAAGCTAATCAGAAGTTTAATCCAAC
Source organism: Eragrostis curvula (assembly GCA_007726485.1). Taxonomy (NCBI): domain Eukaryota; kingdom Viridiplantae; phylum Streptophyta; class Magnoliopsida; order Poales; family Poaceae; genus Eragrostis; species Eragrostis curvula. Next base: position 12,664,706 of record CM017442.1, read on the forward strand.
CACAGCAAAGGTCACAGGTCAGTTGGAAAGTTTACACAAGGCAGTGCAAAGAAAAGTCAAAATGCCAGTCAACTGTCAACCCACAACATGTAAAAGAAAGTTTAATCAAGGAAGTGAAGCAAATGACAGTCGAGATAATGACAAAGAGGTTTCAGCCATCACCACCATTGACCCAGCACGAAATTCAATGGTCCCACACCAACCAAGCAGCAAGAGCTAGCAGTCCATAACCATGGAACCTCCACAGTGAGGGAACCCTGTCACGGACAAAGCCCACATCACTTGTCCATGACAGCGCTGACAAAGATCTGTTCGACAATAATGGATACCTCAGAAATGACCCCAAACGAGACTCGAGAAAGATCGCTGATAGCTTGGATAAAAGTGGAACATGATCCAAGAGAATCAAAAGCTGCCCATATGGCAAGCAACATAGGAGCCAGACCCCTGGAAAGAGTACCAGTAATACACAAGTACTCGAAAGTCTTCCCAATAAATCACCAGTAAGCTACTTGACGAAGACCAAGGAGTTCCTCAACAGGCTAATTCCAGAACAAGTTCTCAATGGACAAAAGCCAGTATCAGAGTAGCGCAGCGGAAGCGTAGTAGGCCCATAACCCACAACCCAGGATCAATGACTGGTACGGTCAGTTAAAGGAAATTCAAGTCTGTCCCCAAGACTGACTTAAGGATCCAAGCACCACAAACAGAAGGTCTGAAAATGAGACGCATCCATGACAGTCTTCTATCACTCAGTGAGGACCTCAGTTAATATATATATGGTATTAGAAGCGAAATACCATAAACCTGCAGCGTCAGATGTTGGCAGAACCAAACAGAATGAGAGCAACAACCTCAAGGACAGTATTGCATCCTCTTCAGGCTTTTTATGCATGTGTCCATGATGACCATACAGTCAGAATCAATCCTCTCATCTGCTCTCCTTTTGCGGTAGACTTCGAGAGTGATTGCATTCATACCTATTATCCACAGTCCGTTGCTGCAAAAGCTGAAGCATTGAAGCATATGTCTTCCAGAACCATGTTAAGGGAAGAGTCTGCTAACCAGCTGGCAATGTTTGTGCCATGTTCCCTTCCATACCCTGCTGCAGTTAAGTCAGTCCCTTCTGGACAATTTCAAATTGTCCAAGGTGCATTACCAGCTAATTTAACCTGTCAAGAGGACAAACATCTGATTAGGGACAGTGCTGTTCTAAAGCTGAATCTTGACAGAGAGTCTGTTCCAGACTCATTCTCGAATCTGGTGTCCTGTAAGACGGGATGTCAGGACTGTGATCCCACCATGATAAACAGAGAAAGTGTCAGCACACCAGACCAGAGGCAGTGGTTCAGATCACATGAGAGACTTGTGAAGACAGTCAACATGTTGCACCCTGCATGGATCAGAGTACTCAGAATCATCAACCCTTCACAGGAAAGGTTGAGAAGCCAGCTAACAACCTCACCTCGAGCAGTGCTTAGAGATGACCAGAACGCAAGGCAACCACGCAGTATCAACCAGAGAACCCCAAGTGAAAATCCTTAAGTGGGGTAGGATTTTCAGTCAGTGAGCCCTAATAACAATAATAATAATAATAAAACAAAACCCTGAAAATCGAATCCTTAAGCCTGTCTTCCCGTGGCGAAGCAATCGACGTGAGGGATCAACCGAAGCAAGAAGCTTTGCTCCTCCCCAAGCGAGTGCTACAGCCGTCAAATATGAAGACCCAAGAGAAGATCTGCTCCACCCAGAAGACCTTTTCAAATCTCGAGGACGAGATTTCTTTTAAGTGGGGTAGATCTGTAATACCCTACTTTTCAGAGGCAGAAGAAAAAGAAAAGAAAAGAAACAAATAAATAAATAAATAAACTCAAAAGAGATAAAAATCACTCCAAATTTGAACCTTTTCCTAAACTCTTACCTTCCATGAATTTTCCAAAATAAAATTTCACTAAATAATTGAACCTAGTTTGAATTTGGGATTTTTGGAAAATAAAATATGTGCTCAAGTGCTTGTCTTCATTTAAAAATTCACTAAAACTTGAACTTTTCGAATTTACAACAAATTAAATAAATTTGTCCGAGTTTGAGCTAATACACTTGAATTTTCAAAAGTTTGAATTTTTAAATCTGCATAAATATCATCATATGCATCTCTGCCTTTTAAATGATTTAATTTGAGTGTTTGTTTAAAACTTGTGTTGTTTGAATTCAAAATCCTTCAAATTCAAATTCCAGGAAAATGAAAAGTGTTTGTGAAAACAAAAACGTGAAGACAAAAATAATTCACTCATGCACAAATGCACAACACACATGTGGAGAGGAACCATATATTTCATTAAATCATTTGATTTACAAAATACATAGTACAAAGAGCTTTGTCTTCTCTTGTATTCCGCGTCGATGCTTAAGGAAGATCTAACTTGAGAGAGATTGCGTAGTTCGCCGATTCCCTGGAATTTACATGCTTGCCCGGTTAATTACATCTATAGAGCGAGTCTATAGAACACCTCCAATTAAGCTGCGCGTAATGGTCGTATCTTCATGTAGAGTGTTACTCGTCCATGCATGATATGATGTGGATGGAATGTGTATAATGACGGTGGCTTTTGTATTGCCGAAACCCAGTCATAACAGCACCATCGCCACGTCGGATGTAAACGGAAGATGTTGATGAAGAGGATGACTTTCGCCTCGTCGGTACCCAGTCATGTATACGCCGGTCTTCATCAACTCGAACAGAAGTGTTGCCTTTGCCTCGTTGGTACCCAGCAATGATGTGTGTTCGATCCCGTCGTATGGGACATGTCGGTGGAGTATTGACTTTAGCTTCGCCATTACTCGGCCAAGGTTTCGTCTAGCCTCGTCGGTACCTAGATATATCGATGATGATGATGCGGCCTTTATCTCATTGAGACTTGGCCTTTGGTGTTGATGTGGCTCATGGATGCGCCACTAACAATGGCATTCCAATTATACATTGGACGATGCTTACTGATTGGAAGCATTAGATTGGATGATTATTTAAATAGACATGCACTGCACACGTCGGCAGTTCAGTCATCAAATTATTTTGCATGGAGGCTTTGCTCGGATGCTAGCAAAATCGCACGAAAGCCTGATGCAGTTCGCTCTAACATGTAGCTCCACGTAGCCTGATAGCTACAGCAAGTATCTTAGTTGGAGAATAAGCATAGTAATCATAGTAATCTCTCGGCATATGTATTATATCAAATACTTGGCCAGAGTATCAGTAATTAACACCCGCCATGCATGTATCATGTGTTTGATGGTCTTGTCTTCAGGATTTCGATTCCTCTTGCACAAGCATTATAACCCGAAGATTATTTACATGCTTCATAATATTTTTGCGATAGGAAGACCGTCGGCTCTCCTCAATGAGAGATTACCCGTCTTACTCCGTCGTAATAGGATCAACAGATGGACCGTCGGCCCTCTTCAATGAGAGGATACCCGTCCAACGCTGTTGTGTGAAGATGAGAAGTAGGCTATTTGACCCTTTGCCCATGAGAGAATGCATGCCCGCCTTACTTCTTGACGACAAGAAGTAGACTGTTCGGCCCTCGTTCATGGGAGGAATCGCCTTACTTCTTTTGATTAGGATGACTGCTTCGCCTTGATTAAGCAAAGCAGAGCATAACGTGGCCGCCGAGGAGATTAGATGACGACAAGCTTGATGGAGCTCGTATGTCGTGGTGGTAGGAACGTGTCGTAGACTTGGACGGCGAGTTGCAGCGCATGGCCGCAACTCCCGCGTTGGCGTGGATGCCTCTGCAGTTCCAGCCAGGAGGACGACCTGGCCGCGTCGTCAAGCATGTTGTAGGCGTGTTTCTCTAGCGGCTGTCTCGCCGCGGCAGCATCTCCTGAGGCTCGGCGTTGATCTTCGCGACGGCGGCCGTAGCGGCGCCTCCTGGCAGCGCGTGGGCGTGGGTATTATGGCGGCGGCCCTCCTCCCGAGCGTGAAAACATAACCTGATATATAGGCAGAGCCTAGGGCGAGCAAGCGTGGATACTCTGCTCCCGGCCGGCGCCGCCATCGAGTTGTTGAGAGCCGGCCTGTTTAATTTGCGATCGATCTTATCTCCAATCGCTGGCGCGTGTTTATCTCTCCAACAAGCGTACGAGCAAACAAACCAACTTATACAATGTCAGGTGGCCCCGGCTAGTACATATTCATTACGTAACTCAAATAACCACTAGAAGATCCATGTATACTTGTAACTGTGTTACAAGATCAATGCGTTTGAATGGAAACGCGTAGCTGGGCAAGTCTGTTTGGATCCCGTTCAGAGTTATATATCCTGCAGACGTGCATGTCAAGTTTTATCTTTAGCCAGGGTAACCGGCCGGCGTATACGTAACGTATACGTATTCAGCTCAAGGATTCAGGATGATGACGACATGCGCAGGCTCCTGAAGAAATGGGCCTGAGTCTGCTTAAGGAGGCTCACGCTAAATATTTAGAATATTCAAGTATATAAGCCCGTAGATACTCAAATGAGTTTCATGCATGCATCGTGCAATTTAGCAACATTGCACCATTTTACCATTTTCCTTCATAAAATTGTGTATAAAAATCCATCAAACAAAAAGCCTTTTCTTTTCCTAAACCTCTCGGGCCGAAATTCCCTTTCCTTCCCGGTGGCCCAGCCCATCTCCCCAATCTCTTTTCTTTTTCTGGAAAACGTCAAGCGGGCCGTGTTCATTCTTTTCCGGCCCATCTTTCTCCTCAGCCCAACTCCTCCTGGCCCAACTCGCCCCCTCCTCTCTGAGCCGCCGACAGGTGGGGCCGCCCTGTCGGGGCCTTCGTCCCCACGCGGCGCGCCGCCGCGCCCGGCCCCTACCGCCGCGCCCGGGGCCCGGCCGTCGACCTCGACCCGCCTCCGCCGCTCCCGTTGTCCTGCCGGAGCGAGCCACCATGGCCGCCACGAAAGCTCCGCCATAAAGGGCGCCGCGCCCTGCTTCTCCCTCTCTTCCGCGAGTTCTTCTCCCCTCCTCCTCTCTCCTCGCCTCGATGCGTCCTCCGGCGATCTCCCTCTCCCGGCCTCCTCCGCCTCCACCAAGCCACGATGAGCTTCACCGCGACCGCCTCTCCTCTTTCCCCCTCTTCTTTTCCCTCTACTCCTTTTCCGCGAGTCCGCCGTCGAACGCAACACCTCCGCCACCTTCTTCTCCGGCGACGGCCACCCTCCGACCCTCACCGCGCCACGCCAGGGTCACCCACAGCCTCTACACGTACACGCGCACGTCCGCACTCACTCGAATCCATCCTCGCGCACACGAGCATCGTTTTCCCCTCGCATGACCGAGCGCCGCCCAACTCCGGCGACGTCGCGCCGCCGCTCTGGTCCTCCTCGACGTCGACACGTTACTCCATTCGCTTCCCCGCCACCCTCTCCTCCCCAGCGACGAGGTCCCACTATTCCTCCTCCACCCGACACGACGCCGGCGAGAAGTCCGGCGAGCCGCCACCGCGGGCCTTGCTCCCGGTCCACCATGGACCGGTGGATAGGGATGAAAACGGATCGGAGCGGAGCGGATATTGCCGTCCCCATATCCTAATCCATGTTTTTGTATCGGATTCGGAGCGGAGCGGATAGTAGACGGATGTGAATATGGATACGGGTTTTTTCGGATGTCGGAAGTGGTGCGGAGTCGGAGTGGATGCGGATCGGAAGCGGACATAAATAGACGGATAATATGTATATAAATATAGCTTTATATATACACTTAAAAACACCATATATAAGGTACTATATAGAAAATAACAGTAACTGGCAGTAGTTCTACATCATTTCATCACAAAAATATACGTTTTAGTCTAGAAAAAAAAAGATACTTTAGGTTAATATGTCAAGTATTTAATATATAGAGTGAACTTTGTTGGTAAAATCGGATAATCCTATTTTAGACATCGGATTATCCATCTTAATTTATCGGATAATCCATATCCGTCGGATTTTGCTAACCCCATATCCTATCCTAAATCCTCATTCAATCGGATTCGGATTATCCATATCCGTTAGGATATCTAAAACCCTTCTCCAAATCCTCAAAAATCGGATTCGGGTCGGATCGGAGTCAGAAATTATCCACACCACTTTCACCCCTACCGGTGGACCACAGCCCCTCGCCGGTCCACAGAGCCCGTGGACCGAGTCCATGGGTTTTCCAATACAAAAATAAATCCAAAAATCCTGAGAAATTCCCAGCTCTGGACATTTTGCAGATAAGCCCCTGATCTCTTCAATAATCTTGTTTAAGCCCTGCATTTTTACAGAAAAGTACCTAAACTTTTCTGTAATTATGATTTAACCCCTGACTTTTTACACCTAGACCCCTAAACTTTTAATAATTACAGATAGGTCCCTGGACATATTCTGTAATTACACTTAAGCCCTCAAAAACCCTTTTATAATTACAAACCAGCCCTCCAATCTTCTAACACCCATATCTTTTTACTCCGAACTCCGTTTTGGGTGATTCTCGCACCCACGAGTTCGTGAGATCGTGAAGTACCTCATGGTACTGTCCGTGGAGCCCCACACTAGGTTTAGAAATCTTTACCCCCTAAAACCTCCCCCCCCTCCTTGTATCTTTTCGGCAAAGCATGCGATATTTATCTCGCATGTCCCAAACAACTGTCCACATAAACCTAATCAGTTTTATCGTATCATTTTGACTAGTATCCTCCCCGTCGTATCACAGCCATTTCATCTCTGTAATAATCTGCTCATTCTTTCTATTCGCTAGCATTAAATCTAGCGATCAATCATACCGATTCACTTCCAACCTAGTACCTTCGCTTATCACTACCGTAATGTCGAGCCTAACCTAAATCAACCCTCGCTCGATCAAACCTAACCTAGTACCCTCGCTCAATTCCTTTGATTTATTGCTCTGCTCTTATAATTGATCTTTTATTTGAATCTTATTGGAGTTATCTGATATTTTAATTGCCTTTCAGCCCTTATTGATTTTGGCATTCTATCTACAGTCATGCATTCATATCACGCATAGTCACGTACACACGCTGCATATACCATCGCCTGCATTCATGCATGTTCTTTTTATAGAAATAATATAGAATATTGCATATTAGATATGCACGCAATCACCATCAAGGAAGCGCATGCATCTTATCATCTTCACCCCAAGGTGTTCACCCAACAAGGATCATATGCATAACCACACGCCCATGTTCATATATTAGAGAAAATAGGTAACTAATAACTTGTCTAGGTGAATATGTCCCTTACAAGGCCAGGTATATCACCTATGACATGTAACCTGCTCTGCATTAGTATACTGCATCATGCATGGTTAAATCTCTTGTTCTTCGCAAAGTTTCTTTGGATCTTATTTGGCTTTTCTTGATTCTTTATTTCTTTTGTTCTTTTATTTCTTTTGCGGTAGTTTATACGTACTGTTTTATGCGCTAGTTTACGTGAGAGTCGAGGAAAAGCCGGAAGAATTCGAAGAGCTGCTGAGGACTTGAAGCGCGAAGACCAACCCAGAGATACAAGCTCCAAGTACGAAGAGCAACTCAGAGAATCAAGCCTCGAGTCAGAGTTTAAAGATTAGGAAAGCGATTTGCAGGCAAGCCCTAACTCCCATTGATCATGTTGATCCTATGTTTGCAAATAAACCCACATAGAGCTTGATTTCAAATAAAATATGCATGGTATTTAAAGATGATTTAAATGCTTAGAATGACCTAAGTAATTGTTGATTGCCATTCCTTGATGTTGCTTATCCTAAATCCCTTGATAAACCTAGGAATCCACCATCATTAATCTTTAATGATGAGATGGATCAATATGCTGCTTAGGACTCATTCACACTGTGTACATAATAATCTGATTCACATGCTTTTGTGAAAATGTGTGCGTGCTTGGTGTTGTGTGCGTAAAGTGAAAATGGGTGGGATTAGTAAGTGCAACCCATAGTGGGGGTATGTTTTAGACGGGTGCAAGCGAGGTAGTCCTCAGTGGGGAGGCTATCTCTGGGACGCTACTCCTCGCAGGAGGGTAGCTATTGAAGATGCTTGCATCGGTCGTATAAGGACCGGTTCTTGTGCCGCCTGGCCTAGCAGCAGTGCAACCACGAGGCCCTGTTATGGGCAGGGTTTTGGAACCACACCCTACTAGTGATCGCCCGGTACCACCAGGAGGCAGGGAGTTGCAATCGGAAGCCAGGAGAGGATCTTGGCGAGGTTGGCGTCGGATCTGGCAAGTGAAGGTTATTTGGCTATGCTATGCCCATGTGAAGCCCCTGGTCGCTGATTTTCCGAGGTGGTACCGTGGTGACATTAGGTAGGTACGGGACCTTTAGTGTGTCATTTCCGACCCACGCCCGGAGGGAAGGATTGGCACCCCTCGTGGGGAAAGTGTACAACCTCTGCAGAGTGTAAAAACCTATCCGGATAGCCGTGTTCCACGGTATTGGACAACGCGAAAGCCATGGCCACACTTGATTAGACTTTGGCGTGAGTACTCCTTGGCGTGTTTTTCGGAATACACCGGTTTGGAGCCGTGCGCTGGTTTCCAGCCAGCATAAAATTTGGGAACTGGCGGGAAGGATTTATTCTCCCCCAGGGCCAACCAACCCCATTATATTAATTACCATACCTGACTTAGTTTGCGAACTGGTTTTGTTTTCAAAACCAACCCTTGCATAAAATTGGCTTTCCGCCGATACACTGAACCATCAGCCTCATCCTTGTTTACACCCCTGCATGTATTTACCCCTTGTGTTAGGGTTTGCTGAGTACATTCTGTACTCACGGTTTGCTCTTAACATTTTTTTTAGTGAGAGAAGCTTTCGTAAGAGACGACGGCGATTGGTTTTCGTTCTCCACTCAAGTCTGCCTGTAGGCTTGGGCCGTGTTTCCGCTGATTGTCTACTTCACCATTAATCGGTCGGACGGACTTGGATAGTTCTGTATCCTTGTCGAACCGCCATTAAAGGTGATATCTCAGGTATTATAATATTTACCTATACGAACTATGCTTTCGATTACCATATCTGTGTTCTTGTGCGTATCAGCTACTGATCCAGGGACTGATACATGATGCACAACATACTCCAGAAATTGGGGTATGACAGCCACCAAGCAAAACAATTAATCACCATCCCTCCATGCATCCTTTCAACGTCCCTTGAGTTTGAGCCATTGTCTACATCTATCTCTCTATAAAGCATTGCTCAAAACGATCCAGCTGACAGCCGTCCAAAATAAACAACGTGTATGAACAATATTCCTCGGAAAACTAGTGAGCCCAGTAGACAGGCTGTTTGGACAAAGATTTTGTCCAAAATCTCTGGATTTAGATATGGAGAGTCATATATATACAACATGTGCTTTGTTTAAGAACGAATGAACAATATGAGTTAGAAAAAGGGGGAAATAGAGAGGAGAAAATAGCCCACGTAGGTTGCTGGCTGCTGCCCTTTATTGGTGGGCCAATTATTCGGCGTACCAGGATGTTATTAATAGGCTGTTGATGAGAAGGCTTGTTTGTACTTTGTACACGACACGAGTACAGAAGGTCCCTTCCCTAAAAAAAAAAAGAATACAGGAGGTCCCATACACGTACGTGTCACACGAGAAACACGACACAATCGTGAACCCCTTCGCAATGGCGTCTTCGATCTGCAGCCACCTCGACGCCCCGGCTTTGCGGCGGCAGCTGCTGGCCCTCACCGACGACCTCCTGGAGGAGATCTTCCTCCGGATCGCCTGCCCCGCCGACCTCACCCGCGCCTCCGCCGCTTGCGTCGCCTTCCGCCGCCTCATCACCGACCTCACCTTCCTCCGCCGCTACCGCAGCCGCCACCCGCCGCTTCTCCTCGGCTTCCTCGACTTAATGCCCTCCAAGAGCTTCTTCCACCCCATCGAGACACCCCCACCCCAACGCTCCGGCCGCCCGCGCCGTTGCCAACGTCTCCGTCATCGACTACCTCCCTCCGGACAAATTGGACTACGTCTTCACCCTAGATGTTCGCGACGGGCGCGTCCTCATCAGGTGCAACGACACTGACGTTCCCGTTCCCAACTTGCCGTACTTCATCGTTTGCGACCCTTTGTCCCGACGATACCAGATGTTGCCCCCCATACCCCATTGCGACGAAGAACAAGGTTTCGAGGACGTTGATGCTGTATTTGCCCCTTGTGCAGAAGAGGATGACAGAGAGACATCATTCAGAGTAATCGGCATGATGCATTATTATACGAAGTTCGAGGTTCTATTATTTGATTCGGGCCCCGGCAGCTGGTCTGTCTGTGCATCGACCAGCTGGGATGCCCTAAGCTTGAGCAGGGAATTAGCAAAAGGATTCCCATTATTGTCCCTGCCTCCTTCTTATGCATATGGCAGCTTATACTGGAAAGTTAACGACATGAACAGGTTGCTCAAGCTCGACATTAGTAAGATTGAATTTTCCATAATTGACCTCCCGCTTGGCCATAATCAGCGGGATGTTGCTATTGTGGAGGCAGGAGAAGGTAGACTTGGGACGTTTACTTGCACTCCTGACCGTAAATCTCTGAATTATCAATGTTATGACATTATGAAAAATGAAGGTCAGAGAGTCAATCAGTGGGAGATGAAGAAGGTAATCCCGTTGCCCGCTCAGGATGACTTTTGGTTTTTTGGTGCCCAGCAAGGCTACATTTTCTTAGAAGGTCGAAAAGTCCAAGACTCCGTACGCACATGTTACTCACTTGATATTTACACTTTGAAGTTTGCGAGGGTCATTCGAAAGAGTTCTCATTTTCATTCTCCAAGATACCTGTATTTTGGTTTTCCACCATCCATGTCACCCAGTAGGATATGAATTGGTAAGTCCTTATCATAATCTACATTGATACTCTACATCTTTAAATGTAGAGAAATGCTACAGTCACATAATGTACTCCACGTAATTCCCACGCACATGCATTGATTAGGAAAGTGTTTAGCTTGATTAGGAAATGCATTGACTAGGAAGGTGTATTTTCAGGTGACATGTCGGATTTTTTGTACATGTGAATCAATGATGAACTAATAGCGTGATGCCATGTCAGTATGTGAGTGGGAATTACTTGAGTACACGTGACTGTAGCATTGCTCTTAAATATATTGTGATACTGTCGGTGTACTCGTGTGTGATGTTACACATAAATAAGTATATGTTTTGCTTTCCATCTTCATGTACAAGTTGGATTGTGGATGGACCAATATCTTGTCTACACCATGTGGTCAGAACATAGCATATTGCTAAAGATAAAAAAAAACATAGCATATTGCTGGTTAAGTAATATGCAATTGGAGTACTAAATCCGGTTACAGCTATACTCCTTTAGGTATCTACCTTTCTCTATGATTTTGTAGATGGGTCCCGCACACTTGCTACTGTAGTACTGTAGCAACATTGATTTTTGCGTTAGGCTCCATCTCTCTTGCTCTCGCAGTCTCTCGAAGCGACCACTTCCCCCCATCCTGCTTATCGGAAAAAAAAAAGGACCGCTCCCATCGCCGGTTCGCCACTTCGCTCGAATCGCCGCCTCGGCCCGGCTTCTGCAGTCCCACGCCTCGCCCTCTACCCCCTCCCCCGATCTGCAGTGATGATGCACGCCTACCCGATTGCGGCTCCTTCCATTGCGGCGCCCGCCCCCAACGAGCTGCAGTGCCGGCGGCTCTGATTTGCTACCCTGCTAGCCGTCTCCCCGACGAGTTGCAGTGGACTGGTGGTGCCCCTCTCTTGGTTCGTCCGTTCTCTCTATATTGTCATGTGATGGTCATTCAGCAAACAATCACCGATGTCCTTTTTTCTTTTTCTAGGTTCAGCGAACAATCTCCCTGTCGCAAAAACATTTGTGGAGAGCCCCGCACAGGTCAGGTGATGCAGCTTTTATTGCTGATTCATCCATCGGCTGTATTCAGTATCAGTATGCACACCTGTATTTTGCAAGTAAATTTCCTGTTGCAATCAATGGGTTTCCAACATCTCAATGTATTACATTTATTTTTCTTTGTCAATACTATTGTTGTGCAAATAGCAAAAGGTTCTCAGATTGCGTGGATATGTGAACTGCCGATGGTCTTATCTTTTCAGCCCTGTTAGCACCTCTTTTCCATGTGCTTATTATTTGATTATTGGCTGTATCTGTGATTAGCCCTGCTAATAACAATGTTTCAGGTTTCTGCTTAATGCATATAAATATGTCCATAGTCCCTTTTCCCAGTTCTTCTGCCTTGGATGTGTAGTCCCTTTTTCGTTGCAGAGAACAACTGCACAATGAATGCATTATGCATGAACTCAAGTGCTCCCATAGATCGTCTTCTCAGGATCAAGAGTCAAGGTATTGTTCCTATCAGATCATACGCAACATTAGAACTCCATAGTCACACGTGTTTCCTGCATTCAAATTATGAAGAATTCTTTACTTATGAATTATTTTTAGCTGGTTGTCCGGTGCAATACATCTATGTCACTAAAAAGCAGACTGTGTTTGGGTAAAGTTTTGAAAAAAATTGTGACAGAATCCTTCCTTTGACAGGGGAACTGAGTTCATTGCACTTGATTGGCTGAATTACTATTGGTAATCATGGAGGCAAGATCCATTTTCCCCCTTCATGTGATTCATGCTTTGACTGATCTATAATTACAGAATTTATGGAGTTGGAACTTCCTGTTGTCACGATGGTTGGAATTCGTCAGAGTGATCTTGCTTGAAAAAAATATTCCATCTCAATAACTGATAAATAATGAAAGAAAAATCAGTTCCCTCTTTGGCTGACAGGAGCTAGAGCCAGACAAAAACTTCTAGATAGTTTGTTTGTTTTCTGGGAAGGTTTCTTCTCACTTTCCAGATACTAGAACATTTTTTTTCAAATGGTTAGTTGTATTTATTTTTAATTAGTTTATTGGCCATTTCATCCTAGCCTTGTAATGACATTTTTTTTTATTGGCATCATGCTTTTATGAAATAAAAGAATGCAGTCTTATTAGGCATGGAGACAACTAAATTGCACTGATATAAAATTTGATGCATGATCTTATACACATCTACAGTCGATGCTTCCACAAAGAGTGAATTGCACAAAACTACAACTATTTGTGTCAATGTTTCACAAAACTACAACTTTTGGAACATGTTTTACAAAACTACAACTATTTTGACCCTAAATTTCACAAAACTACAAATTTAGTGAATCCCGTTCTGGAGTGGTCGCAGGTCCCGCCTGTCAGCCTCAATACGATCTGTGGCAGCCGTTCCGTTGTCCACGTCGGACATGGTCTCCTGCCATGTCACCCTGCTGATGTGGAGGAAAAGGCCGTGGCCAATATGGGCCGACCCATGCATATACAGCCGGTGCCTTTTTTCCCGGAGTCGTCGTCTCCTTCCATCGCACGCGACCTGATACCGGACTGGAGTGAACAATGGTTGACGTAGCTGATACAGTAGGCGGATGCGGTGGTGGTGGCGAAATCGCGGGCGATCATGACAAGGACGGAGGCATCGTAATGATCAGTGGTGGACTGAACGATTCAGCTAGGACTCAGAAGCCTCCATCCGGGTGAGTCACATTACCTAGCATGGGCCTCACGGCAGCAACAGATCATAGTGAGGCTGACATGCGGGACCCGCGACTACTCCAGAACAGGATTCACTAAAGTTGTAGTTTTGTGAAACATGTTCCAAAAGTTGTAGTTTTGTGAAACATTGGCACAAATAGTTGTAGTTTTGTGCAATTCATTCTTCAACAAATGGATGATCCAACTACCTGTTGCATTAATCTTCAGCACTTAGAATGCTCCTTTTACTTTAATATGCCTATTTCTAAGTCAATTCTTATTCTTAAGTTTAGCAACCCGGGGCAACGCCCGGGGTTCCAGCTAGTACCTCATTGTGCTAGTCCTATATTCCTGATTGCTATTTTGATTATGTGCCTCCTGGGTGGTATCTTCTTACTATGGCCAGGAATCAAAATAGTGGCTGCCTATCAAATAAGTTTTCGATCATTCCACCATGGATCTCTCTACTATGTGACAATTGCATCTACATGCCTTCTTTCGTTTGATAACATAATTTCCGGTCAGTACCTATTATAATCTGTTGTGGCAAAAGGAACTCACACTCAAGACGCCATGTACCATCTGTTTTCTGTATTATTCAACTACCTAGTTCCACGTAAATGGAGCCTTTTGTGCTGATGAAAAATCATCTGCCATGGAAATCTTGTAGTATATACAAGAGCTCAAACAATTGAAAAAAAAAAAAGAGATCATTCTACAGAAAGAATTCCCAAAGTATAACGGACAATAAAAATAATTTTGTCTTGTCATTCATCTACGTGATTAATCTCTCACACCTGGAAACTTGTATCACTTCACTATTAATTTTTCAAGCATACAAAATTGTAATGGAATGTCTCCTCCTCAAATGAGACCTCAGTAGTGAACACCGCAGGTTAGGTTACAGGACAGGGTTGGATGGTTGGTTAATGTGTGGGGCGGGAGTGTACCAAAAAAAAAAAAAACGTGGGAGCTCAATCAAATCAACGACCTACATACCAATGTTGATTTACCTTGCCTGTGAAGACGGAGGGTGGGGCCTTGGAGCATAGTTGTGTGACATTTGGACTATAACAATGTGTATATTTAGATGATAGGTTGCAACCAAAATGACAAAAAAAATTATCTTGCTGCCTTATGCTTTGTTGTATGTATGTTGAAGTCTGTGATGGTGCCTATAAGGCAGGCTGTTAAATATTTTCTCTATAAGCTGGCAATAACCCCTGGAAACAAAAAAAAAAATGCTTTCTAAAAGCCTTTGGTATACATATCTTGAAGTGAAAGTGGTTTAGGCTGCTGGTAGTTCGTTACAGCTTAAAGCCTCAATTCCCGTATCTGTGAATTTCCTCAAGGTACACAAACAGATATCCCGTTCATGTTTATAACTGAGTCCTTTCGTGGGAGTCGATCCGGATCCAAGTCAATGACTTCTTTGGAGTTCGGTACACCATACTGGTGGTGAGCTGGGTGAGGATGACAAATGCCTTTTGTTTTGAACACTTACGTGTGTTTTGTGTTGTGTAATTAAGTCCATGTTTTTTCTTTGTCTGAAACTCTAGCTAGATTTTTTTCTTCTTGTTCTGCGGGTCTACATAGATCAAGGGCAGCAATAGGGACTTATAGGAGAAATGTGTTGAAGACATGCCTTAACTGAGCTGACCAATAACCCTATTGTTGGCTTTGGGTGATACAAATCTGGTGTTGTGAGAAACAGGAGAACACATGCATCGGAGCCGGCGAAGTCACAGACATGACTCAGGGCTTTCTGGACAGCCCCTCGCCCAACGAAGTTGATCTCGTCCCGTCCCGTGTCAATGGAGAGTGGCATGCGTTGGCATCGCCCTGAAGCCTGCCAAGGCACGCACAGCTGGTACCGTACTAGTCTGCATTATTAGGACCATTTTTGCGCTGTGTGCACTGAGCCATCTGGACCGATTTGGGGCTCGACATGGCTGACAATTGGCATAGATCATCTGGCTCTTGAGCTCTCCCATCTCGCGTGAGCTTCATTGAGCTCGGTTTTGTCGAGAGCTTTGCAGAATTCCGGGCACTCGGCAAATGGCAGTTTCGGTAGTGGAACGTCCAAACGTGAAACTGCTATCCCGTTTTTTTTTCTTTTCTGCAATCGTAATCCCATTACAATTGCAGAGCAATACGCTTAGCCCATCAAAAACTGAACGACCCAAACATTTGAAACCGGGACTCGCTCTGGTCGCTGCTCAACTCCTCGATCTCCCTACCGCACCCGTCGCCGACAATGGTGCAGCCAGTTCGCCCATGGGCCGCACCACCGAGAGGGTCGAAGTATTGGGCTGCATCGGTGTTAACGGCTGTCGACGGGAAAGCTGGTTTATAGATATTGTTTGAAAAGGCTGGTTTATAGACGACACGAATACGGAAGTCAGTCCCGTACACGCCCCAATCGCTTCACACCTTCCGCCGCAATCACAGAACCATTCCTTTTCACTTCAATGGCGACGCCGATCTGCAGCCACCTCAAGGCCCCGAAGTCGCCGCGGCAGCTGCCGGCTCTTACTGACGACCTCCTGGAGGAGATCTTCATCCGGATCGCCTGCCCCGCCGACCTCACCCGCGCCTCCGCCGCTTGCGTCGCCTACCGCCGCCTCATCTCTGACCCCGCCTTCCTCCGCCGGTACCGCTCCTCCTCGGGTTTTTCACCTGTAAGGCCTCCAAGGGCTTCCACCCCATCGAGGCACCCCACCCCAACGCTCCGGCCGCCCGCGCCCTTGCCAACATCTCGTTCGACTACCTCCCAACGAACAAATTGGACCACTGGTATATCCGCGACGTTCGTGATGGCCGCGTCCTCATGACATACAGAGATGATGACGACGACAATGATGATGATGATGATGATGATGATGATGATGATGATGACGACGACGACGACGATGACGACGACAATCATGATGATGATACCCTCTTGCCGGACATCGCGGTTTGCGATCCTTTCTCCAGGCAGTGCCAGATATTGCCTCCCATACCCCACTACGACTGCTACGAAGATCTCGATGAGCTAGACGTTGATGCTATATTTGCCCCTTGTGCAGAAGAGAATGACGAGGCATCATTCAGAGTAATCGGCATAGTGCACAATCAATACAAGTTTGGGGTTTTAATCTTTGATTCGGTCTCCGGCAGTTGGACTGTCGGTGCATCTGCCAGCTGGGAAGCCTTAAGCTTGAGCAACGAAAGAGGATACCCACTGCTCCGTCCTTTTTATGTGTATGGAACCTTATACTGGAAAGTTTATGAGATGAACAAGTTGCTCAAGCTTGACATTGATAGGATGGTGTTCTCCACAGTTAACCTCCCGCTTGGCCACGATAAGCAGCATGTTGGTATCGTGGAGGCAGGAGGAGGTAGAATTGGGATGTTCAGCTGCACTGTTGACCCCAAATCTCTGATCTATTACTATTACAACAGTATGCAAAAAGAGGATCAGAAAGACAATGAGTGGGGGATAAAGGATATAATCCCGTTGCCAGTCCATGCCTTATGGACTTTCTGTGCCCAGCAAGGCTACATTTTCGTCAAAGGTCATCAAAAAGTCGTAGGCTCGGTATACACATGTCACCCACTTGATATTAACACTTTGAAGCTTGAGAGGGCCGTTCAAAGGAGTTCTCGTTATTTTGATATCTACCCGTATTTTGGTTTTCCACCATACATGTCACCAAGAACAATCTGAAATGGTAAGCTTTTGTCATATATAATCTCCTCTTGCATTTTACACTTTAAAATGTTGTGATATTAATTGTCGTGTGTCGTAATGTGGTATTATGCGAAAATAAGTTTATTCAGTTTCTATTTTACTTGTCATCTTTCAAGAACAGCTTGGATTGTGGATGCATCTAGTCTTCTCTGGATCTTCTGGTCTATAATGTGACAATTGCAGATTAATGCCCTGTCGTCAGTTGTTCATCACATCATGATTACTTGTACCAAATTATATTTTTGTGCCAAAAGTAACTCACACTCAGGAAGCACACATGTACTATCTGTTTTCTATGTTGTTCAACTAGCAACACGTAAATGGAGCCCTATTATGTGGTAATCATCTTCCATGAAAATTGTCGTACCCCAACTCTGGAGCACTCTGTGCATCATGTATCAGTCCCTGGATCAGTAGCTGATACGCACAGGAACACAGATATGGTAATCAAAAGCATACTTCGAATAGGTAAATAGATATAGTACCTGATATATTGAGCCTTTAGTGACGGTTCGACAAGGATGCAGAAGTATCCAAGTCCTTCCGTCAAATAAAGGCGAAGCAACCACACACAGACAGCGGAAAGCACGACCCAAGCCACAGGCAGACTTGAGAAGCAGAACCGAAAACCAAAGCTTCGTCGTCTCCTACGAAGACTTCTCCTACTAAAAACATCAATCGCAAACGCGTGAGTACATAAGGTACTCAGCAAACCCTAACACAAGGGGTAAATATATGCAAGGGTATAAACAAGGATGAGGCTGAGGTTTATCGTATCGGCGGAAGGCCAATTTTATGCAAGGGTTGTTTTTGAAACCAAAACAGTTCGCAAACTACAGTCAGGTATGTCATTAGATATAGTGGGGTTGGTTGGCCCTGGGGGAGATGCAATCCATCCCGCCAGTTCCCAAATTTTAAGTGCTGGCAGGAAACCAGCGCACGGCTCCACGCCGGTGTTTTCCAAAAACACGCCAAGGATAACTCACACGGAAAAGACTAATCATTGTGTGGTCATAGCTTTCGCGTTGTCCAATACCGTGGAACACGGCTATCCGGATAGATTCTTATCCTCTGCAGAGGTTGTACACTTTCCCCACTAGGTACCCAGTCCTCCCCACGGCCAATGGTTTGGACTGGATACTAATGGTTCCGTACCTACTTGGCGTCACCACGGCACCACCACGGAAAATCTGCGACCAGGGGCTTCCATCATCATATAACAGAAAGGCCAAAGGCCAGAATTGTCTCCACATGCCGGACTCGATGCCAACCTCGTCGAGCCTTCTCCTGGCTTCCGTTTGCCACTCCAGCCTCCTGGTGGGTACCGGGTGAACGCTATAGTAGGGTATGGTTCCAAACCTTTCCCATACAAGGCTTGTGGTTGTACGGGAGGTGCTAGGCCAGGCGGCACATGAACCGGTCCTTATACGACCGAAGCAAGCATCTTCAATAGCTATTCTCCACGAGGAATAGCGTCCCAGAGATAGCCTCCCCACTGAGGACTATCCCGCTTGCTCCCGTCTAAAACATTCCCCACTATGGGTTGCACTTTATCACCAATCCCACCCATTTTCATATTTACACACACCACCAACAACGCACACATTTTAACACAAAAACATGTGAGCAAGATTAATTAAGTACACGGTGTAGCAGGTCCTAAGCAGCATTTTAAACCAACACATCATTAAAGAATTAATGATGTGGGTTCCTAGGTTTAACAAGGAATCAGGGTAAGCAAAAACAAGGCATGGCAATCAACCAGTAAATAGGACACACTAAGCTTGTAATTCACTTTTAAATATAATGCATACTTTATTTGAAAACAGGCTCTAAGTGGGATTATTTGCAATCATAGGATCAATATGATCAAGGGGAGTTAGGGCTTGCCTGATAATCACTTTCCTAATCTTTAAGTTCTGGGTCTTCGGTCTTTTCTGTCGAAGTTGATGCCTTCGAGTCCTTTCTTGGAGCTCGTATCTTTCGACGGATCTTGCTATAAGATTCCTCGACGAGTGCTTGGATTCTTCTGGCTTTTCCTCGATTCTCGCGTAATCTAACGCATAGAAATACTACGCATAAATAAACTACCGCAAAAGAAAATAAAGGGCGAAAAGAGCCGAATAAGATCCAATTAACTCCAATAAAATCGATAGAAAGCAAATGAAGAACAAAAAGGCTCCAAACACGGATGATGCATCCAGTTTTACTTTAACAAGGTTTTGTTACCTTAAAAGGCAATTAGGGGTGATGCATCGTACTCTATGGCTTTTGGTGTAATGAGAGATGCTAAACACGAAGAGAAGAGCATGAATGTATGAAGTGACGGGGACAGCGTGTGTACGTGTTCTTCATACATTCGTGGCACTAGCCTTCATACAGGTAGTAACCTATACAAAGGTTCATGCAACACTTGTACGAAGTACGAGGTGTGTCAGTTTAGGGCTCCTATACCTTATATGGTTAACTAATGATGTTGTAGCTATTAATTACTTACTAGATTGATTAATTACTAAAACTAAGTTACTATTGATTAAGTTGGTCGTCATGCGTCGGAAGCACGACAATGGTACGTGTACGTGAGCATGTATTACATGAATGCACGACTGCAGATAAAACACTAAGATCAAATAACGACAACTAGCAATTAAGATAACAACGAATGAATAACTCCAGTAAGATTCGATAAATGGGCATTTATAAAAGAGGATAACGAATTGATAAGGTTTGGTAGGATTTGGCGAGAGCTTTGGAATAGGTGCTGCAGGCATTGTTGGATTAGGTTTGATTGAGCGATGATTGATCAAGGCTAGGTTCGGAGTTGAGTTCGTGATAGAAGGAGGTTATTAGATTTTGAAGTGAAACGACATAAATGATATATTGTTAGATTGAATGCTAGCGAGCGAACGTGTGGATGTGCGATACACGGATGAAGCGGGGTGTATGCTGTGATGTGGACGGTATTAGATAACTAGTATCATAGGATTTGTTTGGTTTAGGCACAGTAATTGCGACGTGCGAGACATCGCATAACTGTCGGGAAAAGATATAATAGATGAGAGGGTTTTGGGTCATTGATGGTATCTAGGTTAGAGAGGGTGCTCCAATAATAGTACCATGAGGTACTATGCGTTTCTACGAACGCGTGGGCGCAAGAATCGCCCAAAACGGAGCTATGGTTGAAAAGATATGGGCATTTAAAGTTCTGAGGCTTGATTGTAATTATAAAAAGGTTTTAAGGGCTTAAAGATAATTACAGGAAGTTCTAGGGACCTTTCTGTAATTAAAGAAAAGGTTAGGGACCTTGGTGTAAGAAGTCAGGGGCTAAAATATAATTACAGAAAAGTTTAGGTACTTTTCTGTAAAAAGGCAGGGCTTAAACATGATTATTTAAAAGGTCAGGGGCTTATCTGCAAAATATACAGGGCCCGGGGTTTTTCGGAATTTTGGGAATTATTTTTATATTGGAAATTATTTATTACGTGGTGCTGACGCAATAAAGGGATTAACGGTTTTAAAATAAATCAAAACTCGGTGGACCGGGTCCACGGGGTCCATGGGCCGCGATGGGGCGGCGGTCCACCGGTCCATGGTGGACCGAGGCGACGCGCGCGGTGGCGGCTCGCCGGAGTCGTCGCCGTTGGCGGTTGCAGTGGGCGCAGGGCGGCAGGGTGTGGCCGTGGGGGTTCCACGCGGGGCGGCGGAGCGAGAGGTGGTGTCTCAGTGGCAGGACAAGGCTTGGCTCGGCGGCGCGGGTTCGCCGGAGCAAGCTACGGCGGTGGCGCGCGAGGGAAGGGTCGTGCGCGAGGAGAGGGAGGGGAGCACGAGGATGCTCACCTCATGCTCGACAGCGACGGAGGACGGCGGGAGATGGCCGGAGCCGGAGGGGAAGCCAGCGCGGTGGTGGCAGCTCGGTGTGGGGCATGTGCGGTAGGGGAGGAAGGAAGAGGAGGGGCGGAGGAGAGAGAGACGGGCTCGACGAAGCTCACCAGGGCTTGGAGAGGAGCGGGGAACGACGGAAAGCTGCCGGCGTCGAGGGGTCGCCGGAACCCTAGCTCGGTGAGGGTGAGAGAGAGAGAGAGGAAGAATGGAGTGGGGGAGAGAAAAGCGAGACGCGGCGCCGTTTTAATGGCGCGGAGCCGTGGCGGCCAAGGCGGTGGAGCACAGTGAGGCGGCGCGTGACGACGGCTGACGCGGCGGCGGTATGGGCGGCGGCGGAAATTCCACCGGGCTGCCGGAGGAAGAGGATGACAGGCGGGTCCCGCCTGTCATCGACACAGTGAGAGAGATGGGAGGAATGGGCCGGTTGGGCTGCGGCTGGGCCGGGAGGGGGAAAGCGGCCCAGGGAAAAGAAAGGAAAAAGAAAAAGAAAAACGGGATGGGCTGGGCCGGGAGAAAATGTTTTGGCCCGAATGGTTTAGGAAAAAGGAAAAGGGTTTTCTTTTTCTAGGATTTGAATTTGAAGAGATTTCAAATTCAAACAAAAACAAAGATTGAACAAACACTCCTAAATAAATCAAATAAAACACAGAAATACATATGATGAGACTTTGATGCAGATTTAAATTCAAAATTTTGAAAATCAATTTGGGATTTAATCCTACTTTGATTTTATTTGTTGTAAATTCAAAAGCTTCAAATTTTTAGTATATTTTTAAATGAAACAAACACTTGAGCACAAGTTTTATATATTTAGGAATTTTCATATTTAAGCTAAGTTTAATTTATTTAGTGAATTTTATTTTGAAAATTCATTTCAAGGTGAGAGGTTGGACAAAATTTTTAATTTGAAGTGATTTTTATTCCTTTTTATTTTTCTTTTCTCCTTTTTGTCTTTGCTCCAAAAGTAGGGGTGTTACAAAAATCTTGCAATACTAAACAGATCAGGAATTGAAAATATCGTTCAACGGAAATGAAATTATCCGTAGGATATTGGAATAGAAAACTAAGTTTGGCCTTAATTCACTTCCATGATCCTTTGACAACTTTAAATTTCTGTTTTGCAAATATTGCTTCTCTCTCAAAATGAAAACTGTAACAGAAAGAGCTGGGACGGTTGCCTGCCAATGGCAGTGGACAGGTTCTCCTTCAAAATGAAACTTTTAGATCTTGGTAGCTTGTGGCTTTATTGTATAAACTGAGAATAGTCCAGAGTTTGAAGAGTTGGGTGCTGCTAATTTCCACAACCACAAACTACACATACATATTTTTTGTTCATGCCTCTAACAATATAAACATTTTAATTTTGTTTTTCGTTAGTATTTTTGCCTCATTCAGGTTGTCTAAGAAAGATCTGGTTGTCAAGCTCTTTCTGTTAGTCTGACTTAGCTTTATGGAACTTCACATTTTCTAAAGTTGTATTCGTGATTGTGGCTGTGGCTAGGCTATTTGTAGTATAAAAAAATATAAAGTTCATGATTATACTGTGATTCAAACGGGTATGTGAGGTAAGTAGTCATAGTTTTTGCTAGCTTTAGCATTGGCTTACACAAAAAATTAGCTTATTGACCTATAAACAGCTGGCTTATGAGATAAGCCAAAGTTCATATAATGAGGCCTTGGTTATAATGACCTCAACAGCTGCAGCCTTGTTAGTTGTTACTGCCCATGGTTTATTGTAAGTTGCATAGTAGGTTAGTACTGCAGCAACCAGTTGCCTTGGTTTTTCTTTTAATCTAGGCTCTGCAATAAGTGTAATATTCTTACTGTTAATAATCGCAGTTGCTATTGTGTCAGCTGATTCATTCCTAGGCGATAGACTGAGAATAGGAGTTACTTAAATAAGCTAAAATGCAATCACAGGTGCACCTGTCCATGTGTATTGCTTCTCTTGGGATGTCCAACAAAAATAAGCCCAGTAGCTAGTTGTTATATGTTGCAGAAACAATTGAACTAATTAGATTGATACTTGAAGTGAAACAGACTAATACTAAGCCAACCCCGTAGTATTATGCCAAAATAGTTTGATCCTTGATAAAAAAGAAAGAACACTTGAATATATTCCATGTTTGTTAAAGCTGAGTATCAGGAATGTTTGCAATTCGTGATCTTTGTTTTTACATCACACATAGTGCATTTTTGATGTAGTGGTGCCTTCCTTGTGTTTCTGATGATTTTGAGAAACACAAGAAAGGAATTTCTCAATGAAACGCCATTCCTATGTTCTAATTCCCTGATTGTATTGTATTGAGGTTCTTTGCAGAAACTTCGTGGTACAACAGCAACACGTACGTAAATGATGGGGAATGTATAGGATGCAATCAAAAATTCATGTGCGGAGTCTTCTCAAACGTATTACATTTTGTCTTTACCAAATTGGAAGTAATGGCCAGGATGAATTTATGACCTGCAAGAAATCTATGGTTGGCCATTTAATTTCTTCTCCATCAATTAACTTTTGTTTTTCCTTTTAGAGCGACCTGTAACTTTTCTTTAAGATGATAGATAGTGGTCAAGATTTAACTTTTGAAGAATAAGAAAGGCCAACAGCGTCATATAACTTTCGACTTCAAAATAATTTGAGCACCATGTCTGAAAAACTATAGAGGTACATCGAAGAATAAAGGGATGCATCAATGGAAGATAGCAGGTTTTATCATGAAACATACTTGTTTATTGTTGGTTCAGCCAACAGGCTAATTAAACAGTACAGGATGGTGATCAAGAAATGAAAAACAACCGATTCTAGTAGCTACTAGAAAACCCCATCCGCGACTTATCCACATCTTGTGCCGCATATATCATCTGCATCTGCATACTGCCTAAGATACAGAAATCACTTGGCACAAACCCTAAGCAGAGCCTCCCATCGAGCTTTCTGGACATGAGCTTGTTTTCGTCCAACACGAGCCGCACTCCATGGCTGAACAACTGAACCACCGGTATCACTCTCTCAGTGGAGAGAGATGCTTGATAAAAGCAGCCCCATGAGCTCTGGACGCGGTCGTACCCTTTGATGCGCTTGGCCACCGCATCGTCCAGCTTTTCAAACAGTAGTCTCGGCAGCACAGACAGTGTGGCACCCAAGTCAAGGTAGCACGCGGCTATTGCCACTGCCGTCTTGGGCGAGAACCGCCTTGCCGGTGCCATGTCCAACGGGCAACCATCGACGGTGATGCCCGTGAGAGCAATGTAGTAATCAGTACCGTTGGTAAACATCGGAGTGAAGGCAAGGCCGTCCTCGTCGTAGGCACCCACTTGTATGTAGCCTACCGAGCTCGGCGAAGGCAGGTAGTAAGAGAAGGCCCGGTACTGACGGGTCCTTTCCACAACCTGCGAGAAGAATGACATCTTGGCATTTCCAAAGCTGAAGATACCGGAGTATCGTCCGAACATGCCATCGTAGCCTTGGCTGCAGCCGAACACGAAACCCGGGAAGGTTTCTTCGCCGAAGGTGAGCTTGTCCGTTCCCACAAGCCCGACGGAGCTCGATCCATCGATGTAATCAACAGCGTACATGCATGTGTAGCTGTAGACATCCTTCCCGGCGCAGAGTGCTGGGGCGTCGGGGTTCCCGGTAGCCGATAGACAGTAGGGTGATGAGCATGGCAGCCTGCGGTATGTCGTCGACCCGCCGGGATTGAAGAGCTGGTCATCCTGGCGGAAGCAGCCGCTCCGGCTACCAGCGCAGGCCGCGCACTGCACCCATGAGTAGGTGGCGGCGCTGTCGATCAGCACGCTCTGCGTCGTCGCCGGTGTGCCAAGGGTAACCTGCGCAACAAAACAGTACAACGGTCGGTTGATGGTGACCGGAACGGAGATGTTCGTCGGCGCCGCGTGTCGCCGACGGAAGAAGAGGCGGGCGGCGAGGTGGCGCTCGCGTTCCAGCGCCCTGGAGCGATGCCACGAGAAAGAAGGAAAGCCCTCGCCGTGCCGGACGGGTGAGCAGGGATGCTGGTGGTGCAGCATCGTCAGGCGAATCGGCCCGCCGGCATTGCTCAGCTGGTGCTTGTTTTCTGTTGCAAAATGATGGCCAGAAGCTCAAACCATTGCTAAAAAACAGATCAAACACGAATAAAAACACGGTTTCGAATTAACTAGTCTTGACATTGCAGGGGATCCACGCAACAAATTTGATGATATAATGCTTGAATTATTATGCACCTTCCCAAATGGCGGAGCAATTCATGGATGTATCTACCAATCTGGAAGCTTCAATCGCGGTGGAGAGATGAGCTATGGTGATGATAACAAACACCCTCATGCTTGTCCAGAGAATCATTTGGATGTAGCCCAGTTAATTGTTTCTGTTTCGCTTCTGTAAAGATAAATAACATGGAAACAGTTGCGAGGTTTCCACAAGAATCTTGTGGACATCACACCAAAATTATCACTGGAAGTACATAGTAGTAGTTGAGGACAAACAAAGGCATGAACTGGTTCATGACATTTTTGAGGTCCGGTCCAACCCTACGGTAAGCACACTTAAGTTGCATGACTGAAGTTGCATGACTGGACCATTCTGTATGATGGGAAAATGGGAATTATTAATAGGTCAGTCTAATCAAGGACCGAAATATGTACCATATTTTCTTGTATTCTAGGAATATACGTTGCTGTGATTACACATCATTAATTGCCCTAATGTACAAGACATGTTTACAATTTTATAGAAAAAAAAAACTGTTCAAGCTCATGGAGGTTCCAAGATGGGGCAAACCGGATTTGTGGCTTTTGAAATCTGTGGCAAGAACGCTAGCTGCCCTTTCTGGACGTATCTGTAGCAGGGTTTTTCCTTTTTATTTTTTATTTTATATGCATCGTGAGTTCATCTCATCCGTATTGCAATAGAAGATCTTGTTTGTTGCTGTAGTTTTTAATTTATATACCTATGTTGAAATAGTTGACAAAAGTTATATGTAAATTAGGCAACTTATTTGAGAACTAGAAATGCTGTCAAAATAGAACCAGGACCGTTGTATAGGATTGCGTTCTAGAAAAAGGACCGTTGTAGGATTCATATTATATTAGAACCAGGGTCATTTACACATCGCTTAAAATCAGCTCGGATAGTACATTCTTAGGAGCCTTTTTTGAAGCAACAGGGGGCAAGGCCCTACTGTTAAGACATACCCAAATAAAGAACAGAGTACATGAGTGAAACACTACGGGGAAAGAGGTTTGCCGAGTGCTTATGTCAAAGGCCAAAATACACTCGGCAAACAGCACTCGGCGAAAAAATAGTTGGCAAAGAGCTCTTTGCCGAGTGTTTTTTGTCAGACTTTGCCGAGTGCCAAAACCGACACTCGTCAAATTTTTTTGGGAATAATAAAATAAATCACCTGCCGCGGCCCCCACAACGCCACCGCCGCCTGCCGCCACCACCAACGCCGTGCCACACACGCCGGCCACCACACCGCCGCCGCACCACGCCAGCCACCACACCGCCTAGGCCCCGTCCGGCCGGGTCACGCCCTGGCGCTGGGGGCCGCCACCGCCGCAGCCCCTCACTGGCCTGGAGAAATCAAAAGATTTTTCTTTGACACGGGAGAGAGATGAAAGAGAGGTGAGAGTTCGGTGGAGTTCATTTGCATTGTGAGAGCGAGGGATCCGGGTGGTCACCTTTGGACCAATGGGAGGACACGATTTTGAAGGAGTTGATCGCTGACGTGCTGGCAAAACAATGTGAGCCCACTTGTGACAACATTTTGGATGGCTAAAAAAATTCAAATCAAAACGTTGTCAAATACAAAGTTTCATAACATTTTGAGGTCTACAACTTTTATTTTTACTGTTTCTCCATCCGAGGTCGATACCAAAATTCAAATTTTCAAATTTGAGAAATTGAAATGTACTTTTTGTTGACAAAATGAATTCAAATTAAAATGTGTTCAACTACAAAGTTATATAACTTCTGAAGATATACAACTTCATTTGTTCATCTGACATAGTAGTAGTAACATTGTTCACAAATCTTATATATCTCTCCTCTAGTTTTATGAAACTATATGAGAGAGAGAGATTTTTGTGAACAATGTTACTATCGTTTTGTCAAATGAAGAAATGACCAAAATAAAAGTTGTACATCTTGAGAAATTATACAACTTTGTAGTTAAATTTTTTTAATTAGAGTAAATTTACTACTTGAAAATATGATTTGAAATTATCTTTGCCGAGTGCCAAATTAAAAAATAATACACTCGGCAAAGAGCTCTTTGCCAAGTGTTTTTGGTTTGGCACTCGGCAAAGACGTTGTTGGCGGAGTGTCCGAAAAAATACACTCGGCAAAGTTTGATTTTCCGGTAGTGAAAGAAAAGCGGAGAAATAATGGCGTGAAGCTTTGCTCACTCTTGAAATTTGAAGGACATTTTGCACCCCATCATGGAATGATGTAGGATAACGAATTTATGTGAAACATGCAGAAACAACCTAACGAGGAAAGGTTGCATGGATTGCTTATTTGAGAGCTTGGAGAATGCAAGAAAAAATTGTCAAACAAGGATGAACGTCCTTTATAAAGCAGGCTGTCCTATAAGTTTCAGTAATACAAACAAATATTTAGAGCACGGAAAATTAATATTTTAAGGTGAAAGCAACAACAAATCTATTCATAGTAACCCCGGACATAGTAAGAGTAGCATGGGGAGGCCTTATGGGCATCCAACTTTGTGGGGCATCGCACCCACCAAGTCCTTTCTACGCCGGGAGTATGATCCTCATTGCCGAAGACGAAGTCCACCTCCATATGAACCCCACCATGCCGCCGATCGCTCTCCATGCGCTCCTGGAAAACCTTCGGGAGAGCCGGCCATCCCGGTGACATGCTTGTTGAGACAATGACCTTCTCACCTTTGATATCAACACAGAACGGCTCGATTTCCGTCTTGGCAATGGTCACGCCAGAATAGATCACCTCCATCGTCGGCGGCTGTCCGCTGCTGCAGAACTTGTACCAGCTGTAGGTGCTTTTCGCGTGCAATGTCACGTTGAAGGACGGCGGCAATGGGGACATCGGCATGGGCGAAATCGAGCCCGGTGTAGGCGATCGGTTCCATGGAAAACTTTACCCTTCCAATCTTCATGAGGGTCTTGGTGGCCATGAAGTAAAGGCAGATGCACATTGCAGGTATAAAGAACGCGAAGAGGAGGATGCTTACCCATAGATTTCTTCGTGTGAAAAGGTGTAGATTCTCATCTGGAGGCGGCAGGAACCAGCGAAGGATCAGATCCATGGTAGTTTGTTCGAGGTGGCAGAGTCCGTGGATGTCCAATTATAGGTTCATCAGGTTGGCCGAACTTTGGCGTATCCGACGCAAATACAGTCACGTCGGCTGTCAATATAGTTCGTATACAACAAAGATATATCTGCCGTATGCGAATCCAATTCCGGTGGATCCCTGGTCCCCATATATATAACACACTAATAAGGGTGGGCGGGTCTCATCAGAGATAACTCTTTTGCCTGAAACTCGCAAATAACTGCGATGCCAGCTTCCACCGAGGACGAAACACGCAACAATTTTAAGACGAGAGATATCGTCTTCTTCGTTTTGCTTCTTTTCTGCGGCTATATATTCCTTGGAGCCACAATGTGGTGGTTCCAACCTGATCTCCTGATTCCCAGCTTCTCCGTCAAGCTGACTGAGATCCGCGGCCTCGATCCTCTGCAAAGCCTGGTGATCCATCCATCTTTCGACCTCACTGTCCAGTTAGTTAACCCAGATGGACAGCTATGTAGGAAGAACGTCACCGTCACAGTGTTTTATGGCAACATGGTCCTTGGCTGGGGCAGCGTCCTTGACTTCTGCGTGGAGGAGTGGACATCAACAGAGATGAACGCCACGATGTCACACGCCGACGTGATGCTCACTGACCAGCTGCGTGAGAGATTGGCGTCAGAGCTGCTGTCAGGAGAGCTGCAGGTCTCCGTGGAGTTGAGGATGCCGGGACAGAAAACTAGCATACAGTCTTGCCGTGTTAAGCCCGGACAAGGCTTTGCTCCGTGCGATTATAGCGTCCTGGAGAGTGCCCAGTTTTCAGAAATAACATATGGGTAAATAATATTATGTCCCAAGTTTCTCTGTGTGCTCATACGAATTAATTGTTGTACATACCTATGTTATATATACTTCCAGCAGTCGAATTTCAGCTAAGAAATGTCAACAAAAAATATAATGGAGGGAGTAACCTTTTAGTGTTGTTTATTATACTTAGATTATATCAAAATATAATTTAAATTCCGCTGTCCCGTGAGGGAAATCATACATATAACAATATATAATAACAGAACCAAGAGGTCAGTAGAACATTCTCTTTAGATCTCTAAGCTGTGTTCCAAACACAGTGCGTTTGTGAGTTCAATCTGTCGCCAACCAATTTCTCTTTGCATCTCTGTACATATAATCCGTGCTGCAATGGCTAGCAACCCACCAGCTGGGTTGCCTCAGAGATGAAAATACCACCTACGTGCTTCAGTGACATGTCTATACTAATTCAGGCAGTGGAACCTACTATATATCAAGGATTTCTCTCTAATCCTTGCCATCAGCGGTTGCAAAACTTGCTATCTAACCTGAGGATAATCTTCTCCGTGGTCCGAAGTTCTGAGCACCCCTTTAAGTCTTGCATCTTCTACATCATAGCAGCCTTGTATACTGGACGTCGGATCCGGAGTGTTGTGGCCATTTGTCTTTGCAGCTACTGGTTCACCGTCATCTTTGCCCATCTTTTCTTCACACTTGCCTTTCTTTGCATCATTAGGCTTCTTGCTGTCATCTTGGTTAGCAATTACTGCAATACCCTCGCAAAAAAAAAAGAGCAGTTATTGCAATAGTTCATGATTGGACAGCAGTCTGAACATTCTCAGCATTGTTACCATCAGTAGGGCTCGTCTTTGTAACTTCCTTCTGTTTCGTCAGTGCAGCACCATAATTGTGATTGTTCGCATTATCGAGACTACTGTATGTAACTGCCCTCTCCTCATCAGCTCTTATACGACCACCATCTTCAGCTACAACTGTAGTGATTCTTGGATGGCTGACTTGTAACACACTGTCATCTTGACGACTACTTAGCAATGGTGCTCTCACATCGTTTTCTATAGAACTTGCAACTGGTTGATAGCTTCTGTAAGACCATAGTTGGAACATCTCATACAAGCGACCGACAAAAAGAATTGAGATTCCGATCTACAAAAAAGAATCAGTATGGTTGAGATTTATCAGTAAATATACTTGGACGGCATGGATATCTCTTTGATGGTAACACACCTTGAAAGTTAGTTGTTCAAGTAGCTTGTCTTTCGACCAATGTAGAGAGAATATTGATAGTAAAGCAGCTGCTGCACCGGAAAGGGCAAAGAAAAAAGGGAACCGAGCAAACCTCCCACTGCCAGATACTGCTCGTAACCAAATTGATGTTGCACTAAGTATAATTCCACAGATGCTAGCAATACCAGAGATTATATTTGTGCCCAAGATTGTCTCTGGGCCCAACCTGATAGAATGATGAGTAGCAAACAAACCAACCAGAGTTGAAAGCACAATTGCAACAATAAGTGAAGATAGACATTTCCACATGTTGCATTGCTGCTGCCAAAAAAACCATGCAAAGAAACCATGGCTGACACAACCCCACAGTAAACCGAGGTAACCAAATAAATTTATGCAGTCATTGGAACCAAAGTAGATCACCCAGGATAAATTTGAGGCAAGGAGAATCAATGAGCATAAGAACAAGAGCCACCTCCGATTAGGACTAACTTCTTCCATTCTGTGTGCTGGTACCCTATAAAACATCCGAAATAAAAGTACAATGTGTCAGCACAATCAGAAACATAAATGTAGTGTAATGTTTTGCCACAAATTAAAGGGATTAAAGCAATCATTCACTACCAAGTACAAGGTTGACCATATGTTGTGTTCCTTTATAAATTATAGGCTCCAGGCAGATTATAAGATCCAATCAGGAGGTCTTACAGAAACAACATATTATACAGAGACTTTAATTCCTACACTAGTAAACTATCAAATCTGATCATGTAGTAAGAAGTTTGACACACTTTTATATATCATGTTATTTCTAATTTGGCAACTCAAATGCTAATTAAAAGGATTAAGAACTTTAACATTATATTCAAACATTTGCATATACACAAAACAACAAACATATGTTGCTATGCAATACTTACATTGGCCCAAGATTTGCCATAGCAGCCAAGAATGCTCCAACTGCCAAAATGACTTGCTCATAGAAACTGAATAGAACCATTAATTACTTAGAAAAGAGCATGGGAATAGTGTCACCAAAGACTTTATACGAAAATATTTTTCACCTGAGTTCTTGACAGTTTGTTCCTCGAATTTCAATTATTCTCCATTCATCTTCCATCTCCTTAAGAAGCATTTGACTTGCCTCAGAGGTCCAACCACGAATAAAAGGCATCGGCCTCTTGAATTGAAGATGTGGTGCTGGGCAAAAATTTGTGCTGTTTGGTCCAAAATCCAATGAAGATGAAGATTCAACTTTTGAAAATAGTAGAGATATAGTGAAGATCAATAACCACATCTTAGCTCCAGATATAGAAAAGAGGTTGCGGGTGGCCAATTTCCTCCTGTTATCTGATTTCATTGTGTATTCCTGCATGAATGAACAAAATAAATCAAGGGAAGATAACAAAAACTGACACAAATTATACACAATTAGTGTTCCACAATTACTGAGTGGTATTAATTCTAAATGTAGGGGCAGTCGATTTCATAAACGAGATGTTTCGAACCAACATGGTTCACAACTGAAATGTGTTACATTGAAATGCCAAACAGTCTCTCTCGAACCAGACTCTAATTCAGAAAGGTCATATAATTAAAAAAACAAGCGTACATAAAAGATCAAAGAGCCTTAAAATTACTGTACAGGAAACACCGATCATTGTCATGTCTTGAGTTATTGCTTTATTTTTAGGGAAACATTTGTTCAATATCCTAGCTTGCCAAGGTAAATAAGAAACAAACGTCAACTAGCATGCATATGATGCCTCTTTGCTCTAGAGAAGATTAATTTTATTATCAATCTTCTTACATCTATTTCTGACAGAAAGTTGGAGCCCACTCTCCAAAAAGCAGATAATAAATATTCTTACATCTAGTTCTGATGGAAAGTTTGCACAGAGGAGCACAATCTCTCTGAAAGTTTTTTGCATATTCATTATATTAACCTTCTTTCTCACCTGCGACTCAAATTCCATAGGCGGCATTCTGTCAGTTTCATCAAATGCCTGATATTCAATTCCCTCCAGAGAAAGGTCCATGATCTGCTAACCATTTCCATATTGCGTCCAAGTGCACCAATAAGAAAATTTAAACCCCACACTGGTTCATGCATCTGAACATAATAAACTCAAACAAGAATGAGGAAGCATAGGTCAGATGAATAACCTCGATGAACAAATGACAAACACAAGTACGAAACTATACTGCATATATGTCTCCTGGTGACAAATGCCCTATGAAGGAATTGCATGTGTAAGATACTTTTGAAAGGTATTGGAAACAAAATATGTACCCTCATGCATAGAATTCACTTCAGCACATGGTGTAAGTTACTACCCCTAGATCATTTTCTCATGCGGTTAGTACAAATAGATGTAGTTGAATATCCCAACTTTACTATAGAAGAGAACATGAAATTGACATAGCAGTTACACTGTTCATGCTTCTTTAGACAAGAAACAAACATTCAGTATCAAAATTCATTAGAACATATATATATAACATGAAGTTCTACTTTCTTTACACAAAACTTTCTTGAACAACACAAAATTTCAGCAAGCTACATTTAAGAATATAACAAATCATAGCTAGAATCCCAAAGTTACTGTACAACAAAACAAGAATCATCATTAATGTTTTCGTTAATCTTTTGAGTCATGAAAAATCTGAAATAGCGTTCTTTTAGGACTTGGTATATATGAAAATTTTACACAAGTAGAACTTGCTCAATATTCTAGCTAGACAAGGTAAATAACAAACAAATACCAAGAGACATGCTTGGTAACGTAACACATGTTTTCTCCCCACAACTACAAAATTCAATTTATGCTCATCCGTGCTTGACCTCACTCTACCATTTCTGAGGGAAAGTTTGGACGAAGGACACAACAGCATGTCTGATAGATGTTAACATATTCGACACAACTACTATCTTCCTTATCTCAGGTTTAAATCCCATACGCAGCATTCAGTTGGACCCATCCAGTAACCGATACTTAATTGCCTCTGGAATTGTCCAAGATCTTTTGACAATTTCCATGAACATCTAGGTGTAACAACAAGAAAGTTAAAGCCCCTCACTAGTTGGCGGTCTGACATTTACATAGCCACGAAATGCCCTTTGTCATAAGTGTTTTTCCTCTTTATTCCACCTAATTGAGGTGTCACTCTGATTAGTTTGCAGAGCAAATGCTGTTTGATAACAATGTGCACAGGCATATCATGCATGTTAGGAGACCCCAATATCCTGCTGGTGGAGTGATTCCAATAGCCTGTTTGGATATGTGACAACCCTGCCTATGTATGTATCCATGCCATAAAACAGATAAATGCAATGTGTTTAATGCTATAAAACAGTCACTCCTATAAGATAATGGATCAAGAGTATCTTTTCTGAATATCTGAACTACTTGATATGTAAACGATCACGCGCAGATGGGCACTGAAACAAGAGGCATGTCAAGAAAACATGAGGGAAAAGCAGTCACCTTGTTATGATCTGTAGAAAGTCCACCACAGGCCATTACAATTCTGAGTCCCATTTGGAATGAAGAAACAGCTTCTATCTTCTCATAAATCTGATATTCAAAAGCATAACCTTGTAAGGTCTTACTCAGATTCTATGAATTGCAATTGACAAGGACATATTCATTAGGCATAAGAGGTAAAGCAAGCTGATGCATCGTGGATCAGGAGAGATCCTTCGGGTGATGGCTGAACATGGAGAAATTATTGTCAACACGTGAGTTTGAGATAATGCTTGCTAGGTGTTTGATTAAATGTCTGAACAGTTTCTATTTTCATAGCACATCTGCATGTTTTTAGTTAGCAGTTCCCCTACTCTTCACATGTTTTGGAGCAACCATCGTCAAAAAAGCTGGCTGTTTTTATGCAGATTATGGAATAGATGCGATCAAACTAAATATCCTGTTTTAAAGCTAGCTGACAAAACTAATATCTTTGGTTTGCTCATTGCTACTCTTAATCATTTCCCCTACGTGTAGTAATTCAAACATCTTCAAGTTATAGCATGATCAGTAATGCAGGTTAGGACATGTAGTACTGCATGTAACACTGACTTGTATCCTGTAATAGTAAGGTACCGGCAATGAGGAGAGCTCCTCTGAATTCTCCTCTTTCTGACCTATCTGGACATTTGTTAATGCCTTGTTTAACTAGTAATCATATTGAATAGCTGTCGTGTGCCCTTGTAGGCAGCTGCATGTGCAGCTTATAATGTTAAACACTGAATCAAGAATTATCATCAAGTAGCCTTTGTACCATCTTGTTTTTTATGAATGGTTTTTCTCACTGCAGAATGGTGACCCACTCTTTTTTTTTTCTGATAATTCTCTTTCCCAGGAAAGCTAGGTTCAATTTCACCAATCTCGATTTTGTCCATTTTTGTTCTGATTTTCCCGGTGACAGAAACCAATCTGATATTTATGCAGGTTTCATGGATTTGTGCATGCAACGTGCTTGCCTAGTGAGTTCTCCAAAAAGAATTCGTATTTATATATTCACTTAGAAAAATTAGTGTAGTCAGGGAGATTTCTACAAAGTGGTTATATGCTATCTAGTGAGTTCTCCAAAAAGAATTCATGTTACAGTTTCTTTGCCTTGTAATTTTAACTGACAAACATATGATTTTAGTAGTCTCCGACTACAACACTAATTAACTGTAGTGAGCTCTTGGGATGCACATTCTGCTAACTGTTTCAATTCTACTAACTGTTCATTTGAACCATCACTAGATATGAAATCGTACCTTACATATTACCTTTCTGAATCCAGTACAAGACTTCTTTATAGTTCAATAAAAGTGTAAAAACAAAAATAAAATAAGAACAAGTATGGATGACCGCATTTGCTGATAACCTGAGGTTTTGTGGTGCAGGTGACATGGCATGATATTGAAGACTGGAAGGCTATCTGTAAGATGTTAGAAGCTTTACCCCCATCATATACTGGAACATCACAACTAAGGTAATTCATGAAATTTTTAATTTGAATCAGGATTTCATGGTGAGGCATAGGTTAGATAGTTAAACACTCTTAATTGAAAAGACAAAAGAGGCTACATGTTTGTTTATTTGAAAAGAGATTTCTACACTTCACTGCTGCATTTTCTTTCTTTTTCTGGAAAGAGATATCTTGCTTCTGCTGCTACACAAATTTGTTGCTATGTTCTCTTGGAGATGTCATGCATTTTGCAACAGTGCCAATCTGATATATTTCACTGCTTGTATTCTCGCATTATTCAAGTAAATGCACTAGAGTTACTGGTACGCATTATTCTTCTGTGGCTGCAATGATGGTTTTCTCGTTAAGCTGAGACAATATTTGAGGATAGACCTTTGTTTATAACATAGTATTATACCTTCGCTATCTGAATATAGATGAATATTTCCTTAGCTATCTACGTTCTACATGAATACAGTTTATCTGTTGACCTAATATAATGCTTTGGCTGATCATACTGCTTCATGCCCATGTTGATTAAAATAGTGATCTGCAAGTAAAAGGTTTCTCTAGAAAACTGAACTGCAAGAAATATGCTAAGTTCCTTTTGTTTCCTTGCAACAGGAAGCAGGCTACTGGGGCGGGTTGCTTCATATAGCTAAGATCTGTTCTTTGTTCAGGGTATGCAAGCAAATGTGAGTGGTATTCCATTAACTAGCTCATCTAGCATGTGTTCTAGCCTTCTAGTTCTACTGCATTTTGGCATGGTAATATTTTATAATACATTGTTGAGTTCTGTTTCAAATTGACATGATCACAGAAATAATTCAACTTTCAACTTATGTATGTTTTTATTCTGACCAGTACTGGACTTGTCGCCTGTTCATATTAGTACACTATAAAATAGATTTTTGCCTGAGCTCTTTTGAGGGAGGATTCATGTTGGTTTTTTTGTGGAAATAGTTTGTTGAACCGTTGTTGTAACTATGAAAAGCTTATGTATTTGTTCTTGGTACAACATTTAATGTTGTTGTAATATCTGCAGAACCATTATTGCAACTATGAAAATACATGTATTTGTGTTATATATAATGGATAAATGTGTATGATTTGTGTTGTATATAATGGATAAATATGTATGATTGAGCAGTTGTTGTAACTTGTATGTGCTTATGACTATCATTGGAGCAGCGTGTGTATCTGTAATGTAACCATTTGAATGATACGAGTAGAGAGTAGCAAGTGTATCTGGAACCACATTTTTTTTGTTTTTTTATTTATCATTAGAGACGCGGGTAGGCAAAACGCATCTCTGATAAAAGGTCAATAGAGACGCGTTTTAACAACTAGCGTCTCTAATGATCTACATTAAAGACGTGTATTGACAACACGCGTCTCCAACAAGTACTAATCAGAGACGCGTGGCCAACAAAACACGTCTCTGATAAGTTTACATTAGAGACGTGGAAATTCATGTCTCTGATATCTTCACATTAGAGACAAAAATTTTCAGACGCAAAAAAACCGCGTCTCTAATGAAGGTTGAGCCGCGTCTCTAATTAGCTTTTCTGGCATAGTGACTCCACAGACGCACAGCACCGATCAGTGAGTGCGCACACCGAGCGTTGCTGCATCAAGTTATTTTGGCCCAGGGCGTGATCATCATAACAGAAGCCCACCACAACACACGGAGTCGCGCTTGTCCGCACAGCGCACTCTCTCACTACGGAAAGCAGGTAAGAGCACAATGAAGAACTGGACACCATACCTGCGCTGCGAGGTCTGGGGTTTGGCGCGAGCACGAGCATCACCGCGCCGTCCCGGGGACCATCTTCCGCCGCCGCGACCAACCCGATGAGCGCCGGGAGGCAGAGCGCGGTCCGGGTCCGCGTACGCCTGCTCTCCACGAGGCCGGCCGTCCCCGCCGTCGCGATCGGAACCAGCAGGTGCCGCGGCGGCTCTTGCTCGGGAACTCGCGCGCCACCACCTGCCAAAGCACCAGCGCCGACGACGGCCCAAGCCCGTCCTCCAGCATCGGCATGGGCGCTCCTCCCCGCCCGATCACCACCACCACCACCATTCCTTCCCCAGCCCCGCGCCGGAGATCTCACTCACCGCCGCGGGCTTCAGGCCGCGGAGTTCATCGCCGGGTGGCGGCGCGGCGGCCTCCCAACCGAGCGCCGCGACTGCTGCCCTCCCACGCCTCCGCCGCCAACCGGGTCGGAGGCCACCATCAGCCGCCGCCTCCGCCACAGCCGCCGCCGCCCGTCAATCTAAACCCCACCCCTCCCTCCCCAAGCCGCTGCTGCTTTTGCTTTTGCGAGGTGGGAGGAGGGAGCGGCAGGGAAGGTGGCGTTGCTCTCTGCGTCTGCCTGGGGAAGCGTGTCTGCGCCTCCCTGCACTCGGTCTATGGCCCGGGCGAAATGGACCAAGCCACGGAATTTTCGGCGGGTATATAATACTATTGTATAGGAAAGAGTATTGTTAACGTCTCGCTGACAAATATTTACAAGCATAATGTGGTAAATAAGAGCATCTCCAAGAGATCCTCATAAAATTGCCCTCATAAACTTGTTTTTGGGAGCAACCAAAAAATTATAAGAGGCAATTTTTCATCTCTCCTCCAACAGTTCCCTTCTAAAAGTGATCAAAACATTTTTGATTGGGCCACGTCAGCATTTAGAGCCATAAAAATATTAATTCTATTGTAAAAAAGAAGGAAGGGGCCTCAATTCCTCCCCTGTTTATAGCTACAAATGAGGGGAGTTTAGGGGCTATGAATAAATTAGGGGTGGTTCTGGCGCCCTGTTGGAGATGGTTTTTTTTATGGACCCCCAATATTTTGATTTGAGGGAGGTTTATGGGGCTCTCTTGGAGATGCTCTAAAGCCATCTTCCTTCAATACCCTGCACCATTTTTTTTTGGAAAACTTCAGCTGTGATATCAGGGGCCTCTCTAGATGTAGCTCCTTTGAGGCAAAAGCAACTTTTCCTTGGTGTCAAAAAAAATTTACCTTGGTAAAAAAACTCAAAGTTCTTCCGGCTATGCAAACACTCAGTTCGAAAAAATTACTACCCACTGCCACTAGTTATGAAGGTATCCATTATTTTCCTCTTCTTTTTCCCATCCCAAGATGGTCAAGCACTGGCTGAGGCGGGGCCGGAAGAGGGCCGCACAGATCTCTAAATTGGCGGTTGGGGTGCGGCCAATAGAACCAAGGAAGCAGTAGGAGGAGGGTACGACGGTGTTGCAACGACCGTGATGTCCAGGCTGGTGTAGGGGAGAGGCGTGCTACGAGCAGTTGGGCCTCGTGTTCGACGTGCGCCATTCATGCTCGTACGACATAGTTGACTACTCCTCGCCGCTCTACCAGCTAGAGACTATCATCGGGCGAAGCTACCCTTGCTGCCTCGTCGACCATACCTCGTTGGCATGCTCTAGCCCACCGCCACCCGCTCCTTCCTGGCAACTGGCGGCCACCATCAAGCTCAATTTGCCATATATATGGTCGCCCCTCCCCAAGATCAGACGTCACCCCCACGAGCTGACCCGAAATCCCGCATCTATATCAATTGGTTGTGCCATGGCCCAAGGATTCGATTCTTCCACTTCCCAATCACTATCTCCCCTTCTTCACATTCCGCTTTCAGCTTCTAGAGGTCGCCCATGACGTTGAAACAATCTTTTTGCAAAAAGGTCCTCACAAAAATTGTAATTAATCATAGTATTTTGTATCGACGTTTTTTCAGAAAATCTCCAGAAGTTAAGAGAATTTCCAAAAAAACTTTTTTAATTTGGATGATATATAATTAATGGTTGATGCAAAATTTTAAACAAATGAAGTTTCCATTTCCAGTGAAAATAATTCTTGACACGTAAATCTGTAAACGACACATTATTTTACAATCAATTTGCATATAAGTTATCTCTCAGGCCTTCAGGGGCATTACATGCATTTCTTACCAAACCTACATTCTCACATATGTTTCAACCAAACGCTTTGAGCTTTCTCGCAGTTGACAACCCACAACAGTTTTTTCATAGCTCACAATCCACAACTGTTTTTTCCACATCTCAGAACCAACCAAACAGACCATGTCACGAGAAAATGGTTCAGAGCTTTTTCAACATGCAAGGAAATAAAACTCCATGCTTTTTTCACTAATTTAAGCCTATGATCAATCAATAGGGATGTCATTGTTAATACGTATTTCATATGATTGGTGAAACTTATTTTTTGTTTTCCCCTGGCATGAGAGTGGATAATCCAATATTTCAAACAGATATAAACTTAGTTTGTCATTTTTGGGCCATTTTGCATGCTATTTCCCGAAGTTGACAAAGTCCATGTGAAGAGGTTTGCCGTGCAGCCCTCCAGTCTTCTGCAGGAAGGCTTCGACCTACCCGTTGGTTGCCCGTCTGCTAGTCTCGTGCTTCGGTCCGGAAAGGAAACTGCGGCCTGTGAACATCGGCCGAGGCTGTGTCTGCGGCCTGCCGGCGTGTGAATTGTGCAGCAAAACCCCACATCACAAGTCAAAAGTGTAACGTGTTCTTGCAGAGGGACAGCTAAAGGGGCTACGCCACTGCCCGCTGGGTATAGATCTGACGCCTAGCTTGTACAGTACTCACGTCCAGCTTAATGCCGCTTGGTTGCTCATATCAAGTCTCGACCGTTGATGAATAGTATTTAGCTAGCGGAGTTAAAAGGATATAGTAGGTAGAATACGGGATTTTTACGGCGAGGGAAGATGTGTGTTGGTGTTTCCTGCAAATCGTTGGTGGCGAGGACAGTCGCAACGGAGGCAGTGGTCTGATCGCCAGCAAGCACGAAGGTATCCGTACGCTCGTCCAGAGTCGTTGCCTAGAAGTTGGTCTGGTCTATTATATATCAATTCATGTGTGTGTGTGTGTGTGTGTGTGTGTGTGTGTGTGTGTCTATATATATATATATACTCCCTACAATCCTATTTTGTTCCCTGCAAAAACTGAATCCGAATTAGATTAAACTCATGAGTAGGGGTTCCACAAACTAATGATCCAAGCCAATGGCTTCTTTTTTTTTAGTTCGGTACCATACTGGTGGCCCCTAGGTGAGGATGAAAAGTTCCTTTTGTGCTGACCACTTATTTATTGTTTCATGTTGTCTAAGTCAATGGGTTTTTTTCTTCTTTTTGTCTGAAACTCTAGCTAGATTTTATTGGTTTCGCCGGTCTATATGGCTAATCAAGTGCAGCAATAGGACTTAGTAGAGATATGTTCTAAAGAAATGTCTTGACTGAGCTTACCAACAGTGGCGGACCCAGGTTTTGCCCACCATGCATTCAAAGTTCATACATGAACAATTTTTTGTAATAGCTGACCGTGGAACACATGCTCTTGTGTTAGAGTAATACTCTGTTCTTGCATCTCTAGCTTATACGTCAACACAGACTATTTGATCTTATTTTCATGGAATGTGAACATTCTACATACTATAAATTAGACTGTTTGTAGAAAATTTGGACATTCAACTGAATGCCCGTGAATTGAATGAGGTCCGCCCCTGCTTACCAATAACCCAAATGGTGATTTTGTGTGATACAAATCATGTGTTGGTCGTGAGGAACAGGATAACACACGTGCATGCAGGAGCCGGTGATGGCACAGACATGTCTCATGTCTTTCTACCCTCGCCCAATGAATGGACGAAATTGCCCTCGCCTCTTCTTCCTCTCACAAGTGCGAGATGGAACGGGCGGAAGGCAGGCTTGGGGTGGCGTGCGCCAGGATGAGAGGAAGAGCAAGGAAGCGAAGGGAAGGTTCGTATGGCATCCAGAGGAAGATGAAGGGCTTGGATAATTTTGTCCTAAAAAGATATATAATCATTTTATAGGTATTGCAACGGTTTCGTGATTATTTTTGTAAAAAAAGACACATAGTTTCGTGGTTATTTAGGTAAAGCCCATCCTATACACTATCAAAATAGCAAATTTCTGGTGCATCACAATGATGTCGCTAATGGCGCAGCTTGTTCTTTATTGGGTTGCACCCACAACGATCCCAAAGGTGGAAAATAGCTCACGGTATTGAACTCCGGCCCTTTATTGGTGGCCCACAGTATTGGGTTGTGTTGTATTAGCGGAAAGTCTATCAGACGCGCCGGCCGCGCGAGCGCGCGTACCGTGCGGCCCGGCCCAATAGCGAGGGGCTGCGAGCGGGGCGAGCAGTAGGCCGGGGGCGGGTGGCGCGGTGCGGCGGCGAGGGCGCCGTCGCGTCGCCGGAGGTGGGGACAGGCGGCGGGGTTAGGGTCCGGGGTTGTCGAGGGGGTACGGGGGCTATCACCATCGCCGGACATAGAAGGAAGGAATCGGGGGGCGGCGGCCGCGACCCGACGGCGGGCGGCGGTGCGGCGAGGCGGCGGTGGCGCCGCCGGAGCCGCCGGTGGCAGGCGGGTGGTGGGCGGGGTAGGCGGCGGGGGCGTCGCGTCTCGACGATTTAGCGGCGGCGGCGGCGTGCTGGGCGGCGGCGGTGGGCGCGGTCGGCGCGGCAAGGCGGCGCGACGCCGCCGGCCGCCGGGGGTGGAGGTGGGCGGGGGAGGGGTGTAACACCCTGCGTCCAAAACCGCTTACCGCCCAGCCCCCACGTGGGGCGAGCACGCGCATGCACATAGCACCCCTCTTACGCTTTCGTCCTCGCTTCGTGTAAAAGGGTTAACCCGGAGGTGCTATGCTTGAAACTAACAAGGGTTGTATGTTGACTCTCACCCACCTAAACAACCAATGTGGGACTATTCCCACAACTTCACTTCACTTCTGGGCCACTTGGGCCGAAACCACTACTAACAGGCTACAAACGGGCTGGGGTGTTACAGTCACCCCCCCTTAAAGGCTGACGCCCCAGCAGCACACCGCATACATGGCATCTGGATACCCAAGATCTTCTCTCGGTGCAACGGCCATGCATGCCCCCTCCACGGGCAACGACACACATGCGCACGTGCAGCGAGAGTCGGCTCTGCGCAGCCAACAAGTTATGACGTACTTCGGCAACTTTATCCACAGTTTGTTGAACCCAATCCGGTCCTAACAATGCCTTCTCTCCCACTGAATCCCAACATAGTGGTGATCTGCACCTCCTGCCATAAAGTGCCTCATATGGTGCCATCTTAATGCTAGCATGGAAACTATTATTATAAGCAAACTCAGCTAAAGCCAAGTGATCCTCCCAACTGCCTTTCCATGAAAGCACACAAGAACGCAACATATCTTCCAAGGTCTGAATTGTCCGTTCAGATTGTCCATCTGTCTGTGGGTGAAATGCGGTACTAAGATTCATGTCTGTCTTAAAAGCATTCTGCACACTCGCCCAAAACTTAGATACAAATTTGGCATCCCGATCTGAAACAATGGTCTTTGGGACACCATGTAACCGCACAATCTGTGAGACATAAAGAGGACCGAAATCGTAAGCTGAGTAAGTACTCTTCATAGGAATGAAATGTGCTGACTTTGTGAGTCTATCAACCACAACCCATATAGCATCCATGCCTCGTGGTGAACGAGGTAGGCCAACCACAAAATCCATAGTGATATGCTCCCACTTCCACTCTGGAATTGGCAATGGTTGCAATTTACCTGCGGGTCTCTTGTGCTCAGCTTTGACTTGCTGACATACTCCACAAGATGCAACATACTTAGCTATATCCACCTTCATTCTCTTCCACCAGAAATTCTGCTTCAAATCCCGATACATCTTTGTCTCACCAGGATGAATGGTGTAGGGAGTACGATGTGCTTCCTTTAGAATATCCATTTTAACATCAGCCTTTTGAGGAACACAAAGGCGTCCTCGAAAGCGTATTGCTCCTTGCTCGTCAATGCTGAATTCCTTTGGTTTACCCTCCATGATGCGTTTCCTAACACCCTGAAGAAGACGATCATGTTGTTGTGCCTCCTTCACTCTCTGTGGTATAGCAGACTCAATTATCAACTGGGTCTCTGCCTGTGCTGTACCGGCATAGCAATAGGAAATGCTCATCTTATCAAACTCTGCAATCAAAGGATTTAGTGTCTTAGGAACACCGGTCCTACTGAGTGCATCTGCCACCACATTAGCTTTGCCTGGATGATACTGAATAGTGAGATCATAATCCTTGATCAACTCAAGCCATCTCCTCTGCCTCAAATTCAGATCCCTCTGAGTAAAAATATATTTGAGGCTTTTATGATCAGTAAAGATATCACAAGACTCTCCATAGAGATGATGCCTCCAAATTTTCAAAGCAAAAACCACAGCTGCCAACTCCAAATCATGAGTAGGATAGTTTTGCTCATGAGTCTTCAGTTGCCTCGAAGCATAAGCAACCACTCGGCCCTCTTGCATCAAAACACAACCAAGTCCAATGCGTGAAGCGTCAGTATAGATAGTGAATCGTTTGCCACTCTCAGGCAATGTGAGAATAGGTGCATTCACTAGCTTTTCCTTCAATGTGCGAAAGCTATGCTCACACTCGTCTGTCCAAATAAAAGGAACTCTCTTCTGAGTGAGTCGTGTCATTGGCTTGGCAAGA
Organism: Eragrostis curvula; assembly: GCA_007726485.1. Lineage (NCBI taxonomy): Eukaryota > Viridiplantae > Streptophyta > Magnoliopsida > Poales > Poaceae > Eragrostis > Eragrostis curvula. The sequence continues at coordinate 12,708,744 of CM017442.1, forward strand.
ATAGAGAAATCCTTCACAAAACGACGATAATACCCCGCAAGGCCAAGAAAACTCTGGATCTCGGTCACATTGGTTGGTCTTTGCCACTTTACTACTGACTCCACATTCTTCGGGTCAACAGTAATGCCGTCTTGATTAATGACATGACCAAGAAAAGCCACTTCGTGCAACCAGAAAGCACACTTCTTCAACTTGGCATAGAATTTATTCTTCCGAAGAGCCTCCAATACCAATCTCAGATGAATTTCATGCTCTTCCTCAGTCTTAGAGTATACTAAGATGTCATCAATGAACACCACCACAAAAACATCCAAGTATTCATGTAGCATCCTGTTCATAGCACCCATAAAAGCAGCAGGGGTATTTGTTAGTCCAAAAGACATAACAATATACTCATAATGCCCATACCTTGTGCTAAAGGCAGTCTTCTCAATATCTTCCTCTCTTATTCTCAATTGATGATAACCGGAATTCAGGTCAATCTTAGAAAATATCTTTGCACCCTTCAACTGGTCAAATAAAATTTCAATGTGCGGCAGCGGGTACTTATTCTTGATGGTCACTTGATTAAGACCCCGATAATCCACACAAAGTCGTTTTGTGCCATCCTTCTTCTCAACAAAGAGGACGGGCGAAGCCCACGGGGACTTACTCGGCCGAATAAAACCCTTAGCCAAGAGATCATCAAGTTGCTTCTTCAACTCCACTTGCTCAACTGCGGCCATTTTGTACGGGCTCTTAGAAATAGGCCTCGTACCAGGAATAAGTTCTATGCGGAAATCAGCTTCTCTCTCAGGAGGCAATCCTGGAAGCTCTGCAGGGAATACATCAGGGAACAAGCATACAACACGAATATCTTTAATACGTGAGATAATGTCTTGCCCCTCAACAAGAGATCAAAGGGCACCGGACTTCACCATCCGCCTTTTAGGGAAAAGGTTGCAAAGAAGAGAGAGTGTATATGGCAAAGCACTCCCCTGAAAGGTAATCTCCTCTCCTGATGGAGCCAACAAGGTAATAGTCTTCCAGAAGCAAGATATGACTGCATGATATTGATAAAGCCAATCCATGCCAAGAATGACATCAAAAGAATCCAAGGAAATCATCACCAAATTGACATAGAAATCCTCCTCACCGATAGTGATAGCACAACCAGGGCAAACATTGGAGCTACAAATAATACCATTGGGCGAACTGACTACTACCGACTCCCCAATCCTTTGCACAGATAAATTTGCCCTTCTAGCAAAATCTAGAGAAACGAACGAAAAGCTAGCGCCAGAATCAAATAAGACATGAGCATCATGAGAATCCACGGGTAAGATACCTGTCACCACGTCGTTGCGACCTCTCGTCTCAGCAGTAGGCAAAGCATATATTCCAGGACGTGACTGAGAAGAAGAAACTCCTGGAACCTGAGAAGAAGTCCCCACTCCTGACTGTGTTGGCACTACAGGCAACTGAGTAGTCGGCTGTGGCAAGTAGTAAGCACTGGTAGTAGGAGGAGCTGGAAGAGACTGTATTTGAGGAGCAACAGGAGCCTGTAGGTACTGTGGAGTAGGAGCAGCCAACATATGTGCTGAACCCCTAGCAGAAGAAGATGCTGAAGCAGTGGACACTTTCTCCCAAGTAACTTTACCATTAGGATTCTTGCGGCACACTGGATCTTTATGGCCAGAGTGACCACAAACAGAACAAGTTCCCTTCCAAGAGCACTCACGCTGCATATGAGGATCACCACACTTGAAGCACACCAAGCCAAATCCTGGCTTAACCACAGCCTTCCAACTAGTAGCCCCTGAAGAGCGTGTCTGAGAAGATCCACCTTGATATGGATGATGGCGTTGCTGACCCTTGTTCTTATGAGTAGGACCACTAGAATGGCCCTTCTTCTGATCCTTCTGCTGATCTGTTCCAGATGCCTTGCGGATATCATCAGTGTACTCCTGCTGCAACTCAACTCCAGAAGCCTGCTCCACCATACTGCGGAAATCAGTGACTCTAAAAGCACCAAGAACATGGCGGATAAAAGGCCTCAAACCCTGTCTAAAACGCCTAGCCTTCTCAGCATCATCTTGAGCCACATGAGGTACAAAGCGAACAATCTGATTAAATCCCTCCTCATATTCAGCCACTGTCTTCTTTCCTTGTGTGTAATTGTTCAGCTCAATCTGCATCTTATCTAAGAATGTAACACCCTGCGTCCAAAACCGCTTACCGCCCAGCCCCCCACGTGGGGCGAGCACGCGCATGCACATAGCACCCCTCTTACGCTTTCGTCCTCGCTTCGTGTAAAAGGGTTAACCCGGAGGTGCTATGCTTGAAACCAACAAGGGTTATATGTTGACCCTCACCCACCTAAACAACCAATGTGGGACTATTCCCACAACTTCACTTTACTTCTGGGCCACTTAGGCCGAAACCACTACTAACAGGCTACAAACGGGCTGGGGTGTTACAGTCACCCCCCCTTAAGGGCTGACGCCCCGGCAGCACACCGCATACACGGCATCTGGATACCCAAGATCTTCCCTCGGTACAACGGCCATGCATGCCCCCTTCACGGGCAACGACACACATGCGCACGTGCAGCGAGAGTCGGCTCTGAATACCAAATGTAACACCCTGCGTCCAAAACCGCTTACCGCCTAGCCCCCCACGTGGGGCGAGCACGCGCATGCACATAGCACCCCTCTTACGCTTTCGTCCTCGCTTCGTGTAAAAGGGTTAACCCGGAGGTGCTATGCTTGAAACCAACAAGGGTTATATGTTGACCCTCACCCACCTAAACAACCAATGTGGGACTATTCCCACAACTTCACTTCACTTCTGGGCCATTTGGGCCGAAACCACTACTAACAGGCTACAAACGGGCTGGGGTGTTACAAAGGGTTCGTGCGGTGGGCGGCGCCGGCACCGGAGACGGCGCCGAAGGCCGCGAGGGGGGCGGTGCGTCCGGGCAGGGGGTGGTGGTCGGAGACGAGGACGATGGCCGTCGAACTGAGTTGTCGGACACGTGGCGGGGCATGAGAGCGGACGCGCGATTCGCGATCCGCAATCGCGCGTACGTACGCAGTGTAGCCGCTCCCTTATCGGTGGCCCACATTATTGGGTTGTGTTGTATTAACGGGCAGAACACACCATCCCTTTCTTCCGCCGCCATCACAAAACCATTCCATATCCTCACGGGGTCATTTAGGCAAATCCCACCTTATTTATTGTCAAAAATAGCAAATTTCTCTACACGACGCAATCGCTTCACACCTTCCGCAATCACAAACATATTCCGCAATCCATCGTCGACCATGGCGGCGCCAATTCCCCCGATCCGCCGCCACCTGGAGTCCCCGGAGTTGCCGCGGCAGCTGCCGGCCCTCATCGACAACCTCATGGAGGAGATCTTCGTCCGGATCACATGCCCAGCCGACCTCACCCGCACCTCCGCCGCGTGCGTCACCTACCGCCTCCTCATCGCCGACCCCACCTTCCTCCGCCGGTACCGCACCCGCCACCCGCCGCTCCTCCTCGGATTTTTCAGCTCCGAGGGCTACCACCCCGTCGAGGCACCCCACCCCAACGCTCCGGCCGCCCGCGCCCTTGCCGACATGTCGTTCGACTACCTCCCTACGGGCAAATCGCACCACTGGTCCATCCGCGACGTTCGCGACGGGCGCGTCCTCATCCAGTACAGAGCTGATGATGATGATACCCTCTTGCCCGTCGCGGTTTGCGACCCTCTGTCAGGGCAGTACCAAATACTGCCTCCCATACCCCACCACGAAGACCATGATTACTATAACTTTGATGCTACGTTTGCCCCTTGTGCAGAAGCGAATGACGAGACGTCATTCAGAGTAATGGGCACGGTGTGCGGTGAGACTGAGTTCGTGGTTTTAATCTTTGATTCGGGCTCCGTCAGCTGGACTGTCAGTGCATCTGCCAGCTGGGAGGCCCTAAGCTTGATCGATGAGTCACAACCAACAGAATACCCATTTCTCCAGCGTCCTTTTTGTGTGTATGGCAGCTTATACTGGGAAGTTGATGAGATGCACAAGTTGCTCAAGCTCGACATTGATAGGATGGAGTTCTCCACAATTAACCTCCCGTTTGGCCACGATAAGTGTCATAATGTTCTTGTGGAGGCAGGAGAAGGTAGACTTGGGATGTTTAGCCGCACTGTTGATCGCAAATCTCTGAACTTTTACTATTATTACAACAGTATGGAAAACGAGCATCAGGGAGGCAACGAGTGGGAGGTAAAGAATGTAATCCCATTGCCCGTCCATGGCTCATGGGCATTTTATGCCCAGCAAGGCTACACTTTCTTAAGAGGTGATCGAAAAGTCCGAGACTTGGTATACACATGTTACTCACTTGATATTGACACCTTGAAGCTTGAGACAGCCATTCAATTGAGTTCTCGTTATTTTCGAATTTACCCCTATTTCGGTTTTCCACCATCCATGACACCAAAAAAGATATGAAATGGTAAGCTGTTCTCTCATAATCTCCTCCTGTATTTTACACTTTTAATATTGTGATATTGTCATCATATTATGTAATATTATGCGAAAATAAGTTTATTTGGTGTCTAGTTTGCTTGTCACCTTCCAAGTACAGCTTGGATTGTGGATGCATCATGTCTTCTTTGACAATTGCAGCTAGATGCCCTGCTGTCGGTTGTTCATACCTACATGATTTAATTATAATTTTCTGTGGCAAAAGTAACTCATATTCAGGATGCACACATGCACGATCTGTTTTCTATGTAGCAACACGTAAATAGAATGCTATCATGTGGAAATCATCTTCCATGGAAATCTTGCAATACTAAATAGATCGAGAATTGAAAATAGCATTCAACAGGAATGAATTATCTGCAGGATATTGGAATAGAAAAATAAGCTTGGCCTTAATTCATCCCCGTGATCCTTGGACACCTTGAAATTTCTGTTTTGCAAGTATTGCTTCTCTCTGAAAATGAAAACTGTAATAGAAAGACCTGGGTGGCCTGCCAATGACAGTAGATCTTGGCAGCCTGTGGCTTTATTGTATAAAGTGGGAGTGGTTTCGAGTTTGTGAAGTTGGATGACAGCTTACAGCCTCATTTTCCTTTAAATGTCACAAATGCCAATTTTACAAGTTATGCAGACATATTTTCTTCATGTCTCTAACAATATAATTATAAACATTTTAATTTTGTTGTTCATCAGCATTTTTGTTTTATTCTAAAGAAAGATCTGGTAGCAAAAGTTTTAAAATAAATAATATTTGCGTCCCTGTGGCCTTGCTGGACAATTGTTAGTCTGACTTGGCTTTATTGAATTTTACGTTTTCTATAGTTTAATTTTTTAATATGGTTGTGGAGGCTATTTGTAGTATAAATTCAATAATCATACTGTGATTCAAACGAGTCATAGTTTGCCAGCAGCAGCATTGGCTTACACACCAAAAAAAAAAAGCTTATTGACCTAAAGGTCCTAAACAGTTGGCTTATGAGATAATCCAAAGTTCCTATAATGGGGCCTTGGTAACAATGCCATCTGCTTGTTCTCATCCAAATGCTTGGATTCTTATCTGTTCAGTCTAGCTACTGCCAATGGTTTGCTGTAAGCTGCATTAATAGTTTAGTATTCTAACAACCAGTAGTCTTGATTTTGCTTTCAATCTAGTGTAATGCAGCATTTACCTTGTCACTCAAACTGTATCTGCTATGGTGTTTGCTAAAGCTATAACTGCATCCTTTGTTCAGGAGTATCATTCGGATCCAAGTCCGTGGCTTCGTACGGGTGGTGAGCTAGTTGAAGCCGATGCAGCTTTTCATTTGGAACACCTACTGAGTCTTTCGGATTGTCATGTTTGTTTTTGATATTGTCTGGAACTATCTGGTTAGCTTTTTTCATTCGGTGGGCCTTATTTGGTTATCAAACTTAGCTGTTCTGTATCGCTGGTCAAGTGCTACAATTATCTGAACTTAATCGAATGTGGCAAAGACATGTGTTAACTGAACTTCCCAATTGTTCTTGTCTTGTGTGATACGGATCTGGAGTTGGTTGATGTGCAGGAGCCGGCGAAGGCAGATCAGATATAGCTCAAGGCTTTCTGAACTCCCCAGTGCCCAGCGAAGTTGGTAACGTCTTCTCCCTGTCAATGGACGGTACCATGCTATGGTGTCGACCAGAACCCAGCTTTGCGCCGTATGATCGCTGTTTGTGCTTTGTGCTCAACATGACAGGCAAGCAAGGACGACGCCATTTGGTAGGAGCGAACAGAATGCTTGCTTCGAGCGTTCAGACATCTCGCGAAAGGCGAAACTGAACCCGAACACTATCCAGCGCCCAACAAATGCTTCTGCACCAGTTCAGTGTCCGTCAGTTTGAAATTCTCGTGGTTCATGTGCTCCACAACCCGTAACATGTCCTCCTTCTGGATCGGCCACCCCGCCGACCTCACTGCGCCTCCGCCACGTGTGTCCCCTTCCGCCGACGGCTGACCCCACTGCACCGCCACTCCTCGGATTCCTCAACTTGGAGGCCTACAAATGGCTTTCACCCCGTGGGAGCAACCCACCCTAACGCTCCGGCCACTCGCGGCCTCATTGACATCTCTTTCGACTTACCCCCCCCCCCCCCCCCCCCCCCCCCCCAGCCGGGAGTACCGCTGATACGTTCGTGAATAATCGTGATGTTAATTAGCTACGGGCACGTCCTCTTCGTGTGCGGTGATCATATCCATAAGCATGTCTTGCCAGGCCCTCACGGACGACCCCCTGTTGACTGGACATCAGAAAGATTGCTGCTCTTTCTCAATCCTGCCTATGAGAATCATTCTGAGTTTATGAGAAATGCATGGTAAGAAAAATTGGTGTGGTCTTCTTTCTCTCCTTTATCTGCCGGGATAGGCGCACCGCAGAGAAAAATTGGCCAATGAAATATGCCGACAAATGTAATCCCAGCTATCCATGCCATTTGCGCACGGGAAAGGACGTAAATACTCCACATCCCCTATTTATCTACGGAACAAGTATGTTTATGGCACGCTTGAAGTATTTTTTGCAAATAAGGTAAATAGTTCATATTCTCTTGGAGCAATTATCTTACAAAGATCACGGAAGAGTCTCATAATACCAAACCACAACACCCAAAATGACATAGTAATGAATTTCATAACAAGAACAAGTTCAGAATATTATTCCAATACATAAAAATACCAATAGACTTTAAATAAAGAAGGATTGCAAATTATGAAATGACCAGATTGACTAGTGATTGAATCTTTTCAGGTCCTTCAGTGCTTTGTAGCTAGAGGGCTGGTGAATACCTGATGACAGCAACGGCTCCACATGAATTTCATGCATCTAGGGCGAACCTCCCAAAGTTACCAAGTAGAGAAGGAGGCCATGCCATGACATAGGGCTGCATAGGACTGTCAAAAGACTTCTGACATATCTTCTCCAGTTTCTTCGTTTCCAAGCACATGGTAAAGAACCAACTTGGGATCTGGACTTCGTGAAACTTCCTTGATAGTGCCAAGTACACCAAGCCATCTCTGACTGCCAGAACCACTAGCTTGTTGTAATTATTCAATACTACCCCAAAGACTTCATGGAGTTGTGTCTCTAAAGGGGTTTGCCAGTGTCGTTTCCACCTCTGAACACCATCCCTATCGTCTGTTCTTCTCAACAACATACCAACGGTAAAGCCAATATTATAGAAAATACAAGGTGTACCTCTGTTTGTTTCTCCAACCTTAATGCAGAAATTCTTATTCTTCATAAACTTAGGCAATTTCTCCACAGAGAAGTTCATTGTCGTAGTGTTCAGTGTGACCAAGTACTTGTGATTCTTGTAAACCCAGTACAACAACCCATTCACTTGCATATTGTTATCGAGAAGCCACCTTTCTGAACGTTGTGGCCGCTCAGGGACAACCACCCATGGCTCAATGGACCACTCACCGGTGTCGGAGGAAAAGACAGTCGCCCGTACCCTGGCTTTGTCATAGATAAGGCGAACTACTTTGAATGACAATGTGGGCTGTTCATTGTCAGAGAAGACCAAACATGCACCACATTCCATGGGGCAGCCACGATAACCTTCATAAGCATTCGAATGGCCATCATTTAAAAAACGCACACCCCGTCGCACCAAGGGATTCAGTAATGCAATTGGTCGCTCAGTTTCCTTATCACCGTTGGTAAGGAGGATGTTTCCGCGGCGACAGTCGGCGATGCCCCAACAATGTAACTTGTCAGGATGTTCCTGTATAGATGTGAAGAAGTCGCCGCCACGTACAACAGCAGCTAGATCACGATCACGATGGCGGACAGGGACAAAGGAGGGGAATGCAGGGAAGTCACGGTGTTCAACTACCAAGGGGGCATCAAAGAACAGACCAAGGAGGGGTGATGGGTGGAGCTCACGGAAACGTCGACGGAAGCCGGGAGACGAGGCCACCGCGCGTCGCCACGCTCGACAGGTGAGGGCGGCACGGATGAGCGTGGCAATGGAGGGGAAACAAAGGAAGATGGTGAGTATGAGATCCTCACTTAGAGAATAGATTGTGGTGGGGAGTGATTCTTTTCGGCGTTTCACTGACAAAACCTGGGATGGAGGGTTCTCACCTTCCGTGGCAACAACGATGTAGGAATGCCTGTTGAAACAAATTTGAATCACTGCAAATAGAAACAATGAACACCGTTAAAACAAAATAAAACACCTCATCCAAAAACAGAAACCTTACATGTCTCATTTAATTTCCACATACCCTACCTATATCTAACAACCATACACCACACTCCTTATTACAATTTCATATGACTGATTAGCAAATCATTTACTTCGAACCATCTATTGCGACATTCAAATCCTGAGCAAATTTCACAACAAACTTCGATCTCTCCACAAGGAACACCAATCTATATACCTAAATCCTTCAGATATATCGAATAAGAATGGCTTGTAATCTCATCCTACACTAACTTATAACTTAACCTAAGGAAATTGCACAACTAGCCAAGGGTAAAGCCACGAGAAAGTGTCATTGAGGTCTTTGTAGTATCATGTTGATTTTTTCATGGCGTCCTAGTTGGGATTAAGAAGGGATTTACACTGATTTTGCCAGAAATTGTTAGGGTGGGCCGACTCCGACGATGCCAAGCCTTGGCTTCGCCCCTGCTACGCATGCAGATCTAAAACCTAGGGTTCCATAGATCGTGTAGCGAAACAAATGAATCCAACAAAAGTAACAAGAGAGACGAAAGGATATCACCATCAGGAGTAGAATCCCCTAAAGAGATGGTTCAATTCTACATAGATTTAGAGATTTGAGGGACAGAATACACCTAGAATGAAGGGACATACCGAGAGCTCCTCCGCTGAAACTCGACCGTGTGAGGTTGGGGAAAGTGAGAGAGAGAGAGGAGATGAAAAGGAAGTGACCTCATCCTTTTGATATCCTTTACGACAACACCAAAATAGGATCACACTATGACATGTGTGTCTACATCATACCTTGGTGTAGTTAACAAGATGCCACGTGTGCCTCGGATCTGACCCGGCAACCTCTAAGACTAACTCCAACCCGGAATACCTAAATCGGAGACAAAACACGTGAATGGGGTGGTCCTGCAGCTGAAAGGATTCGATCCAAAACTGTCTATCTCCAACGGGAGTCCGAAAATCGGGTCGTCCGCCGCCGCTTCGAGCTTGGGCAGCCACTCCAGCCGCCGCGTGCAGCCGTCGGCGTAGCCCGTGTAGAGCAACTCACTGGCGGCGGCGTACGCCATGTCCTCCGGGCCAGGGAGCCGGCCCTCGCCCACGCGCTCGCTGGCCGCCAGCGCGCGCCTCGTGGAGCGGCGCGGACACCACGGGCCCGTACGTGTACTCCGGCGGCATCGGCGCCGCGAGAAGCCCTCGGGGCTGTACAGCATGGCGGCGAGAAGGACCAGCGCCACGGCCTTCAAGAAACCCAAGCCCGTCGCCATGGTTGGATGGATCGAGCCGCAGGTCGCTTGGGGACAATCGGAATACTCTCAAGCGGTTGTGTATGAGCCGCATGCAGCCATGGAGAATCCCAATCCAATCCAATCGTTGCTTAAAAAAAATCCCAATCCAATCCAATCCAAGGCAAATCAGAGCAATGGGGGGAACGGCAGCACATCACAAGATGAGGTGACGAAAAGGGGGAGTGTCAAGCCCACGAGTCCAGCCCATCAGGCCCACTACACTCAATCGGACGGCTGTCGTCAATTCACCTTTTTACCCGCCATATCAATGGCTACTGTTACCCGTCTGAAACTACTGTTTCCTTTTACCGTCAGTACTTTACAAGCTGGGATGCCGGCTGGTGTTGCTGTAATATAAGTCGTGGCTCTCCATTCGTAACAGACAAGAAAGAGGAAAGCTATCCTAGGGTTAGGGTAATGTAGTTTAGCTTTCAGCTGTTCTTCAGCTTAGCCTATCAATATATCCTCCTGAGATTTGCCGTGGACACTTGCATATTCTGTGCTTGTTTTTCAGTTCTCGGTTGATTTCTGTTTTGCGAGTTCGAGTTGTTCTTGCGGGTCCTGACAAATTGGTATCAAGAGCCAATGAATTCTCGGCCCAAAAATTTTTCCCCACCCACCACTCCACCAAGAGCAGCTGCTATGGTTTGGGAGGCACATCTGCTCTTCCTGTAAAATTCCAAGTAGTTTCTCGGTACCCATCTCCTTCCAATCGACAGGAATTTTTCTCCCCTGCAGCTGGTTTCTGAGCAGTCGATAGCCCTGTCTCAGTGTAAAATCCCGGTTGCTCGCGAAGGAATTTTCTCTGTGGTGGCGACGGCGGCGTGAGGGATTCAGACTCGGGTTCCTCGACAAGTTCGAGGGTAAAATCTCCAAGGTCGATCTCTCTCACAGGCGGCGGTAGACCAGATTTGTACACAAAGGGGAGGAATTTTTCTGAACCTCGTACAGATCTGTCATGGCGGATGAAGGAGATCCTGCTAGGTCGGCGATGGCGGCGGTTGAGCAAGTTAAAGCGGATCTCAAAGCCACTCAGAACAGGCTCACGAAGCTTGAGTTGGCGGGGAATGATGTCCATAAGAAGGTCAATGCAATGGATGCCAAGATCGATTCGATCCACTCTCTCCTGTTGCAGTTTGGATTGGGCAGCGAACCACCAAGCGCGGAGAAGCCCTCTCCTACACCAACGAAAGACCCACCTCTGACAGCATACCTCACAGAAGACGAAATGGCTTTCCTCAGGGAACAGGAAGCTGCAGGTAAGATCACTCTTAATATCGACCCTGTTTATTTCCATAATACCAATGATGTTGGGGCCTCTGTCTCTGGAACAAAGACTGTACCTGTTGTTGCTATTGCGAAGCCAACCACTGAAACTGAGCAAGTAAAACCACCTCCGCAAGTTGAGACAGAGAAGCAAATACCTTCGGTCATTATCAAGACTGCTGAACCTGTTGAGCTCTTCGAACACAAGCAAAATCACCAATCTCCAAATTTCAGTATGTCAATATCTCGTCCCAAGTTGGATTTTCCTACATTTACTGGTGAGAATGTAGTTGGCTGGCTTAGACAATGCGAGTCTTATTTTGCTCTTGCAAACGTACCACTGGATGTATGGGTATCAATGGCAACACTGCACTGCAAAGGCATAGCAGACAACTGGTGGAGAGGTTTGAGACTTCAACCATCACATTTGACCTGGTCAGGCTTCTGTCATAAAGTGATTGATCGATTCTCCGCAATCAGCACATATGATGTGGTTCAACAATTCAAGCAAATCAGACAAACAACTTCTGTCAATGAGTATATGCTGAAATTTGAGGAATGTATGGCACTTGTGCAAAGAGCTCACCCAGAATTGACTGAACTATACTATATCAAGTCTTTCATTGCTGGTCTCAAGGATGAAATTCAACATCAAGTCAGCACTCACAATCCTCTTACATTGGGTGACTGCTATTGGAAGGCTAAGGAATTTGAGAAGAGTGTGCTGGCAAGAAGAACTTATCAAACCAACAATCAGTTTTATAACAAGAACAGCAACCAAACTCCTGCTTCAGCTTTCAAAGCACCTCCTGCAACAAATATTCATCAGCAGCAAGCTGCCCAAAACACCAATCAAGCAAAGAAGGATCCAACAAAATGCTGGGGTTGTCAAGAACCCTGGACTCCTCAACACAAGTTTGTTTGTAAATTCAGAAGAGCTATTAATGCCATGTATATGGACCCTGAAAATTGGTTATCAGTGGAACAATTAGCAGAAGAAGAAGCTGCTTATGAGGACGCAATTGGTGAAGCTATGCAGGAACCAACCTTGATGATGCTATCAGTACATGCTGCTCAAGGAACTTCTTCTGTAGCAACAATGTCTGTCAAAGTCAAAATTGGGGGCAAACAAGCAATTGCACTAATTGATAGTGGAAGCACAGATACTTTTATTGACTCTGTGTTTGCTACTAAATGCAACTGTCCAATAACAACAACACAGTCCAAGCAGGTGCAGGTAGCAGGTGGAGGCTACCTTAACACTGGTGCAGTCCTGAAAAATTGCAAGTATACAATCAATGGTGAACCATTCAGTAATGATTTCAAACTACTTAATTTGAAAGGGTATGACATTGTGCTTGGATATGACTGGATCTTGCCTCACAGTCCTATTGGGCTTGATCTCATGAAAAGGACAATCTCAATCAACAAGTATGGCAGCAAAATTGTCACATTTCCTGATCATACAGCACCTGGCAAAGACTGTCTCATCAACTCTTCGAAACTACAGAAAATGTGCAGTAAGAGCATGCTGGGCTACCTCCTGCAGATAACTGTTCCTGAACAAGACACATCTACTGCCTCATCTCCAATACCAACTGCAGTTGAGCAAACAGCAAACACTAGCTTCTTATGCAGATATCTTTGCAGAACCAAGTGAACTACCTCCTAAACGAGATTGTGATCATCAAATTCCAATGCAACCTGATGCTGAACCACCAAATGTGAGGCCTTACCGTGTCCCTCATAAACAAAAGGATGAAGTTGAGAAACTGATCAAAGAAATGTTGCTTGCAAATTACATCAGACCTAGCAAAAGTCCTTATTCATCTCCTGCTATACTAGTGAGGAAAAAGGATGGCTCATGGCGACTGTGCATTGACTATAGGGTGCTGAACAGCAAGACCATCAAAAACAAGTATCCCATACCAGTTATTGAAGACCTACTGGATGAGCTATTTGGCGCCAAGATCTTTTCCAAATTGGATTTAAGGTCAGGATATTACCAAATCAGAATGGACGATGCAGACATCCATAAAACTGCATTCAGGACATATTTTGGACACTATGAATTCTTGGTCATGCCTTTTGGCCTCACCAACGCTCCTGCAACATTCCAAGAATTAATGAACAAGATATTTGCCCCTCTCCTTCGCAAATTTGTCCTAGTCTTCTTCGATGATATACTTGTGTTCAGTAAAACAGTGGAAGAACACCAAGCTCATTTGGCAGCTGTCTTGGACATATTGAGAGCAAACAAGCTCTATGTTAAGAGGAGCAAATGCACTTTTGCTGTAGAGCAAGTGGACTACCTAGGCCACACAATCAGTGGCAATGGAGTAGCAACAGACAGTAACAAGATCAAAGCCATTGCTGATTGGCCCATTCCCACAACAATCACTGACCTTAGGGGATTTCTTGGCCTAACTGGATATTACAGAAGGTTCATCAAGGACTATGGATTAATCTGCAGACCTCTGCATAATTTACTCAAGAAGAACTCTTTCTCTTGGACACCAAGTCATACACAAGCATTCAACACACTCAAAGCAACAATGTGTCAAGCTCCTGTGCTAGCTCTACCAAATTTCAATGAGGCCTTTGTCTTTGAGACTGATGCTTCTGGGTCAGGAATAGGAGCTGTCATAATGCAAAATGGTCGACCTATAGCTTTCCACAGCCAAGCTCTTGGTCCCACTGCAGCAGCACAGTCTACTTATCATAAAGAAGCACTTGCCATTATTGAAGCCCTAAAGAAATGGAGACATTATTTTTTGGGTGGTGAAATCATCATCAGGACTGATCATCAAAGTCTCAAGCATATGATAAATCAAAGACTAGCAGAAGGAGTGCAACATAAGTTACTTCTTAAACTACTTGAATTCAATTACAAAATTGAGTACAAAAAAGGAAAAGAAAATAAGGTAGCAGATGCCCTTTCCAGGAAACATGCCTCTTGCTCTGCCATCTCTGCAGCACAACCAAGTTGGATCAATGACATTGAAGTAAGTTACAAGAATGATTCACATTGTTCAGAAATCATTGCTCAGCTGGCAATTAACCCTACTGCTCACCCAACCTTCACCTTTCACATGGGGATACTGAGATATAAAGGAAGGATTCACATTGGTACAAATACTGACCTAAGACTCAAGATCATGCAAGCCATGCATTCTTCTGCAGTAGGAGGGCACTCAGGAATCAGAGTCACTTATCAAAGAACAAAAAGAATTTTCTACTGGCCAGGCATGAAAAAGGACATTGAACAATTTGTGCTCGAATGTGCAGTTTGTCAAAGAGCAAAAGCAGAGCATTGTCACTACCCTGGTCTCCTAGAACCATTACCAGTTCCAGACATGGCTTGGTCTCACATTTCAATGGACTTCATAGAGGGCCTACCTAAGTCAAACAGCAAAGATGTCATCTTGGTAGTGGTTAACAGGTTAACCAAGTATGCTCATTTCCTTTCACTGTCACACCCCTTTACTGTGGCACAAGTAGTACAACTGTTCTTAGACAATATATATAAGCTCCATGGACTACCATCTGTTATTGTCACTGATAGAGACAGAATTTTCACAAGTGCACTTTGGCAAGACCTGTTCAAAGCTCTAAAAGTAAACCTCAATTTCTCTTCAGCCTACCACCCACAAAGTGATGGACAGACTGAACATGTAAACCAATGTTTGGAGACCTACTTGCGTTGCATGACCTTCAGGGAGCCCAAGAAATGGCACTCATGGCTCTCTCTGGCTGAATGGTGGTATAACACCAGCTATCATACATCATTGCAGTGCACACCTTTCCAGGCATTATATGGATACCCACCACCATTGATATCTGAAGTAATGGTTCCTGGCCCTCAATCAACAGCATCTGAATTTTTAGCAAACAAGCAACAGATGATTGACCATTTGAAGCAAAACTTGACTCAAGCTCAAGCAAGGATAAAGAAGTATGCTGACAGGAATCGAACTGAAAGGATGTTCAATGTTGGCGATATGGTATATCTAAAATTTCAACCTTACAGGCAGACAGCACTTGGAGTGAGACACCACCTAAAGCTTGCTACCAAATACTATGGGCCTTACAGAGTTCTTGAGAAGATAGGCCGAGTTGCTTATAAGCTTCAGCTACCAGCCACTGCTCAAATCCATAATGTCTTCCACGTCAGCCAACTGAAGAAACACATTGGCCCTAAAGCAGTCCCTCAAGTTGACCTTCCTCTGGTGACAAAAGATGGCAACATCAAGACTGAACCATTTGCAGTTCTGCAGACAAGAGCTCTACCTCGAGGTGATACACTGGTCTCTCAATGGTTAGTGCATTGGATCAATCTACCACCAGCTGATGCCACTTGGGAAGATGCATCTTTCATTCAGTCCACATTCCCAAAGTTCTACTTCACTACATTGAAGAATTGGTTTCCCGAAAAGTATTCTTGAGGACAAGAACACTCTCAAGGGGGAGGGATTGTCAAGCCCACTACACTCAATCGGACGGCTGTCGTCAATTCACCTTTTTACCCGCCATATCAATGGCTACTGTTACCCGTCTGAAACTACTGTTTCCTTTTACCGTCAGTACTTTACAAGCTGGGATGCCGGCTGGTGTTGCTGTAATATAAGTCGTGGCTCTCCATTCGTAACAGACAAGAAAGAGGAAAGCTATCCTAGGGTTAGGGTAATGTAGTTTAGCTTTCAGCTGTTCTTCAGCTTAGCCTATCAATATATCCTCCTGAGATTTGCCGTGGACACTTGCATATTCTGTGCTTGTTTTTCAGTTCTCGGTTGATTTCTGTTTTGCGAGTTCGAGTTGTTCTTGCGGGTCCTGACAGGGAGGAAGTGGAGAGACCTGGCCCATGTGCTCCACAAGATCTGGCACAAGTTCCCGTACCATCTTGCCTGAATTCTTTAATTCCGGCAGCTGCACTACCATTTCCTGGAAATTGCGAATCCCTGAAGAAAGAGAGGGGATCTTCGCTCTCGGAGATCGCCCTGAGCCGTTTCTGCAGCGCCTTTGCTCTCGGAGAGGGAGTAGACGTGGCACGGCGGAGGCAGAGCTGGCGCAGCAGTGGCGGATGGAGGAGGTTGAGGGGCCTGCGGTGGAGCGCCGAGGGGCCTGCGGTCCGCTCGGCGAGGAGGATGGCACCACCAGCTCGAGCGACGTGCTGCTGCTCCAAGGCGGGCACCACCAGCTCGAGTGACCCGCCTGCTTGGTGGGGGCAGGGAGAGGAGACGCGGCGGGGAAGAAGCTCGGCGCGAGCGGAAGAGATGGGCAGCGACGCGCGGGGTGCTTCATTTGTGGGGTGATCCGTTGGAGAGCAGTTTTGCAACCTTTACCACCCATTTTGTGTTTTATGTGCTGAATGGGGTGCCGGTTGGAGTCAGTCTAAGATGCCAAATTATTCGGCGCCGTACTTGGATGAGGATGGCTGTATTTCTTTATCCTCAAGCTCTGGCTGTTATAGTGTCAATACAACAAACCAGTTGGGATGCTCTAAGCTTTGTTTGAACAAGCTAGCTGCTGGAGTGTCGGCACATCAATCATGGTGAATCAATAGGTGGGTGTAATCTGGCAGGGTAAACTGATAATGTATTCAATTTGTTTTTGATTGGTTTAGAAAAGAAGTAAATAAATAAAGGGTCTGTCTATAGCTCACTGGCAAAAAAAAATGTGTATCTCAATACTCAAATTTTTGGACCCTTGGATCAAGATCCAACGTCTCAGATCCTTTCTTTCTACCTCCGGCTCGAGACTTCCTATTGTACAGTCGTGCCGAGCCCGCCCCCTTCCTACCCCCTCTTGCCAAAGATGGGGAATGAGGTCGGAAACCTGCCGGAGTTGAAGAAGGTTTAGATAAGGGATTATGGTGGGACGCCCAATCAAAGAAAATTCGGGTGCTGGATGTCGTTCTTTCACCCGAGTTAAATTTAGCATGCATTTCCCATAAACAAATGCTTGGATAAACAAAGAAAAGACAATTTATCCCAAAACGAATTAAGTTTGGATTTGCGTACTGGGCCACATTTGATACTAGTTCAGTTGGCGTGCAGACCATATGCTTGGGATTGACGGGCCGGCTCCACAATTCCCATTTTGGCTCTTCTGCTTCTTGAGGCACACACATCGATCCCGGCCAGAGTCTCCAGTTCAGCCGCAAACCGCCCCCAAACCGTCGATCTCCTTCCGCCCTGCGCCGGAGGCGGGAGCTTCGCCGGCGATGGCGTCGGCGGTTCGTCCGGCCCGCCGCCGCCTCGAAGCCATTTCATCGCCGGGGCAGCTTCAGGCCCTCACGGACGACCTGCTGGAGGAGATCTTCCTCCGGATCGGCTCCCCTGCCGACCTCGTCCGCGCCTCCGCCGCCCGCTCCTGCTTCCGCCGCATCATCACCGACCCCGCCTTCCTCAGCCGGTACCGCTCCCTCCACCCGCTGCAACTCCTCGGATTCCTAGAGGGCGAACTCGATGGCTCCCTCTCGCCGGCGCCGCCGGTTTCGTCTTCGACTACCTCCCTCTCGGCAGTGAAGGGACTCGTTGGCGTCTCCGCGACGTACGCGAGGGCCGTGTCCTCTTTGAATGCTCCTCTCTTGTGCACTATGACTATGACAACTTCGCATCCATCCCCAACCTCGCCGTATGCGACCCCTTGACCAGGAGATACCTGCTGCTGCCCCGCATACCTGACGACCTACTGGCCTCCGTCCAGCTCCAGGATATCTTCGAATTTGAAACATTGCTTGTTCCTACTAGAGACAATCAGAGCTCAACGTCATTCAAAGTGATGCGCAAAATTGTCTGCAGGACAAAAATGGTGATATTTGTATTCTCTTCGGGCCCTGGCCGCTGGAATGCTGTTAAGTCCATCAGCTGGGACGCTCTGAATGTACGACTGCAAGGGCAGATGCTCCAATATGCATATGGTTGCTTTTACTGGAAAATAGACCGGATGAACAAGCTGCTCAAGCTTGATATAAACAGGATGGAATTCTCCACAGATGACCTACCACCTGACCATGCTAGGCGGAATATTGTCATTGCGGAGGCAGCAGAAGGCAGGCTTGGAATGTTTAGTCTGATTCATGGAGGAACATCTGTTCATTATTCAACCAGTGTGCGAAATGAGGACAAGAGGAATAGTGAGTGGCAGATGGAGAGTATAATTCCACTGCCCCACAATTATGACAATTATTACTTCAAAGGTGCGTTTGACGGCTACATTTTGCTAATAGGCACCCAGAGAGGTGGAGATACAGTACATGCGGCTTGTTTCTCACTTGGGATTAGGACTTTGAAAATTGAGAGGATCAGTGGGTTACATTACCCCTTCATTAATGTCTACCCATATGTTTGGTACCTGCCATTCATGTCACCGCAAAGGATTTAAAGTGGTAAGTTTTTTTTATCACAATACTTTCTACTTTTTGTGTTAAGCAGAACGCGAGATACAATCTTGTGACATGATGCTGGAATAGCATTATATTTGTAGTGGATAGCATGGATCTTGTATCCAAGTCTTCTCTAAGTCTTTCTGGTCTCATGTAGCACGAATCTTATTTGACCATTTGCTGATGTTAAGAGATTTGTGGGTCTTTTTATATAAACAAGATTTGAAGAAAAATGTTAAAGAATTCAGAAACACCATTTAGGCTAAGTACTGTGATATGTTTAACGTTTCATTTCTTTCATTGATCCTTTCGGAGCTGTAAATGTTTCTTCTTGTTATCAATTAGATTCTGGAAATGTTAACACTTCTTAAAGACTCAGTCAATCAAGAAGGCAATTATTTCCCATATTTTAGTGTGGTTGTACATGTTATTGACTAGTGTGTGCACATTTAAGTCACTGGCTACCTTATACTTTAATGAGACAATAGCTTCAAGGAGACTAGCTTAAAGTCATTAAGTTCACTGTAGTTGTCATCCCCCTGATATATATGTTAAGTCGTTAAGTTTTGGCCACCATGTCTGCTAATTTACTGAAATATATAGAGGCATATATTCTTACAGTTGCTTAGTTACTATATGATTGTCGTTTTTATGAGCATTTTGCTTCCTTCCTTACGTTTTTGTAAGGCAGATCTGCAGCTGTGGACTAGCAGTGAATGTCTCAGATTTATCTGTATCCTTATAAGTGACTGTTATGTACTAGTGATTAGTCATAGTAACTAGTCTTTAATAATGTTGGGCCTCAACACGCTCACTCTTTCTGCATGCATGTTCAAGTTTCCATGCTTAGCTTGATTGTCATAGCTATATGGAACTTTGTGTTTTCTAGTGTTTGCATTCTTAATTGTGTTTGTCGCTAGCCTTCTTGTAGCCTAAAGTTACCAATCATGCAATGATTTCCTAGATGGTAAACGGTAGACCATCATTTAGTGTTTAAATCTGTTTAAACGTCCATTTAAACGGGCTAAACGACCGTTTAGGCATAGACGGTAGTCACCCGTCTAGCGTTTAGACGCTGTTTAAACGGAGTTTAATTCCGTTTAGGAAAAAAAGGCAATCATGCTATGACATCCTTCTCAAAAAAAAAATCATGCTATGACCTGTAGCAGTGCACTATCACTTGCTTTCTTTGGCACGACTAACAAAAATAATACTAATATCTAGTTATGCTGTGCAAATCAGTTGATTTACATAATAGCAAGACTATATACCAATCCATAGAGTTGGCAATAGCTTGATCCATGAAAGAAGAAAGGGCACTCGCAATTTTTGGATTCGAAATTTGTATTACTAGTGAAATAGCAAAACTTTTACTATTACTTTTTGATTAAAATCTCTTTCCTCCAAATGCATCTTTTATGTTTCTTAGTACAAGTTTTAGACTGCCAGTATACTAAGAACTATAGTGTTTTTGAAAAAGACAAGCATTATTTCATTTGTTGTCTTGTCATAGAGCTAAAATGATAGTATATCTTCCCTATAACACAAATACGCAGCTCTCCTGCTTGTTCGAGAAAAAAAATGGTAGTATAAGTGCTATGAACCAGAGTTGTAGTGCAAAAAGTTTGGGTTGGCCGTACAAGTAACTTTGTTGGAGCTGAACCATTTTGTATTTTGTCATATTTGTGACTGCAAATCGATGGTGTCAATGTCAGTTTCCACTGCATTGATGTTTATTGCAATAAAGTTTTTTCATCTCTGGGGTGAAAGTTTAGTGCTGACTACTAAGTGCCTGAGTTTTAAAGTCACAACAACTCATAGCAATTGAGCTAACATTCACACCCAATAATTCGAGTATATTATATGCCTCCCCACCAAAATTATCGACAATAAATAAACACTTACACTACATCTCAAAGTGCATTTTGGCATTTTCTAACTGCGTCCATCCACTTGCAGGATTACATCTGCATCCAAGTCGATGGCCACTTTGGCGTTCTGGTAAAGATGATGGTCCTCGTGCCACTCCTGTGGGGCTGGGTGAAGATGATGCGTTCATTTTGTTTTGGACTTCCAATTGCTGTCTGGGCTGGGTCAGTCTTTAGTTCTGTTATTGTTGTCTGGAACTCCTATCGTTCAGTCTGATTTAGTTACCAAATTTAGCTGGTCTATACAATTCGAATTCTATATCTCGAGACAAAATGCTAAAGAAGCCTAACTATATTGTTATTGGCTTTGTGTGTACTACTCTTTGGTTGATGTTTCCAGAAACTGGCATAGAGTGATTTATTAACAGCAGAGACATGTTGGTCAGGAGCCTTTCCCTCAAAACTTTTTGAACATTTCCCTCAAAGAATATTCGGACGCCACGCACCAGCAATTGAAATCTTCATCCTTTAGAGGATCGGTCAAGATGAACGTGAGGTTGATATTCGTCTCTTTTGAAATGAACTATGCTTCATAAGTTTGTATCGTCCTACTTTCAGTTGATTCATTAATCCAGTAAATCATAGGTGCACTAGTAATAACAAAACATAATGTGTTCGTTGGAGCAGTCACATATGTTTTCTACACGAAATTTAATCAGATAATAACAGTTTTAGGAAGCACCTGACCTCATCATCTGCACGTATGCCTCAATTCAAATTCTGATTTTTTTTTTTGTTGGGAATTCAAATTCCGAACTGTATGCAACAATCCAAGAACGATCGATCATCTGGGCAGCAAAATGGAAGTAACTGCAGGCTTAACATGATCAAGCCGATTTGGATAGATGGGCCAGATAAGACTGACTCCAACAATAGAAGTCATTTTTGAGATGCAAATTAAAAATTGCCTGGCATGACTAGTGCTTTGCATTTCTTTCTCCGGACACCATCTCCAACAGGCTATTGCATTCAAGCTTCTACCGCCGCACAAGGCCCTGCTCGCCCGCCGCGCCCTGCACCCTGCTCGGCTGCCGTGCTCGCCCGCCGCGCACCGTTCGTGCCGCGCCCCGCCGCGCACCGCTCCGCCGCACACAGCGAACGCCCCGCCGCACTGCTCGCGCAGCGCCCCGCACCCCGCGTGCCGTGTACACCTCCGACGGTAGTCGCGCCTCCACAACGGCAATGCCGGTACCCTGCTCTAGGTCAGGTCGTTCGCAAGAGCAGGAAGAGCTCGGCCCTGCCCCTTGCCTTCCGAAGCTCCACAGCCTCCGAAACGACAGCAGCTCACTCGTGCAAGATCCGGTGCTCGTTTCGCTCATCAGCCTTCTGCGGACACTGTGGCCAAATTGGCCATACATGATTTCACCATGCGGCTGAATTTGATAAGCCGTAGTCCGTAGCTCGATCTGTAGCAAGCTTCGGAGCCAATTTGCAATTCGCCTTCAAATCACACAAATCAATCAGCATACGGCCTCTCAATTGGAGCATGAACAGGAAGAAACAAGGCTGATTGGACCTAGAGCTAAGAAGGAGTCGTCGATTGCCGGCGAGCATGACCGGGAGCATCTCTGTTTGACTTGTTGTTGGACAGGACTAGAAGAACCGCCGCAGCGGCCTCCGCCCTGCTGCGCGCGTTCGAGGCCACGCTCGGTCTCTTCCCCGTGCAGTAGGCAATCCATTTTGCACCCGGCGCCGAGCTCGCCCGCGCCGTTGCGCGCCAACCTCGCCGGCGCCGCGCCCTCGCTACCCCACCGCGCGCACCCGGCCAGCCGCGCGCCGACCTGCCCCGCGCAGCGCGCCGCCCGCGCCCCGCCGCACCGCGCGCGCTCCCCGGCCAACTGCGCGCCGAGCTGCACCGCACGCGCCCCGGCCTGCCGCACCGCGCGCGCTCTCAGGCCAGCCGCGCGCCCAGCTGGCCCGCGCCGCGCTGAGCTGCCGCGCCCCGCCGCACCGCGCGCGCCCCGGCCAGCCGCGTGCCAAGCTCGCCCGCGCCGCGCCCTCGCTGCCGCGCGCACCCCAGCCAGCCGCGCGCCAAGCTCACCCGCGCCGCGCCGAACTGCCGCGCGCCGTCTCGCCTGCCCGCGCGCCGCCGCAGCGCCCGCCGCGCCCTCGCAACCCCGCGTCCGTAGCACCCCGCGCTGCGCTTCTTCTTCCTCGGCCCGCCGCGCCGCGCCCCTACCAATCTCGCGCCTCGAAAGATGCGAGGCGGCAATTTGGGGGGAGGAAGAAGAGCGGGTCTGAGAGGGTGATGCGAGGCGGCAATTTGGGGGAGGAAGACGAGCACGGAGCTTCAATTGGGCCATGGCAATTCAGCTCCCTGCTGCTCGACCTGCCGGAGCTGGCGTCGGACCGCGTGCTGCGCCTTCAGGAGCTCTCCTCGGCGTCGCTCGTCGCGTTGGCTCGCCCAGGCCGCACCGTTACACCGCCCGCGCGTCCCCTGCTCCACCGCGCCGCCACCTCCGTGCGTCCCCTGCTCCTCCGTGCTTCGCTCGTCTCCATCGCCCCGCGCGCGCAGAAATGCATTGGAGGAGAGAGGGAGTCCAATTTTACATTACCTCTCTCCTCCTATACAAAAATGGATGCTTCTTTGCACACTCTGTTGGAGATGGATGCATGGTATACAGTAGCACGTGAAGAGCCAAAAATAGCTTTGCCTTGTGCTGTTGAAGTCAGTCTAATGGCACAATACACACACATACGGACTCATGAGCCCACTCCACTCTCGCAAGTCCACACTACACTCCAGGCTGCAGCTCTGCCATTCGTTTCAGCGCCGAACCCTCGATCGCTTGTCCCCTTCCTCCCTACGCCGCCGGCGCCGCCGGCGATTCCATCGCCGGTTCGCCCAACCATTTCCTGCCGTCAAGCCATGGAGTCGCAGCGGCCGCCTCCGTCCCTGACCGCCGACCTCCTGAGGGAGATCTTCCTCCGTGTCGCCTCCTCCTCGGATCTCGCCCGCGCCTCTGCCGCCTGCGTCTACTTCTGCCGCATCATCGCCGACCCATCCTTCCTCCGCCGATACCGCTCCCTGCACCGTACGCTGCTCCTCGGCTCTATCGGCCCCCGTGGCCTTGATACCGTCAAGGCGCCCCACCCGAACGCCGCCGCCGCCCGCGCGTTCACCCGCACCGTCGACTTCTCCTTCCGCTACCTCCCTCGCGAGTGCGGTATGTGCGATATCCGCGACGGGCGTGTCCTCGCCACCTTCATAGATTACGACAAGAACATCTACTTATGGGACCTTGCGCTGTGCAACCCCTTGTCCCGGACATACCAACTGGTGCCTCCCCTGCCCACCGATCTACTCGCCTCTTTTCAGCTCGAAGAACACTATATCGAGACCTTTCTTGTCCCTTCTGAAGACGTCGAGGATACATCATTCAAACTGCTTAGCTGCATGATCAGTGAGACAACGGTGGTGCTGTTTATCTTCTCATCAGGTTCTGGCTGCTGGAGTGTCGGCACATCAACCGGTCTCGATTCTTTAGGCTTGGATGAACCACAAGAGTCGCCATTGCTAAGTGGGCGCTGTTATGTTTATGGCTGCTTCTATTGGAAAGTGGACTACACGGACAAGTTCCTCAAGCTTGACATGAACACAATGAGATTTACCACTTATGACCTCCCACCTGACCATGCTGATCGGAGTGTTGCTATTGTGGAGGCAGAGGGCGGCATGCTTGGGATGTTCAGTCAGATTGATCAAGGCACGTCTTTGGATTATTACACCTTTTTGCCAAATGGAAGTACAAGTAAGAAGGGTGGTGAGTGGCATCTGAAGAATACAGTCCCGTTGCCCTCTAATTACAAATGTCACATGACTAGTCGTGAAGCTGAAGGACACATTTTCCTATCTAGCTGGCCAAAACATGATGATATTTCAGATCCAGCTTGTTTCTCACTTGACACTAAGGCTTTCAAGATTGAGAGACTCTATGGGATAGTGCACCCTTATTTTTTCCACCCGTACTTTTGTTTCCCACCAATTATACCACCAAGGAGGATTGAAGCATATGATGCGGTAAGATTTTTATCATAGTCTTTATCACGTTTTGTGTTTATCAGAACTTTCAAGCTATCATAATGCGACTTTGATACAGTAATAACTATATACTTGTACTGTACTGTGTACATGTATGGCTGTTACCCCTTGCACTACCTGCCTATTGTGCTTATAAGGCATCAATTTTCTTAGACGTAGGACCTTGGCATAGGTTCGTGGAATCACGTCTTGTGTTTCTGTTTATAACTGTGATGTGCTATCCTGGTTGCAGTTTGTATAGTCAGTAATTATATTGTGATCCATTAGACCAAGTGAGCTTAATGGTAGTGGGTTTTACAAAACACATTATCGGCGTGCAAAATGTTGTCTGAGCTTAGTGGCCCCAACAAGTGGCAGCCTAAGCCAAGGAGTCCTTTGATACAATGAAACTCCCTGTATCAATCTTTTTCTTTGTTCAATCTAGCTAAAGTTGGTTGCACATGTAATTTTTTGAGGTATAGTGCTATATCAATTTTTGTTAGTCATCTTTTGTAAACTGCTAATCGATGGTGTCAAAGAATATACTATTCTATTTTGCATACACCGCAATAAAAATGCCACTTATCTGATAATTACCATGGTATACCTTTGTTTTGAAGTCAAAGCCACTTTTATGCCATTGACCTGAACTGTACCCTCTAATCAAGTTCAATTTGTGCCGTTGCACTGAATCTGATTTTTGTAGAGAATGGTTGCACTGAATCTGATTTTTTTTAAAGAATGGTTGCACTGAATGATGAAAGTAAGCGTTGTCACTGCATCAGCGTTGATGGTTTCTTATCTGCATCTGTGCAGTTGCAGGACTAGGCTTGCATCCAGGTCCGTGGCTACAGTGCTCGGTGTGGAGCAGTGGAGTTTGGTCGTGATAATGCAATGGCCTCAGGTATCGCACTTCTAATTTTCAGTTATCATGTACTCTAATTATATATTGGGCCCTGTCTGTCTGTCAGTGTTTAACTTCTACTCATCCCAGTCGCTTCTATGATGTATCAAAGACATATCACTAAACCCTATTTATATCATCTATCTTTTTTTTGTGGATGAAAAAAAGTGAAATAATTTGACAAGAATTGGTGCGGACGTGCCGTTCATAATTTGGAGATGTTGGTCAATGTGAAATATACACGAGGTATTTTATTGTCTCCTTAAGCAAATGCCGTCGGGGGTGGTCTTACCCCCCGGCAGGTCGAGTTTTTTGGATTGTTTTCGATTGTCCCTGTGCATCTGTACTGTTAAGGGGCAAGTGTCCTACCATACATTTGTTATGTGGTATCTGCGTTGATATATTGTAGGGCTGGACAGCCTTAGGCCCTCAGCTTCTGAGTTATTGGAGTGGTTACTTATATGTTTACTGATTTGCTCAATAATACACGAATCGTGTTACTTCACCACCCCAGGATAACTTCAATGGTTGGTTAGATGATGTTCTAACATAAACCCCATGATATGATATTCATTTAACACAAAAAGGGAAAAAAAACAATAATTAAGATTCTCACTCAAGCAATTTGGATCTTCCCCAATTAGACGACCAGTTAAGATGGAGGAAAAGAATTGGTAAGTTATGTTCATCATTCTGAAATGGCACAACTTAGCAATTTGGTTCTCTCGTACTTTCAGTTTTTTAAGTAACAACTAAAAATAGTTTTTTAAGTAACACAATTAGCAGTGCACGTGGCCTATAGAAGCATAATAAAAAGCCTCAACAAGTCCTACCAGCAATTCCTAAGGTGGTCTCAATTTTTCTCTCTCCTTTTTTATTTATTTGTTTTTGAGAGAGGAAAGTGATGTTCAATTATACTCCTAGAACTAGTCGGCAAAACAAATTCTCATAAACTGCAGGATCAACGTGAACGTGATTGAGTAGAATCGGACTGATGGGCCGGACGGGGTGGCCCAAATGCCCGGTCCATCTCAGAACCGCAAACTGCCCAATCCTTCCCGTTCATTTCCGTCTGAACCGCAAACTGCCCAATCCTTCCTCTCCCTACGCCGGCGGCGAGACCTTCGCCGGCAATGGCGTCGCCGGTTCGCCCAACCATTTCAATGCAGTCGCAGCGGCTACGTCCTACCCTCAACGCGGACCTCTTGAGGGAGATCTTCCTCCGCGTCGTTTCCCCCTCCGATCTCGCCCGCGCCTCCGCCGCCTGCGTCGACTTCTGCCGCCTCATCGCCGACCCGTCCTTCCTCCGCCGATACCGCTCCCTCCACCCGCCACTTCTCTTCGGATCCATCAGCACCCATGGCCTGGATCCCGTCCAGGCGCCCCACCCGAACGCCGTCGCCGCCCGTGATTTCGTCCGCACCGTCGACTTCTCCTTCCGCCACCTCCCTGGCTACGCCAGTATCTGTGATATCCGTGACGGCTGTATCCTCTTCAGCTTCATAGATCACGAGAAGAAGCGCTCCTTACGGGACCTCGCGGTGTGCAACCCCTTGTCCCGGGCATACCATCTGGTGCCTCCCATTCCTGACGACCTGCTCGCCTCTTTTCATCTCCAAGAAGAACACAGTATCATCGATTTCGAGACCTTTCTTGTCCCTTCTGGAGATGTCGAGGAGACATCATTCAGGGTGATGGGCTGCGTACTTGGCAAGATGAGGATGGTGGTATTTATCTTCTCTTCAGGCTCTGGCTGGAGTGTGGGCATATCAACCAGTTGGGATGCTCTGAGCTTGGATGAACCAGAAAACCCACACGTGCTGCACTCACACCATCACGCGTATGGCTGTTTCTACTGGAAAGTGAACTACAGGGACAAGTTGATCAAGCTTGACATGAACACAATGAAGTTATCTACTCTTGACCTCCCTCCTGACCACGATGAGCGGAGTATTGCCATTGTGGAGGCAGGGGATGGCAAGCTTGCCATGTTCAGTCAGAATGAAAATGCACCTCTGAACTATTAGACCTTCTCGCAGGACGGCAGTAAGAAGGATGGTGACTGGCATATTAAGAGTTCTGTTCCGTTGCCCTCTTATTACACATGGAACATGACCCGTCGTTAGTATGAAGGACACCTTTACCTAATTGGCATGCCCAAAAAGGGTATTCAGCGTCCAGAGGGTTTCTTACTTGATATGAAGAATTTCAAGATTGAAAGACTCAACGCGATGAAGTTCCCTGTTTTTCTCAGGCCTTATTTTGGTTTCCCACCAATTATGTCGCCAGAGGGTTCAAGAACATGATGTGGTCAGATGCTACCAGTATTTATGGTTTTTTGTTACTCAGAACTTTTAAGTTAACATCTTACTCTGATGCAGTAATAATAACTTTATATTTGTAGTAGGGTACATGTATGGCGTTTACACCTTTTACTGCCTGCCTACCGTGCTTATAAGAATTTTCTAAAACAGACTGATTAAGGCATCAATTTTCTAAGAAGTAGGACCTTGTTGTAGTACGTTGGAACTCACATCTTCTAGTGTTTCTATTGCTAAATATGATGAGCTAAAGTCCCTACAGTTTCTTTATATATCGTGATCCATTAGATCTGTTGAGCTCAATTGTAATGGCTTTACAAAACTCATTGTCTGCCTGCAAGTTGTCAGTTTGAGCTTTTTTGCCCCGAAAAACTGGGAGCCTAAACCAAATTGTCCTTTGATGTAATAGATTTCTGCGTGTTCGCCCTTTGCGTGTGTCTGGACTAATAATCTTTGGTGTTCAATGTAGCTAAAGTTGGTGGCACATGTAAATTCCTGAGCTGTATGTCACTGTTTATATCTTCTATGTTGCATAATGCAATAATACTGTCACTTGTCTGATAATTACTGTCATACATCTTTGTATTTATGTCAAAACAACTTTCGTGCCTTGCGCTGAATTAAACGGTACCCTTCAGAATTTCAAAATGTGCCTTGGCCCTGAAACTGTTGAAAGTAAATGTTTCACTGCATCTCCAATAACAGTTTCTAACCGCATCCATTCACTTGCAGGGTTAGGTTTACATCCAGGTTCATTGCTTCTTCGGTGCCATGCTGCTGGTGTGGAGCAGTGGAGTTAGTTGGTGCTGACCTATTGCGTTACACTTGTTCTGGGTATTACCAGCTTATCTTGTATGTCAAAGCCTATTTGGTCTGTTGACCTAGGGGGGCCTATGTTGTGCTAAACTCTGGTTTTATCAGCTATCAAGCTCAAATAGTTGTGGCTCTTTGGTGTGGACATGTGGTTGATGTTTTGGAGTTAAGCCGACATTTTCAATCTCCTTATGCAGCTTGATTTTCTTTGTACACCCACCGCCTGGTCTTTTTTTTTTCCACGAACGAACCATGCATTAGTTATTCGAGTACTGGAGTTACAGGTAATGCCGTCACGGTGGCTAATTTAAATATATATATGGATAGGCAGTCAGTTTCTTGGTCTATTTGCCTTCTCATTAAGTAGTCTTCGCTCTTTGCTTGTCCATTTTACTGCCTTTCACTATCAGGTATAGGAGTCTGGGTTATTCGTTCACCCTTTATAGTTGCATTTACCAGCATTTTAATGGTTAGTTACACAAATATGCAGTAGAAAGAACCTCTAAAGAAGTTCTAGCAAATTTTTTGTACTGATGCTCCTTTTGATAACAAAACAAAAAAGAGAGTTGTTGTTCATTTGAATATTTTCACTTAAGAAACGATAGCATATACCGGGACACTGTTTTATTTGAAAACATTAAGTATCCTCTCGCCAGTAATTTTTTATCTTTGATAGTTGGAGGATCGCTCAGTGAAGGTGTTGATTGTTGTCGTCGCCGACTGCATCTAGGTTATTTCGACTTCATAGTAGGAGCTGCTTTCTTATACTGATTGAGGTCTAGGGATCAGGCGAATTTTGTTAGGGCTAATTTGGGGTCAGGGATTCAGTTGCAGTTGTTTTTAGTCATAGTCGACGATTTGGTCAGTCCGTTCCTTTATCAGGGTGTCTTTTTGTTGAATATTTTGGTTGTTGTCAGGACTTCTCTAGGCAATCTCATGTGTTGCTGTTACATCATGATCAAGCGGTGTAGCTTAATTGCATTCGAATTTTAGTGTGGCAAAATGTGATCCAGAGATTGAAGTTGTTACAAAGTTGATGTGAAAATTAAGATTATTCAATCCCAAATGTCGAAATTATTCAATCCCGAATGTTAAATATTTCTGAATGGAGACTTGTGCATTTTTTTGCAAGACAATGGTTCCGCTGGAAATGCTTGCTGTTTCACTTTGGAGACGAATTTGATTGTGAGGGATATTCTGTGAAGAGTAAGCAGCCAGCCACAGCCAAGACAAGAAATCTCCAAGAATTAAAGAAGCTGCCAAGAGGAGGAAAGCATCAAGTTCCCAGTGAAAAACTGAAGGAAAAGTCCACTTATTTTGATGTACATAGTTTAGAAGATTGCATCTAGCAGTGTCTGCTTAATCATGGTCTTTTTTTGCATGTCAGTTAAGGGGTTATGTCAGTTAAAACTTGGTTACTTTTGCATGTCCAAACCGGCTCAGATATATCAATTGAACCATGCTATAACACGACTGGAACCACCGACTCCGTCTTATGACCGAACGGCGTTAACGTGCGATGGGTACAGGTACGAGCGCGACTGTATTTGACGCAAGTCCGCAAGGGACGAGCCGCTACTACCACCGGCTATTCAATTCCAAATCCAATAACAACGGCCCAACCTGTCGACTTTCTGCATGTACAAATAAACCGTAACAGTTTCGTTTGATTGAACCTCGTCAGGTAAGCAGACGAATGATCTAGTAATCTAGATGTTTGAAACTTTGCACAAACTGCAGGAGAGAGATCAGTGGAATTGAACGTGATCAGGCTAGCAGACTATAACAGATCAATAATCGATCTTGGTGATATAGCTCAGTTTGGTGATCATGTAGTAGCCGCCGTTGTTGCCGTAAAGCACACAAAATTAATCTGATCCTGGCCGATTAGTATTGCAAAGCCCTCGTGATCAGTATAGAGTTACAGAGCACGTCGTGAGCAGCGTTGATGATGCGCCAATATGTGGCAGGTCTTATCGGCTTGGGCTTGGACGGGGTTCCAAGGTCCAAACTAATCAGAGACCAACGCAGTCCGTGAGTCATAAGACGGAGTTAAGCAATTCCGTTTAGAGAAGCCCATATACCCATAGATAGGTGGTCATTAGAACCCAAACACACCTTATACACCGTCAAGATCTCAAAAAAAAAAAAAAAAAAAAAAAAAAAACCTTATACACCGTCAATCACAAACCCATTCCGCCTCCGCAGGTGCAAGTCGTCAACTATGGCGGCGCCGATCCCCCCCTCGAGGACCCGCAGCTGCCGGCCCTCACCGACGACCACCTGGAGGAGATCTTCGTCCGTATCGCCTGCCCCGCCGACCTCGCCCGCACCTCCGCCGCGTGCGTCGCCTACCACCGCCTCATCGCCGACCCCGCCTTCCTCCGCCGGTACCGCTCCCGCCACCCGCCGCTCCTCTTCGGATTTTTCAGCTCTGCGGCCTCCGAGGGCTTCCACCCCGTCGAGGCACCCCACCCCAACGCTCAGGCCGCCCGCGCCCTTGCCAAAATCTCGTTCGACTACCTCCCTGTCGACAAATTGGACGACTGGTACATCCGCGACGTTCGTGACGGGCGCGTCCTCATCCAGCGCAGATATAATTTTGATGATGATTCCATCTTGCCGTACTTCGCGGTTTGCGACCCTTTGTCCCGGCAATGCCAGATACTGCCTCCCATACCCTACTGCGAAGACCAAGTGTTGGGGACTACACCGAAACCCCTCTGACCCACGCGAAGGTCAAACAGCCACCAACGAAGGAAGAATAAAAGAAGTGGACGGCACAGGAGTCTGAAGTTTACCAAGCTAAGAACCATGCTAAAGTAGCTAATGACACACTAGTAAATATAATCATCTCACCCCCTATAAATATGGAGGGAGATGATCCTGTAATGACATCTGTTTTTCGGGCCACGAGCCAAAGAAGGAATCATTCGCACCGCACTCAAACCTCTCTAATTATTCAACCCCTTCGCCCAACATCGCGGGTGAAGGAGAGCTTCGCGCAACAGACTGCAGGGAACCTGAGTAAGAACACCTTCGTCCGGCACCGCGGACCAGGAAGGAGGGCTTCGCTCCAACCAGAAGGCGGCGATGACGAACAAGGAGGGCTTCGCGAGGTGATTCGAAGGCGTCATCTACCTTCGAGGGCTTCGCCAGAACCAGGACGCTTCTATCAACCGTTGGAGGGCTTCGATACGTCACTCGGAGACCTTCGATCCTCCAACATTTGGCGCCGACCCGCGGGGTGAACCCACGACCACGATCAATATGGCCAAAGCAAAGTCGAGAATAAACATCAGCGACACACAACGCGCAGAAACCGAAGCCGAAAACGAAAGGCTAGCGAAGGAAGCAGAAGTCAGAACAGCAAGAGAACAAGAAGAGCGGGACAAAGCCGCACGAGCAGAAGAGATAGCAAGAGCCGAAGAGGTGGCAAGAAAAGAAGAAGCTTTAAGAGCTATGCAAGTAAACAACGCTGAAACATCTCAAGCAGGAAGCTTCCAGCAAGAGGACGACGAAACACGTAACATAACTGAAAGGCTTCGCATCATAGAGCAAGAAAGAATCGAAAGAGAGAAGAAGTTGGCCATCATCGAAAAGACAGCGAAGCTGAATAAAAACATGCTCGAAAAAATAGTGCAAGCCCAACAAGAGATCAACGTAATGGATAGTAAGTTAAACAAATACAATGAGGAAATGGAGAACCTGAGGAAGCAAGAACAAGATATGCACCACAAGACTCGCAAACAAACCGAGCACAAGATGGTGTACGAAGTAAGCAGCTCTGGCAAGGACAACCAGCCATGCATCATCTACAACGAAAACTCTCCTTTGAGTGAAGAGCTACAGAGCGAACCTTGGCCGGTCAATTTCAAAATGCCAAAGATAAAGGCATACCAAGGAAAAACATGTCCGAGAGAGTTCCTCATGTCTTTCGAAGCCGCAGTAGAATCGGGCAGAGGATCAAACTCAACATACGCGAAAGCTTTGGTGATGGCAGTTGAAGGAGTAGCAAAGACATGGTTTTCCACTCTTGAACTAGGATCAATTAATTCTTGGTCCGAATTAAGAAGAGAGTTCATAAACAATTTCCAAGGCTTCCAAACATCAGAAATTCATCAGGGAAGACTATTTTCTTGCAAGCAGAAACCAGACGAAAGCTTAAGGGAATACATGCAGAGATTCATGGAAAT
The DNA here is from genome assembly GCA_007726485.1 of Eragrostis curvula. Taxonomy (NCBI): domain Eukaryota; kingdom Viridiplantae; phylum Streptophyta; class Magnoliopsida; order Poales; family Poaceae; genus Eragrostis; species Eragrostis curvula. The sequence goes on from CM017442.1 coordinate 12,741,586, forward strand.
AAAATCAAGAGCAAAAGACGTAGGAGCTTCGACAGTTATTGATGCACTAACGGAAGGCTTGAGAGCTGGCCCTTTCCATTCTGCACTAATAAGGAAGAGACCCAAAATTATCTTCGCACTGTTGGACACCTTCAAGAAATACGCGAGTTCGGATGATGAGTTCCGAAGGAAAAAAGAAGACGAAAAGAAACAATCCCAGCTAGTCAAAGATGAAAAGAAGTATAAAGAAGAAAAAGAAGCGAGTCGAAGCAGAAGGCACGACGATAACAGAGACAGTTCGAAAGATCATAACAATCGAAGGATACACAACCTCGAAAACAGAGAAGAAAGGGGCGATGAAAAGAGAACCAAAGACGACGAAAGAGGGAAAGAGCGAAGCAACCATGATATAGACGGCGAAGACAAAAACAGATAAAACAATCAGAGAAGCAGTTCTCGCACTCCATACTGCGAGTTGCATGGCGAAGGAAAAGGCCATACAACAAAGTAGTGCCAAAATCTGCAACAATTCAAACAGGAATGGACCGCAGAAAGAGAGGCGAAGAAGGCCATCAGACACACAAGTAACTATCGTGAAAACTGGTCTCAAGGGAACCCAATGTCAACATACCCTTCGCACTCTGTCAATCATGTTGTCAACTACCCAAGAGAAGCTTCGCATCAGGCACAGCAGTATGCCTACTCTCAACCTCAAAGCCTGGCAGCGCTGCCACCGCCTCCAGAAATGAACCAGCAAAACAATGGAAGAAGCACAGAAACAAGCTACACGTCTCAAAGACAAACTATTAACGCTATCTCCGGAGGATCGACCCAGCAACTAGACTCAAGAAGGGCAAGAAAAGAATACATACGGAGGGTACATAACGTGACGTCAAGGGCTCCGTCTGTGAAAACCAAGTGGTCCCACGTCCACATCACCTTCGGAAAAGAAGACGCAAGGGACCTTGACCAACCCCACTCAGACCCACTGGTCATCAAGGCAAATATAAAAGGGTTCGATGTACTCAGAATACTTGTCGATGGAGGAAGCTCAGCTGACATCCTCTTCGCCTCTACATATAGAAAGATGAAGCTGAAAAACGAAACACTACAACCTGCAGGAATACCATTAATCGCCTTCACTGGAAAGGTTATCCAAGCATTGGGAAAAATCAACCTACTAGTAACCTTCGGCGAAGGAGACAACGCAAGAACTGAAGATGTGACCTTCGATGTGGTTGACATTGTTTATCCTTACAACGCAATCTTCGGAAGGGGGTCCATTAACAAGTTTGAAGCAGCCATACATCAGGGCTATCTATGCATGAAGATTCCTGGTCCCATCTCTGTGATCAGCGTCCTCGGAGACCAACTCCAAGCAAGAAGTATTGAAGATGGCGAAATCCCTGAAGGAAGAATGTCCACTTCATCCGAAGGAAGCAAAAGGCCCCAGTGCCCAAGACATTCGGACTAGAAAACTTGTCCATGATATATCAGAGATGCATGAGCCGTGTCTACCAAGAACATCTCTTCGGTAGCACGCGCGATGACCATATGTAAAAGCACAAAATTTGCGGGGGGTGCACTCTTTTTCCTCACGAGGGTAGCCCTGCGAAGGGTGTGAGGTTTTTTAACGAGGCACCCTCCAAGACTGTAACACAGTTTTATAATTACTTTTTTACCCTCAAAAAATTCCAGAGCAATTTCCTGAGAGGCGTAGAAGAGCCAAGGCTCAAGAAACGAAGCTTCGAGCTCAAAAACGATATCAGGCAAAAGCCTAGAGAATCCGAAGGTTACACCAATTGAGTATTTGGTGTAATCTCAGTTTGGATCGATGTATCACGAGGGATGATACAAAGACTCCAGACAAGAGCCGAAGGGAAAGATAAGCAAAGAAAGCCTAATCTACCCAAGTATTGGCAAACAGAAACCTTCGCAAAAAATGTTCAAATATCAAAGAACGAAAACACGAAAACTTGCGTTCCTTAAAGGAAACACAATGTCATCGTGCAAGAAGCATTAAAAGCTTCGAATGATATTAAAGAAATCTTCTCTCTGGCAAAGACCTTCGAAAGACTACTTCAAAAGAAAAGCTTTATTAAGGACATGACATCGATCAAAGAGAGCCATCGTCAGGCTCATGCTTTACAATAAGGCCCAATTCTAAAAGCATTTCGCATACAATACTAAATTCATCAATATTATATCCACTCGAAGGATAATAAGGCCTTTGAAATATGGGATCTATTACCCCAGACGAAATCATTCGCTCAACATGCGAAGCTGCATCGAAGGAGGAAGACGAATCTAAAACGTCCCCTCCCTTCTTCTTCTTGGCTGCACCTCGATGTGAAGAACTACTACCTCGTGGACAGCGACCACGAGGCCTTCGTTTGTTACAACCCCGACTCCCTTCGGGAACATCAGCCTCTGGGCGATAAACTCTCCTAATAGCCACAAGGCTACCAGGAGGAAAAGAGAAAGAACTTTCACCTCCCTCAATGGGTGACAAAAGACTCGAATCACTAGATAAATCAATCTTCGAAGGAGAACTAAAAACTTCAATTGGAGGCTACACGGCGAATCAAGCCACTAGAAGAAGGCTCTGGAGTCGCAAACTCGCTCAGGGAAACATCAGATGATGAATCCGGAGCAACACATTTCCCCGAAACCAGGTCAGAAGAAGCCTTCGGAGTAGCAAACTCGCTCAAAGAAATATCAGACGAAGCCTAAGGTCCAAAAATCAAGCAAAAATTAATCAAAACAACATAAAGTTTACAACGATTACAACAATTCTCAACAAGATACAAGTTCGAAGGAATGATGTAACCCCTCTCTCGAAGCAAAAATAAATTGTTTATACCTCACTCTGAGGCAGACGACCGACAGACTGCACCCGGTTCCAGAAGGATTCGTCAAAATGACTGGCGACCTTCAGGATAGCTTCAACCACAGGACGGGGAGTAGAATCAACAGCAGAAAATTTGAAGTCGTCAGAAGCAACCTTCGCCAAAGCATTACTCCCCTCGACATCAAGAGAATGGAGGAGATCCCGAACAGCCAGATGAACGGCATTGGTGGAGAAGGCCCTACAAGTTTTCACCACGAAAGGAATATTGACAGATAGCCAAGACTGACGCTGCTCAGTCGAAGCGTTCTCAGGGATCTGGTCAGGAGTAGTTCCAACCGAGATAAAAGCATCCTGAATGTGGCTGCAAAGAGAAGACAGGCGAAGCTTTTCAGCCTCAGCAAAAGAAGCCGCCTCCTGATCCGCGGTTTCAACTTTTCCGCGAAGGACCCTGTTGACCTCCAAAGCCTCCGCAAGGGACGAATCAAGATCCTCTAGCTGTTTCTCTAGAGAAGCCACCTTCGCCTTAAAATCTTCAGTGGACTTGACGAGGGCCTCCTTCTCAACAGAGAGATCTACCACACGTTTTTCATTAAGAGCAAGTGCATCTTCTTTCTCCTTGATCTTAGCTTCAAGAGTTGAAAGATCCTTGCGAAGCCGGTCTCGATCAGCCCTCGCCAGAGTCAGCTCATTAAACTGGCGAAGGGAGGCTTGGGTAATAGCAAGCGACTGACGAAAACAAGAGCGAAGTTACAAAAACAAGCAACTGAGAAAAAACAAAAATAATAAACCGCTTACCTTCATTTGCGAAGATAGTAAAGACTTGTACAGAGTATCACCACCCTGAACTACGAGTTCATTCTCCACTTGGGGAAAACGAACCCTCTCTGCAGCAGCAACAAAGGGCGCAGCGGCCCTAGCACTCATAACGAAGGTGTTCGAAGGCACCTCGTCAGAAAGAGCTAAAGAAACCCCAGTAGCTTCGACTGAATCAAAAGTCATGTCAAAAGGGAGAAACTCTCCAAGCATTGCTTCAAAGACTGAGTGTAGGAAAAGATCACCACCTGCTGAGGGGCTAAGGGGCTCACGAAGCCCAACACCTGGCTCCGAAGGTAGTTGAACCTGGGAGCGATTTGTAAGAGGTCTCAAGTTATCAACAATTTGACGAAGCTCAGCCATACTAAGAGATGAGAGACAACCTTGAGCAGAGGCTTCGGCTACTTCTTCATTATGAACAGGGGCAACAGGAGGAACATCAGGACCCTCAACACAGGTCTTGTCCTGGATCTTAGCCTTCGATCCGGACTTAGCAAGAACAGAATCAGCACCCTTTGAAGCCTTGTCCTGAATCTTGGCCTTCTCAGCGGCACTGGCATCACGAACGTCAACTGTAGAAGCAGAAATATCCTTTGCAACAAAAGAAGAGCCTTTCGAAATGACTTTCTTAGGGACAGACTGAGCTTTAGACCCAGAAGAATTACTACCCCCATCCTCCGGAATGGAGAACAAATCTAATGCGGAACGAATCACCGGAGGCTTGAAAGCAAAAGACGACTTCGCTGAATGTGAAGTCTTCGGCTGATTCGCCGAAGGAACAGCAGCACCCAAAGCCGTCACATTAGCTTCGCTGATAGCCTTATCGGAGCAGTCCTTCGACGAGGTCTTGTGAGTTTTCAGCTTCTTCTTAGCTTGCTCTTCGCTAGACCTTCGGCTACCAGACATCTTGAAAGAGAACGAAGGAAAAGGATCTCCTACTGCGAAAGGGATTGGAATAGCCAAAGGAAAGAAGACGCGCAAAGCATGCGATTGAAGGAACAGCGCGCCCACGATGAAGATATATAGAAGGGAAGCGACTATCGGGAACGGAAAAGAAGTACGGAATGAAAACGATAAGACACGTGTATGGGTCAGAAAGGCGCACGGTGCGGTCATAAATTGATAAATAAAATTGCTTCTGGTTTTAGTTACACTAATAACACATCATCAATTGAGGGCTAATGTTGGGGACTACACCGAAGCCCCTCTGACCCACGCGAAGGTCAAACAGCCACCAGCGAAGGAAGAATAAAAGAAGTGGACGGCACAGGAGTCTGAAGTTTACCAAGCTAAGAACCATGCTAAAGTAGCCAATGGCACACTAGTAAATATAATCATCTCACCCCCTATAAATATGGAGGGAGATGATCCTGTAATGACATCTGTTTTTCGGGCCACGAGCCAAAGAAGGAATCATTCGCACCGCACTCAAACCTCTCTAATTATTCAACCCCTTCGCCCAACATCGCGGGTGAAGGAGAGCTTCGCGCAACAGACTGCAGGGAACCTGAGTAAGAACACCTTCGTCCGGCACCGCGGACCAGGAAGGAGGGCTTCGCTCCAACCAGAAGGCGGCGACGACGAACAAGGAGGGCTTCGCGAGGTGATTCGAAGGCGTCATCTACCTTCGAAGGCTTCGCCAGAACCAGGACGCTTCTATCAACCGTTGGAGGGCCTCGATACGTCACTCGGAGACCTTCGATCCCCCAACACCAAGATCTCGACGACGTTGATGCTTTGTTTGCCCCTTATGCAGAAGAGAATGACGATACATCATTCAGGGTAATCGCCATGGTGTGCGATCAGACAAAATTTGTGGTTTTAATCTTTGATTCTGGCTCCGGCAGCTGGACTGTCAGTGCATCTGCCACCTGGAAGGCCCTAAGCTTGAGAAGGGAGTCAGTAACAAGGTACCGATTGCTCCCTTTTTGTGTGTATGGCAGCCTATACTGGCAAGTTGATGAGATGAACAAGTTGCTCAAGCTCGACATTGATAGGATGGAGTTCTCCACAGTTAACCTCCCGCTTGGCCATGATCAGAATCATATTGTTATTGTGGAGGCAGGAGAAGGTAGACTAGGGATGTTTAGCCGCACTGCTGATCGCAAATCTCTGAACTATTACTATTACAACAGTATGCAAACGAGCATCAGAGAGGCAATGAGTGGGAGCTAAAGAATGTAATCCCGTTGCCCGTCCATGGCTCATGGGCTTTTTATGCCCAGCAAGGCTACACTTTCTTAAGAGGTGATCGAAAAGTCCAAGACTTGGTATACACATGCTACTCACTTGATATTAACACCTTGAAGCTTGAGAGAGCCATTCAATTGAGTTCTCGTTATTTTCGAATTTACCCCTATTTCGGTTTTCCACCATCCATGACACCAAAAAAGATATGAAATGGTAAGCTGTTCTCTCATAATCTCCTCCTGTATTTTACACTGCTAATATTGTGATATTGTCATGATATTATGCGAAAATAAGTTTATTTGGTGTCTAGTTTGCTTGTCACCTTCCAAGTACAGCTTGGATTGTGGATGCATCATGTCTTATCTGACAATTGCAGCTAGATGCCCTGCTGTCGGTTGTTCATACCTACATGATTTAATTATAATTTTCTGTGGCAGAAGTAACTCATATTCAGGATGCACACATGCACGATCTGTTTTCTATGTTGTTCAACTAGCAGCACGTAAATAGAATCCTATCATGTGGAAATCATCCTCCATGGAAATCTTGCAATACTAAATAGATCGAGAATTGAAAATAGCATTCAACAGGAATGAATTATCTGCAGGATATTGGAATAGAAAAATAAGCTTGGCCTTAATTCATCCCCGTGATCCTTGGACACCTTGAAATTTCTGTTTTGCAAGTATTGCTTCTCTGAAAATGAAAACTGTAATAGAAAGACCTAGGTGGCCTGCCAATGACAGTGGACAGGTTCTCCACCGAAATGAAACCTTAATCTTGGCAGCCTGTGTCTTTATTATATAAAGTGGGAGTGGTTTCGAGTTTGTGAAGTTGGATGACAGCTTAAAGCCTCATTTTTCTTTAAATGTCACAAATGCCAATTTTCACAAGTTATACAGACATATTTTTTTCAGGTCTCTAACAATATAATTATAAACATTTTAATTTTGTTGTTCATCAGCATTTTTGTTTTATTCGAAAGAAAGATATGGTAGCAAAAGTTTAAAAATAAATAATATTTGCGTGCCTGTGGCCTTGCTGGACAATTGTTAGTCTGACTTGGCTTTATTGAATTTTACATTTTCTATAGTTTAATTTTTTAATATGGCTGTGGAGGCTATTTGTAGTATAAATTCAATAATCATACTGTGATTCAAACGAGTCATAGTTTGCCAGCAGCGGCATTGGCTTACACAGAAAAAAAAATAGCTTATTGACCTAAAGGTCCTAAACAGTTGGCTTATGAGATAATCCAAAGTTCCTATAATGGGGCCTTGGTAACAATGCCTTCTGCTTGTTCTCATCCAAATAATGCTTGGATTCCTATTGTTCAGTCTAGCTACTGCCAATGGTTTGCTGTGAGCTGCATTATTAGTTTAGTATTCTAACAACCAGTAGTCCTGATTTTGCTTTCAAACTAGTGTAATGCAGCATTTACCTTATCACTCAAACTGTATCTGCTATGGTGTTTGCTAAAGCTATAACTGCATCCTTTTTTCAGGAGTATCATTTGGATCCAAGTCCGTGGCTTCGTACGGGTGGTGAGCTAGTTGAAGCCGATGAAGCTTTTCGTTTGGAACACCTACTGAGTTTTTCGGGTTGTCATGTTTGTTTTTGATATTGTCTGGAACTATCTGGTTAGCTTTTTTCATTCGGTGGGCTTTATTTGGCTATCAAACTTAGCTGTTCTGTATCGCTGGTCAAGTGCTACAATTATCTGAACTTAATCGAATGTGGCAAAGACATGTGTTAACTGAACTTCCCAATTGTTCTTGTCTTGTGTGATACGGATCTGGAGTTGGTTGATGGGCAGGAGCCAGCGAAGGCAGATCAGATATAGCTCAAGGCTTTCTGAACTCCCCAGTGCCCAGCGAAGTTGGTAACGTCTTCTCCCCTGTCAATGGACAATACCATGCTATGGTGTCGACCAGAACCCAGCTTTGCGCCGTATGATCGCTGTTTGTGCTTTGTGCTCAACATGACAGGAAAGCAGGGACGCCGCCATTTGGTAGGAGCGAACAGAATGTTTGCTTCGAGTGTTCAGACATCTCGCGAAAGGCGAAACTGAACCCACGAACACTATATGATAAAAGTGAGCGTTGTCACTGCATCAGCGTTGATTGTTTTTTATCTGCATTTGTGCAGTTGCAGGACTAGGTTTGATCCCAGGTCTGTGGCTACAGTGCTCGATGTGGAGCAGTGGCGAAGCTAGAACCAAACTAGTGTGGGTGCAAGAATAGCTCATTTTGTTGTCTAAAGGTGCTTAACATTGATTTTAGTGGGTGCTTACATGGTGAAAACAAGCAAATTATAAGTGAATTCCAAATATTCGTGGGTGCATTTGCACCCAGCACTATCTAGCTAGCTTCGCCCCTGATGTGGAGCAATGGAATTTGGTAGTGATGATGCAATAGCCTCATGTGTTGGACTTCTGTTTTCAGTTATGATGTACTCTAATTATATTGTCTGTTGGACCCTGTCGGTCTGTCATGGCCATAGAACCTAGCGAGTCTATGTGTTTGAACTGCTACTTACTCCCTGTCGCTTCTATGATGTAACAAAGACATATATTAGACCCTATTTGTATCAATCAACTATCAAGCGCCAAATGACTTCTGCTCTACATTTGACAGCAATTGGTGTGGACGTACATAATTTGGAGATGTAGGTCAATGTGAAATTTACCCAAGGTATTGCTTGCGAATGGGCCTGTGCCTCTGTACTGGTAAGTGGCAAGTGTGCTAATACATTTGTTATGTGGTGTCCTGGTCCTATTCCATATAGGTATCTGCGTTTAGATATCGTAGGGCTTAACAACCTCAGCTTCTGAGTTATTGGAGTTACAGGTAATGTTTACTCCTATGTTTATTGCTTTGCATAATAATACACGGAAGTTTGGGTTATTTCACCACCCTAGGATAACTTCAATGGTTGGTTAGACGATGTTCTGAAATAAATGCCACAATGTGATATTCATTTAACGCAAAAAAAAAAATGACAATTAAGATCACTGAAGCAATTTGGACCTTCCCCAATGAGACGACCAGTTAAGATGTAGGAAAAGAACTGACGAGTTATGTTCATCTTTTTGAAATGACAGAACATAGCAGTTCGATTCTCTCGTACTTCCAGTTTTTTTAAACACAATTACCAGTTAAGGGGATCTCTCTCTCTCTCTCTCTCTCTCTCTCTCTCTCTCTCTCTCTCTCTCTCTCTCTGTGTGTGTGTGTGTGTGTGTGTGTGTGTGTGTGTGTGTGAGAGTCGTCAAACAAATTCACATAACTGCAGGATCAAGTCAAAGCAACTTCGGACCTATGGGCCCGAAGGTGTGGCCCAAATGCCGTAGGTCCAGCACCGCCAAGCGGGCACGTTCGTTTCCGCTCTGAACCGCAAAACCGCCCGATCCTTAACCTTCCTCTCTACGCTGGCGATGGCATCGCCGGTTCGCCCAACCATTTCCATGGATTCGCAGCGGCTGCCTCCTACCCTCAACGCCGACCTCCTGAGGGTGCTCTTCCTCCGCGTCGCCTCCCCCTCGGACCTCGTCCGCGCCTCCGCCGCCTGCATCGACTTCTGCCGCCTCATCGCCGACCCGTCCTTCCTCCGCCGGTACCGATCCCTCCACCTGCCACTTCTCTTCGGATCCATCAGCACCCGTGGCCTAGATCCCGTCACGGCGCCCCACCCGAACACCGCCGTCGCCCGCGATTTCGCCCCAACCGTTGACTTCTCCTTCCGCCACCTCCCTTGCTACGCCAGTATCTTCGATATCCGCGACGGCTGTATCCTCTTCGGCTTGATAGATTTTGAAAAGAAACGCTCCTTACGGGACCTCGCGGTGTGCAACCCCTTGTCCCGGGCATACCATCTGGTGCCTCCCATTCCCGACGACCTGCTCGCCTCTTTTCATTTCCAAGAACACAACATCATCGATTTTGAGACCTTTCTTGCCCCTTCTTGTGATGTTGAGGAGACATCATTCAGAGTGATCGGCTGCGTACTTGGCAAGACGAGGATGGTGGTATTTATCTTCTCTTCAGGTTCTGACCGCTGGAGTGTGGGTACATCAACCAGTTGGGATGCTCTAAGCTTGGATGAACCACAAAACCCAGACGTGCTGCATTCACTCCATCACGCGTATGGCTGCTTCTACTGGAAAGTGAACCAAAGGGACAAGTCGATCAAGCTTGACATGAACACAATGAAGTTATCCACGCATGACATCCCACCATACCGCGACAAGGATGTCAAGGAGAATATTGTAATTGTGGAGGCAGGGGATGGCAAGCTTGCCATGTTCAGTCAGAATAAAGGCGCACGTCTCAACTGTTACACCTTTTCTCAAGATGGCAGGAAGAAGGGTGGTGAGGGGCATAGTAAGAGTACCATCCCGTTGCCTTCTTATTACAAATGGAACATGACCTGTCGTCAGTATGAAGGACACCTTTACCTAATTGGCACGCCGAAAAGGGTATTCAACGTCCAGAGGGTTTCTTACTTGAGACTAAGACTTTCAAGATTAAAAGACTCAACGTGATGAAGTACCCTGTTTTTCTCAGGCCTTATTTTGGTTTCCCACCAATTAAGTCGCCAAAGAGGGTTCAAGAACATGATGTGGTAAGATGATACAAGTCTTTATGGTTTTTTGTTACTCAGAACTTTGAAGTTATCATCATCTTACTCTGATGCAGTCATAATAATTTTATATTTGTAGTAGTGTACATGTATGGCGTTTACACCTTTTACTGCCTGCCTGCCGTGCCTATAAATTTTTTCTAAAACAGACTGATTAAAGCATCAATTTTCTAAGAAGTAGGACCTTGTTGTAGTACTTTGGAACTCACATCTTTCTAGTGTTTCTATTGCTAAATCTGATGGGCTAAAGTCCTTACAGTTTCTTTATATATCGTGATCCATTAGAGCAATTGAGCTCAATTGTAATAGCTTTACAAAACGCATTGTCTGCCTGCAAGTTGTCAGTTTGAGCTTATTTGCCCAAAAAAAACTGGGAGCCTAAACCAAATTGTCCTTTGATGTAATAGATTTCTGCCTGTTCGCCCTTTGCATGTGTCTGGACTCATAATCTTTGGTGTTCATTGTAGCTAAAGTTGGTGGCACATGTAAATTCCTGAGCTGTATGTCAGTGTTTATATCTTCTATGTTGCATAATGCTACTGCCACTTGTCTGGTAATTACTGTCATACACCTTTGTATTTATGTCAAACCCACTTTCGTGCCTTGCGCTGAATTAAGCGGTGCCCTTCAGAACTTCAAAAATGTGCCTTGGCCCTGAAACTCTAGTAGAAAGTAAATGTTTCATGGCATCTACAATGACAGTTTCTAACCGCATCCATTCACTTGCAGGGTTAGGTTTACATCCAGCTTCATTGCTTCTTCGGTGATATGCTGCTGGTGTGGAGCAGTGGAGTTAGTTGGTGCTGACCTATTGCATTACACTTCTACTGGGTATAACCAGTTTATCTTGTATTCTACTGGTAATGTATGTCAAAACCGAGTTCTCTAAAAAAATATATGACAAAGCCTGTTTGGTCTGTTGACCTAGCGGGTCTATGTTGTGCTAAACTCTGGTTTTATCGACTATCAAGCTCAAATTGTTGTTTGGTTCATTTTCATGTTGTTAGGCCTTCGGGTCATTTGTATTAACTTTGTAACTCTTCTTCTTCTTAATGAAATACGTGCTCTGCACGTTCTCGAATTGTTGTTGGCTCTCTGTTGTGGACATGTGGTTGATGTTTTGGAGTTATGCCGACATTTTCAGTCTCCTCATGCAGCTTGATTTCCTCTGTACACCCATCGACTGGTCTTTTTTTTTTCAATGAATGGACCATGCATTAGTTATTGGAGTAGTGGAGTTACAGGTAATGCTGTCACGGTGGTTAATTTTAATATCTGTATGGATAGGAAGTCAGTTAATCTTGGTCTATTTGCCTTCTTATTAAGTAGCCTTCTCTCTTTGCTCGTCCGTTTTACTGCCTTTCACTATCTGCTATAGGAGTCTGGGTTATTCTTTCACCCTTTATAGTGAGTGTATTTACCAGCATTTTAATGGTTAGTTACACAAATATGCTGTACAAAAAACCTCTAAGGAAGTTCTAGCAATTTTTTTTGGTAATGATGCTCCTTTTGATAACAAATCAAAAAAGAAAGGTGTTGTTCATTTGAATATTTTCGCTTATGAAACAATAGCATATACCTGGACACTGTTTTATTTGAAAACATTAAGCATTATGTCGCCAGTAATTTTGTATCTTTGACAGTTGGAGGACGATTCAAGATGGAAAAGTTGAGAACTTGAAGTTTTTCATTCTCAAATGAGCTTAACTTCTTATGTTTGTCAATTCCTGCTTGCATCAAGTGATCCTTGATGCATAATCAACAAACACGACCACTGGATACGTAAAACCATTATTTTGTATACATTGTTGCCATAAAGTTAAAATTGACGTACTGGACATAATCTGCTAAAATTAAATCTTTTTCCAGTCATTGCCTAGCCATTCTAAGAAAATGGTCAGGAGTCATTTGATCTATTGCCGAAACTAAATAGTCTCAACTCTCAACTAGCATACTTGGAGCCAATGAAGGCCGTTTGCAGGCATTGTAGCACAATTTACCTTGTTTTTGCTTGTTCATGACCTTCGGTTTTCATATGTGATGGCTTAAAACGATCACACCTAAGATCTGCAAAATCAAAGGTGCCCCATAATCATGGCAAACAAATTCCTGATCTGATCCAAAAATTGAACTACTCAAACAGCTTTGATTTGAATTGGGATAGTTTGTTTGTTCAAAAGGGAAAGTCATAAAAAAGTTCTTCTAGAATTCCGTAAAGTTTCTTCGTTTAATAGCGAAAAGAAATATAAGGTTCATTTGTGTGAACATTTTTCACTGAAGAAAGATGACTGCTAATCATTTCCTTAAAAAAAATGTTAGATATTCTCACACTAGAAATTGGAACTTCGTCCATGGAGACAGAACTCGATCACTTTGGCGTTCCCAGTTGAATTTGATCTCTTAAGGTTGTCATGTCCTACTTTCAGCAGTACGAGAACAATAAGTGTTTTTTTTTTAGCAGTACGAGAACGATCATCTGGGCAGAAAACTGTGCAGAACGGAAGGAAATTGAGCAGATTCTGATGGATGGGCTGGACATTGGCCCAATACAATGCAACTTCATGAACCCACTTCTCTCCACTAGTGTGAGACCACTTCCCTCCACCGAACGCTTTTGAGCTCCCCAAACCCTAAGCCCCTTTCCTCCCCGCCGGCGGCGGGAGCCTTGCCGGAGATGGCGTCACCGGTTCGCCCAACCCTTCCCTGCCTCGAAGCCATGGAGTCGCAGCGGCCCCATCCGACCCTCACCGCCGACATCCTGACGGAAATCTTCCTCCGTGCCGACTCCCCCGCTGACCTCGCCCGCGCCGCCGCCGCCTGCGTCGGCTTCTGCCGCCTCATCGCCGACCCTTCCTTCCTCAGCCGGTACCGCTCCCTCCACAAGCCTCTGTTGCTCGGCTTCATCGGCACCGATGGTCTGCATCCTGTCCCGGCGCCCCACCCCAACGCTACCGCCGCCCTCGCTTTCGCACGCACCGTCAACTTCTCCTTCCGCTACCTCCCTCGCGACGTCTGTGTCGTCGACATCCGCGACGGCCGTATCCTCGTCGAGCTCATAGATGAGGCCGAGACCAGCATCTTGTTGTGGGACCTCGCGGTATGCAACCCTGTGTCACGGAGCTACCAACTTGTGCCTCGCATACCCGACGATGTACTCGCCGCTGCCCAGATCAAGGAACGCGACATCGTCAATTTCTACACCTCCCTGGTCCCTTCCGGAGATTTCGAGGCGAAATCGTTCAGAGTGATCCGCTGCATTCTTGTCAAGACAGGGTTGGTGCTGTTTGTCTTCTCTTCAGTCTCTGGGCAGTGGAGTGTCACCACATCTACCAGTTGGGATGCTCTGAGGCTGGATGCACCAAAAGCTTGGACGGAGTTGCTGGACTCACGCCGTTATGTGCATGGCTGCTTCTACTGGAAAGTGAACCATAAGGACAAATTGCTCAAGCTCGACATGAATACAATGAAGTTTTCCACCCATGACCTCCCACCTGACCAGGCTGAGCGGACTGTTGTCATTGTAGAGGCAGAGGATGGCGAGCTTGCAATGTTTAGTCATGATCAGGTTGATGGAGGCAGGTCTTTGGATTATTACACCTTTTCGCCAAATGGAAGTAAGAAGGGTGGCGAGTGGAAGAAGAAGAATACAGTCATGTTGCCCTCTCAGTATGAATGTAACATGCTTCGTCGTTGTCAATCTGAAGGGCACATTTTCCTTTTTGGTGTACCAAAAGCCAAGTTTATTTCACATCATGCTTGTTTCGCACTTGACATTAAGACTTTCAAGGTGGAGAGACTCAATGGAATATACGCCCCAGCAATTGAGACCCCATATTCTGGTTTCCCACCAATTATCTCACCAAGGAAAATTCAAGGGTGTAAAAAGGTAATACTTTTTCTTCTATACCCTAGTCAGTCTTTATGGTTTTTATGTTTCTCAGACCTTTTAAGTTATTCTCATGTGACTGATCAAATGCTATGGCCCTTACACCTTTCACTGGCTGCCTACTATTTTTGTACAATTTATAACTTGACAAAAGATGAATTTCCAAGAATATAGGACCTGCTTGGGATAGTTTTATGGTACTCAAATTTTATATTGTTTCCATTTGTCACTAGTGCTTGCAGTTTTTAGTTAGTAATTATCTTATGGTCCAATGGAGCAAATTACCTCAGTGAACATAGGTTATAATCTGGCATATAAGCCTAGCTAAGCTCAGCCATAGAGTCCTTCGTTTATAATGGACTTCTGTCTATCCATCTTGCGCATGTGCCTGGATAGCCATCTATTTTCTTGGTCAATCTAGCTAAAGTCGGCTGTATAAGTAATTTTGAAGCTACATTATTTTTCTTTTCCGTATCATTTGTAATATGCAAATTGATGATGTCAATGTTGCACTGCCACTTTTCTGATAATTTTTGTATACACGTTTGTTGGCGAGTCAACAGCCTTTTGTGAGATTGAGCTAAAAACTGTACTCTTTCCTCTTCAAAAGCTGAAATTATGCCTTGGCAGAAACTGTTGAAACTTAATGCTTTGCAATGGTGTTTCTAAGTCCGTTCAATTGCAGGCCTAGGCTTGCATCCAGGTCTGTGGTTTCTTCAGTGTCATGCTGCTTTCTTGGAGCAGTGGAGGTGGTGAAGATGCAGAGGCAGGCCTATTGTATTGCAGTTCTACTGGGCGTGTGAAGGGTGTGTCTGGTCATCTTTACTCCAATGGTATTGTATGACTAAACTTATTCAGTCTGTTGTAGCTACCGAACCTTGTTGGTCTGTACTTGAAGTGCTCTGGTGTGGGGTGGTGATGCTAATGAGATGGAGGCCTTTTGTTGTGCACTTCAACTAGGTGATTTTGGTTATCTTGTACTCCAACGGTATTGTATGTCGAACCTTATTCGGTTGGTTTCACTAGCTGGTATCTGCATTCCGAGTTGCTTTTATGATGCAAGGACGTTATTGAACTCTCCATGTATAAACGATCAGGCTCCCATTGCTGTTTATATTGTTTTCGAATTAATTGTTGTTGGCACTGTATGTTAGAAAATCTGTTATGGATGCATTGTTGATGGTTCTTTTTTTTGGGGGATATATGGTTGCATTTTGCAGCCTCCATGCACAGCTTGGTCTTTTGGTGACGGCAGTTTGCGTTCCTAAGGCTGGTTCTTTGGGATAAATAAACGTGATGTGCATTTGAATGTTTTCATTGGAGAAAGATAGCGCATGCCATTCCCACACCGGTGAGAACTTGACGTTTGTCCTGCTCGGATGAATTCAATTTCATGAGGTTGCAGCATTTCCTGCAGTTTCTTTGTTTGAACAATACTCCAGAAGATATACATACTTTTCAACCCGTGTTAAAATCGAAGGTTTTATGAGTCCATGTGTTTATCCTGCACATTTTACAACATGGATTTTGTGTCTCTGCTATTTCATAATTTTCTTATTACTTTTATGTATATACTTTATGTAGCCTACTTGCATTTACATGTCAGAACAAGTTCCTGATCGGGAATCAACTCTGAGTGACTATATTTTTAACCAAACAAAAAACCTTGTGATTGGAAAATACTCTCTGTTCTCCTTCGCTGCACCTTATACAGCCTTCTCCGATGAGCTCTTGTCATTCCTGTCCCTCCAAGATTGCCCAATCCTCACTTCTCTTTCATCGAGATCTCTCTCAAAATGGGATTTGTTACCTTGCATAACTGTTACTACTCATCTGGCACGCACAACACATTTCATCGTTGCTCTGATATGGATAGCTCAATCACCTAAAGTACTGAGCAATGTTAGTGAGGGAATACGGAGAGATGCTTCGTGAGCATGCGATTTCGAATGCAGTACCTCTTGAAGACTATTTTTTTTTTTGAGGGAAAGACTAATTAAAAATTAACAACGGGTAATTACTAATTAGGCGAGCATAGATGTCTGTTACTTTAATGCAGTCACAAGGTGATCAGATAAATGGACCGGACAGGCCCAATACACTTGTGAAGCAGTGAACCCGCTTCGCTCTGCAAGTCCACTCCAGCTCCCATTCCATTCGTTTCAGCGCACTACCCTCGATCCCCTATTCCCCTTCCTCCCTAAGCCGGCGGCGCGAGCCTTGCCGGCGATGGCGTCGCCGGTTCGCCCAACCCTTCCCTGCCTGGAAGCCACGGAGTCGCAGCGGCCTCCCCCGACCCTCACCGCCGACATCCTGAGGGAAATCTTCCTCCGCGCCGACTCCCCCGCCGACCTCGCCCGCGCCGCCGCCGCCTGCTTCTACTTCTGCCGCATCATCGCCGACCCATCCTTCCTCCGCCGGTACCGCTCCCTCCACAGTCCGCTGCTCCTCGGCTCCATCGGCCCCCGTGGCCTTGATACCGTCAAGGCGGCGGCGGCCCACCCGAACGCCGCCGCCGCCCGCGCGTTCGCCCGCACCGTCGACTTCTCCTTCCGCTACCTCCCTAGCGACTGCGGTATGTGCGATATCCGCGACGGGCGTGTCCTCGCCAACCTCATAGATTACGACAAGGACATCTACTTATGGGACCTTGCGCTGTGCAACCCCTTGTCCCGTACATACCAACTGGTGCCTCCCGTGCCCACCGATCTACTCGCCTCTTTCCAGCTCGAAGAACACAATATCCTCAATTTCGAGACCTTTCTCGTCCCTTCTGGAAACGTCGAGGAGACATCGTTCAAACTGTTTAGCTGCATGATCAGTAAGACAACGGTGGTGCTGTTTATCTTCTCTTCAGGTTCTGGCTGCTGGAGTGTCGGCACATCAACCGGTCTGGATTCTCTAAGCTTGGATGAACCACAAGAGTTTCCTTTGCTAAGTATGCGCCGTTATGTGTATGGCTGCTTCTATTGGAAAGTGAACCACGTGGACAAGTTGCTCAAGCTCGACATGAACACAATGAGATTTTCCACTCATGACCTCCCACCTGACCATGCTGATCGCAGTGTTTCTGTTGTGGAGGCTGAGGATGGCATGCTTGCGATGTTCAGTCAGATTGATCAAGGCACGTCTTTGGACTATTACACCTTTTTGCCAATGGAAGTAAGAAGGGTGGTGAGTGGCATCTGAAGAATACAGTCCCGTTGCCCTCTCATTACAAATGTCACATGACTGATTGTGAAGCTGAAGGACACATTTTCCTATCTGGCTGGCCAAAAGATGATAATATTTCACATCCATCTTTTTTCTCACTTGACACTAACGCTTTCAAGATTGAGAGACTCTATGGGATAGTGCATCCATATTTTTTCAACCCATACTTTGGTTTCCCACCAATTATACCGCCGAGGAGGATTAAAGCATATGATGTGGTAAGATTTTTACCGTAGTCTTTATCACGTTTTGTGTTTCTCAGAACTTTCAAGCTATTATCATGCGACTTTGATACAGTAATAATGTAGTGTACATGTATGGCCTTCACCCCTTTCACTGCCTGCTTGCCTGCCTACTGTGCTTGTAAAAGAAAATTCTATCTAAAGTACTATTATAGCATCAATTTTCTTAGACGTACGACCTTCTTGGCATAGGTTCTTGGAATCATACGTCTTGTGTTTTTGTTGATAACTGTGATGTGCTATCCTGGCTGCAGTTTGTGTAGTCAGTAATTATATTGTGATCCATTAGACCAAGTGAGCTCAATGGTAGTGGGTTTTACAAAACACATTATTGGCGTGCAAAAAGTTGTCTGAGCTTACTGCCCCCAACAAGTGGCAGCCAAGGCAAAGAGTCCTTTGATACAATGGAACTCAGTATGTTCACCAGTTCATGCGCCTGGACCAATATCTTTTTCTTTGTTCAATCCAGCTAAAGTTGGTCGCACATGTAATGTTTTGAGCTATATCATTTTTTGTTAGTCATCATCTTTGTAAACTGCTCATCGATGGTGTCATCATCTTTGTAAACGCATAAGTAATCAGAACTTTCAAGCTATCATAATGCGACTTTGATACAGTAATAACTATATACTTGTACTGTACTGTGTACATGTATGGCTGCTACCCCTTGCACTACCTGCCTACTGTGCTTATAAAAGAAAATCCTATCTAAAGTATTATTAAAGCATCAATTTTCTTAGACGTAGGACCTTGGCATAGGTTCGTGGAATCACGTCTTGTGTTTCTGTTTATAACTGTGATGTGCTATCCTGGTTGCAGTTTTTATAGTCGGTAATAATATTGTGATCCATTAGACCAAGTGAGCTTAATGGTAGTGGGTTGTACAAAACACATTATTGGCGTGCAAAAAGTTGTCTGAGCTTACTGTGGCTGCCCCCAACAAGTGGCAGTCTAAGCCAAGGAGTCCTTTGGTACAATGGAACTCCCTGTATCAATCTTTTTCTTTGTTCAATCTAGCTAAAGTTGGTTACACATGTAATTTTTTGACCTATATCAATTTTTGCTAGTCATCTTTTGTAAACTGCTAATCGATGGTGTCAAAGAATTTACTACTCTTTGCATACTGCAATAAAACTGCCACTTATCCGATAATTACTGTGATATACCGTTGCCACTTTTATGCTATTGGCCTGAACTGTACCCTTTAACCAAGTTCAATTTGTGCCCTTGCACTGAGTCTGATCTTTTTTTTAGAGAATGGTTGCACTGAATTTGATGAAAGTAAGCGTTGTCACCACATCAGCATTGATCGTTTCTTATCTGCATCTGTTCAGTTGCAGGACTAGGTTTGCATCCAGATATGTGGCTACAATGCTTGGTGTGGAGCAGTCTTATCTGCAACCGTTCAGTTGCAGCACTAGGTTTGCATCCAGGTCTGTGGCTACAATGCTTGGTGTGGAGCAGTGGAATTTGGATGTGGTGATGCAATGACCTCATGTGTCGCACTTCTGTTTTTTATTATCATGTACTCTAATTATATTGTCTGTTGGGCCCTGTCGGTGTGTCATAGCCTTATAACCTAGCTAGCCTATGTGTGTCAACTGCTACTTATCCCAGTCGCTTCTACGATGTAACGAAGCCCTATTGGTATCAGCTATCTAGCGCCAAATGACTTCGGCTCTGCATTTGACAAGAATTGGTGTGGACGTGCGGTTCATAATTTGGAGATGTAGGTCAATGTGAAATATACACAAGGTATTTTGTTGTCTCCCGCGCGGCTGGATTGTTTGCGATTGTCCCTGTGCCTCTGTACTGGTAAGTGGCAAGTGTCCTACCATACATTTGTATGTGGTGCTCTGGCCCTATTCCACTAGGTATCTGTGTTTAGATATTGTAGGGCTTGACAACCTGAGTTATTGGAGTTACAGGTAAGAGCAAGGCCAATGCGAGCCCGCGTGGAGCCTTTTTTGCGTCAGACTCCAGTCTCAAGTTGCAATGCATTGGCTGTTTGTTAACTCCAACACAGATGCGGGTCCTATATGGCAGTGAAAGAAAAGATGCTCAATAGGTCCCACATCAGCTTTGGAGCCTGGACCAGACCGGCGCTCGCAGTCGCGCCGATTCACACTCTCTCTCCTACCTTTTTGCTGCTGTGTCTGACACCAGCTGGCTTGAAGCCTCGCGATGGGCTTGCTCTAATGGCTACTTATATGTTTACTGATTTGCACAATAATACACGAGATTGTTTTACTTAACCACCCCAGGATAACTTCAATGGTTGGTTAGATGTTGTTCTAGTATAAATTCTATGATATGATATCATTTAACGCAAAAATAAAAAAATGATCAATATGGATCTTCCAAAATTAGACGACCAGTCAAGATGGAGGAAAAGAATTGATGAGTTATGTTCATCTTTCTGAAATGACACAACTTAGCAATTTGGTTCTCTTGTACTTTTAAGGTTTTTTCTTTTAGCAACGGCAAAACAAATTCGCATAACTTTTTTTTATAGGCGATTTGCATTTTCTTTTTGAGCATATTGGGGCGATTCGCATAACTGCAGGATCAAAATGACTTGAGTATAGATTCGCACTGATGGCCGGACGGTGTGGCCCAAATGCCGCAGGTCCAGCCTCCTTCCCGTTCGTTTCCTTCCGCTCTGAACCGAAAAGTGCCCAATCCTTAACCTTCCGCCCTACGCCGGCGGCGAGAGCCTCGCCGGCGATGGCGTCGTCGGTTCGCCCAACCATTTCCATGCAGTCGCAGCGGCTGCGTCCGACCCTCAACGCGGACCTCTTGAGGCCTTGTTCGGTTAGGCCGAACCGGACCTGGAATGCCGCCTTCCCGGCCGGAATCATTCGAGCAGGCCTCAAACCAGTTGTGCCCAGGAAGAGATGTTCGGTTAGACCAGCCCGTTCTAAATCCTGGACCTTTCCGGCCTTTCCTCCTCCCCGATGGCCCGGAAGAGAAACTGGAGTCGGACCCTCCGGATCGGAAACAGAGGAGCGAAGGGTTGTGCTTGACCTAACGCGACAGGCGGCGGCGGCGACCGTGCGAGCCGGAGACGACGACGACTCGGCGGCGGCGCGGGTTGGCGTCCTTCTCTCCGGTAAGCCCTCGGTCGTGGCGCTCTCTCTTCCCTCCCCTCTCTTCTTCTCTGCTGGCGCGCCGCGCGATCTTGGCCTGCCACTGCCGTTGCCGTGGTAACCATGATCTTGGAGGCTTAGCTTCGCGCTACCGGGGCCGGGGACGCCGGCGGCTTGCCACTGCTGCAGGAGGAGGTGCGCGCGACGGGGTCGAGCCTGCCGGACTACACGCACGCGTGTGGGGCATGCTCGCCGTGCAGCCGCGTCATGGTGAGCTTCAAGTGCTCCGTCGCCAAGCCGCTGCCGTGCTCCCATGGCTATTTGCTACTCGCATATTGATTGAATAACAAAGTGATATTTGATGTTCTTTCTCTTGAATAGGATGGCAAGTCAACCAGCTGCAAGTGGTGCTACTAGGCCTGCAATCGTGCAAATGAAGGCATGCAACCTGTTTCTACAATGAGGATTGCTGTGATGTATTGTGTGTGTTATCAAAATTCTAGAGACGTTCGAATAGTCTGTTCATGGGAATTCTTGTGCAAAACATTTTTCAAATGAATATTCTGATCCATGTACAAGTTTGTATGAGGTGAATTCTTGTATGAGGTGAATTCTGTTCTATCGGGCAAGCACTTTTGCTGAAACATGTTTGTATGAGGTGAATTCTTGTGTAAAATATTCCAGCAGTTGGCTTTGGATAATTTTATTTCTCTCAGTTTGTTCACATCGTTGAGCATATTCAGAACTGTAGTACTAGGATAAAATTTTGCTCCTACTTGTCAGGCTAGTGACAGCCATCCTTGTTGCTAGTAGTGGATTGGCACAAGCCTTTTTGTGCTGTTTTGATGATCAGGAATAGAAACCACCTGGGCTAAACGAACGCATATTTTGATGAGCAGTTTTAATTCAGCGAGTGGTTTCAGACACAAGGTGGTTTGAGTGAAACAGCAGGATCCACCGAATCCTGTCCTGGCCACGTTCCTGCTCTGTTTTCAAAACTGTGTTGCCGAACAAGGCCTGAGGGAGATTTCCTCCGCGTCGCGTCCCACTCCGATCTCGCCCGCGCCTCCGCCGCCTGCGTCGACTTCTGCCGCCTCATCGCCGACCCGTCCTTCCTCCGCCGGTACCGCTCCCTCCACCCGCCACTTCTCTTCGGATCCATCAGCACCCATGGCCTGGATCCCGTCCAGACGCCCCACCCGAACGCCGTCGCCGCCCGCGATTTCGCCCGCACCGTCGACTTCTCCTTCCGCCACCTTCCTGGCTACGCCAGTATCTGCGATATCCGCGACGGCTGTATCCTCTTCGGCTTCATAGATCACGAGAAGAAGCGCTCCTTACGGGACCTCGCGGTGTGCAACCCCTTGTCCCGGGCATACCATCTGGTGCCTCCCATTCCTGACGACCTGCTCGCCTCGTTTCATCTCCAAGAAGAACACAGTATCATCGATTTCGAGACCTTTCTTGTCCCTTTTGGAGATGTCGAGGAGACATTATTCAGGGTGATGGGCTGCGTACTTGGCAAGACGAGGATGGTGGTATTTATCTTCTCTTCAGGCTCTGGCTGCTGGAGTGTGGGTACATCAACCAGTTGGGATGCTCTGAGCTTGAATGAACCAGAAAACCCACACGTGCTGCATTCACACCATCACGCGTATGGCTGTTTCTACTGGAAAGTGAACTACAGGGACAAGTTGATCAAGCTTGACATGAACACAATGAAGTTATCAACTCTTGACCTCCCTCCTGACCACGATGAGCGGAGTATTGCCATTGTGGAGGCAGGGAATGGCAAGCTTGCCATGTTCAGTCAGAATGAAAATGCACCTCTGAACTATTACACCTTCTCGCAGGACGGCAGTAAGAAGGATGGTGAATGGCATATTAAGAGTACTGTTCCGTTGCCCTCTTATTACACATGGAACATGACCCGTCGTCAGTATGACGGACACCTTTACCTAGTTGGCATGCCCAAAAAGGGTATTCAACGTCCAGAGGGTTTCTTACTTGAGATCAAGACTTTCAAGATTGATAGACTCAACGCGATGAAGTTCCCTGTTTTTCTCAGGCCTTATTTTGGTTTCCCACCAATAATGTCACCAAGGAGGGTTCAAGGACATGATGTGGTAAGATGTTATCAGTCTTTATGGTGTTTTGTGTTACTTAGAAAGTTATTGTCATGTTACTGTGATGCAGTAACTTTATATTCGTCGTAGTGTACATGTATGGCATTTACACCTTTTACTGCCTGCCTACCGTGCTTATAAATTTTTTCTAAAACAGACTGATTAAAGCATAAATTTTCTAAGAAGTAGGACCTTGTTGTAGTACTTTGGAACTCACATCTTTCTAGTGTTTCTATTGCTAAATCTGATGGGCTAAAGTCCTTACAGTTTCTTTATATATCGTGATCCATTAGAGCAATTGAGCTCAATTGTAATAGCTTTACAAAACCTATTGTCTGCCTGCAAGTTGTCAGTTTGAGCTTATTTGCCTAAAAAAAACTGGGAGCCTAAACCAAATTGTCCTTTGATGTAATAGATTTCTGCCTGTTCGCCCTTTCCATGTGTCTAGACTCATAATTTTTGGTGTTCCATGTAGCTAAAGTTGGTGGCACATGTAAATTATTGAGCCTTACGTCAGTGTTTATATCTTCTATGTTGCATACTGCAATAATACTGTCACTTGTCTGATAATTACTATCATTCACCTTTGTATTTATGTCGAAACCACTTTCGTGCCTTGCGCTAAATTAAATGGTACTCTTGAGAACTTCAAAGTGTGCCTTGGCCCTGAAACTGTTGAAAGTAAATGTTTCACTGCATCTAAAATGACAGTTTCTTAGCACATCCATTCACTTGCAGGGTTAGGTTTACATCCAGGTTCATTGCTTCTTCGGTGCCATGCTGCTGATGTGGAGCAGTGGAGTTAGTTGGTGCTGACCTATTGTGTTACACTTCTACTGGGTATTACCTGTTTACCTTGTATTATACTGGTATATAGTCAAAGCTTGTTTGGTGTGTTGACCTAGAAGGCCTATGTTGTGCTAAACTCTGGTTTTATCAACAATCAGGCTCAAATTGCTGTTGGCTCTCTGATATGGATACGTGGTTGATGTTTTGGAGATAAGCCGACATTTTCAGTCCTCATGCAGCTTGATTTCCTTTGTACACCCCATCGACCGGTTTATTTGGAGTAGTGGAGTTACAAGTAATGCTGTCACGGTGGTTATTTTTTTTAGTATCTGCATGGATAGGAAGTCAGTTAATTTTGGTCTATTTGCCTTCTCATTAAGTAGTCTTTGCTCTTTACTCGTCTGTTTTATGCCTTTCACTATCTAATGCAAGAATTTCCTTTTTCGGTCATTGCCCAGCCATTATAAAAAAATTTGGTTAGGGGTCCTTTGATCTAATGCCGAAACGAAAGTCTCAACTCTCAACTAGCATACTTGGACCCAATGAATACCGGCCGCCTGCATGCTTTGTGGCACAATTTACCTTGCTTTTGCTTGTTCATGGTTCATGAGCTTCGGTTCTCAGATGTCATGGCTTAAAATAAGCACACGTAAGATATGCAAAATCAAAGTTGTCCCATAATCATCGCAAAACAAAATTCTGATCTGATCCAACAATTCAAGGAGTACCAAAAAAAAAACTTCGATTTGAATTGGGTAAATTTTTTTTGCGCCACTATCCTACAACGGGGAGGTGCAAAAAGCATCAAAAGGCTCTACTAGCATTCCCGTAAAGTTTCTTTGTATAATTGCGGAAAAAATATAAGGTTCGTTCTTGTGAAATGCTAGTAGAGCCTTTTGATGCTTAAAAAAATGTTAGATATGCTCACATTAGAAATCTGGATTTTCGTCCATGGACACCAGTCAAGATGAAGAGAACTCGATCACTTTGGCGTTCCAAGTTGAATTCGACCTCTTAAGGTTGTGCCTTGTCCGGAAGAAGGGCGGGGGTGTGATCTCTAGGTGAAAGTTGAATCTGTAGAGGACGGAGTTCTCGTGGCATACTCACATCCTTGTGTGGGCGGCTGGTCGTGGCTCATCGTCGCCGCTGTCGTGTCATTCAGATCATAGTTCTTCCAGTGGCGAAGCTAGAAATAAATCAAGGGGGGGGGGGTGCAATCTTGATCTATTTGCTAACTGGACTGGTTTTTCTCTCAAATTTTTGCCTCCTGGGTACATAAATTTAGCTTGAGGGGGGTGCAAATATGATGGAAATTTGAAGGATGAAGAGGATTTTCAATTTTTCGTGGGTGCATCTGCACCCACAGCTACTAAGGTAGCTTCGCCCCTGCACGTGTCGTTGCGTGCGTTTCAGGTGGGGCTCTAGGTCGTCCTCGTGTGCTTGGTAGCAACGTGGCAGAGGACAGCCAAGGCCTTGGTCGTTGTTTGGCGTGCCCTCGTGTTGATGGCTTGGTCGTCTGCCTTCCCTAGTTGTAACATCCCAAGCTGCCATCAGGGCGCGCTCACATTTTGTGCGGACTACACTCTAACCCATCAACCTTTTACGCTTTCGGCCTCGCTTCGCGTAAAAGGGTTAACCCAAGGTGATGGATGGTGGACAACCTAGACTTATATGTTGGCCTTCCCCCCATTAGACTAGCAAGGTGGGACTAAATCCCACCCCCTCATGCACACTAGTGCACATGGGCCACTAAGGCCTAATCTCAAATGAGCCGGGATGTCACAAACACCCCCTCTCAAAGGAAGCGACGTCCACGTCGGGATACCAGCGCAACACACCCTTGCGGGCAAAGGACCAGGAACACTCCCCTCTTGGCACACGTCTGTGTCCAGTGTCAGCCCATATACCATGCCGTGTCCCACTCACAGGGCCCATACGCGCCATGCGCCATATGTTTGCACCCTTGGCCCACACGCCTGTTAACCGCGAGGGTCGGTTCTGATACCATTTGTAACATCCCAAGCTGCCACCAGGCTGGGCCCGCTCACATTTTGTGCGGACCCCACTCTAACCCACCAACCTTTTACGCTTTCGGCATCGCTTCGCGTAAAAGAGTTAACCCAAGGTGATGGATGGTGGACAACCTAGGTTTATATGTTGGCCTTCCTCCCATTAGACTAGCAAGGTGGGACTAAATCCCACACCCGCATGCACACTAGTGCACATGGGCCACTAAAGCCTAATCTCAAATGGGCCGGGATGTCACACTAGTGGGTCGTTACAGGTCGCTATTTTCTATCTTGGTCGTGCTTCCTGTTTCTAAAGTTGTGTGCTTGGTCGCTTGGGGGCTTTGGAAGGGACGGAACAACAGGTGTTCCACTCCAAGCTCTCTATTTGGTCGCTCTTGCATGGTCAAAGTTCATCTCGCGAAGCTATGGAAGATCATCTTGTCGAGGCGCGTTGAACTAGTTTAGGCCCTGTTAGCATAGGTCGTGTTGCTAGTGTCCGGAGGCGACTCAGGGTTAGGATCTGACAGCCAGGGGCACACTGACTCAGAGGACACTGAGGACCTTATGGAGTGGGCCGCCGAGTTAGAGGCCGCACTTATGAGATAGGAGTCCACCGAGGAGGACTGTTACGGAGTGGCCCCCACTGAGGAGTCAGTGGTGGAGAACTTCGTGGACCTTCCTGGAGACGACGACGAGGTTATGGGCGAGGAGCAGCCTGCCCAGATAGACGTACCAGAGCAGGAGCAGCCAGCACAGTTCGTCGCCCCAGCAGAGCAGGAGCAGCCAGCGCAGTTCGTCACCCCAGCAGAGTAGGAGCTGTCTGGACTTCCGACACCGACGCCCTACGACGAGGAGTACTACCGCCTGCTTAGCACCGACGAGCTGACTGCAGACCCGTTCGACCTCTACGCCGAGTGGCTTCGGGACCGTGGCTTCGACGTCTGAGCAGCAGGAGTTGGCGTCGAGGAATAGCTTTTGCTAGTAGTAGAGGCAGCTGTTGCCTTGAGTAGTGGAGTCTTGTAGTTGTCAGGTGTGGCAGTAGTGTGGTGTGGTAGTTGTAAGTTAGAGTCGCCCTGTGGTTGAGTCTTGTGTCGAGTCGTAGATTGTCGAGTCCTTGTATATAAATAAATGGACTTGGGTATGTATGATCGAACCTTGTTATTATGAATAAGTTGCTGTGATGTTGTAATGATGCTGGTTCTTTCTGTTTGCGTGTGTGCAAGATTTCTCAAATTCCTTTTCCATTGATCTTGTTTTGTTATGCCTCGTAGTTCGTAGATCCCTTGAGTGTTCTATCTCACCTTTTTGCTGAATCCGTCAAACAGATGCCTCCCAAAAGATCTGTCAGACTCCAGCAACGCCGTGAGCGTGAAGAGCACGATGATGAGGACAACGCTCAGGATCATGAAAATAGGCGTGGAAGAGGCAGGAACACTGCCCCGCGTGGCAGAGGTGGAGGTAGAGGTAGAGGTGGAGGTAGAGTTGGGAATAACAATAACCAAGACCACCAAGAAGATGAAGTGAGTCAGAACCACGAAGGACATGATGAGGTTGGAAACAATAACCAGAACAGAGGTGGAGGAAACCAAAACCGTGGTAGAGGTGGAAGAGGTGGAGGACGAGGTGGTAGGATACCAGGACCACCTGTCACCAATCTAGTGGAAGTAATGGATAATCAGACCCGTCTGATGGAAGTGACTGCTGAAGGACTGTTAGACCGTGCTCCAGGCCCCCAGACCAAGATGTCAGAATTTATGAGACTCAGGCCACCAACTTTTGAAAGTGCTGAGGAAGATCCTTTAGCAGCAGATGATTGGTTGAGATGTATCACCAAAAAGCTACAAGTCATCAATGCCAATGATAGAGAAAGAGTTCTTCTAGCATCTCACCAGCTCCTTGGAGCAGCAGGTGAATGGTGGGATAATTATCCTGAAGCGGCTGAAGATGCAGAAGCTATCACTTGGGATGAGTTCCAAGAGGAATTCAGAAGGTACCATATACCCGAGGGTATTATGGAAATGAAGGCTGACGAGTTCCGCTCTTTGAAGCAAGGAGCTATGACAATGAATCAATATATCCGGAAGTTCATGAAGTTGGCACGATATGCACCAGAGGATGTCAACATTGACAAGAAGAAGCAGGATCGCTTTAGGAAAGGACTTAACCCTAGTCTGAAGATGCAGTTGATCACGCACATTTACCCAGATTTTAACACCCTCATGAACCGTGCCATACTTCTGGAAGATGCTCGTTCTCACATCGAGAATGACAGGAAGCGCAAGTTTAATGCGCAGAAATTCAAGCAACAAGAGAGAAATCAGAGGCCAAGAGGCAACTTCCCTCAGAAACCTAAATATCAGCCAACCATGCAGTATAGGACCTCAGCGTCCAACCAGCAAAATTCTGCACCTTCTTACCGCAATCAGAGCTCAGGCAGTCAGCAGAAGAGTAGTTCTAGTGTTGCCCAGCCCAATAACAATGACAAGAGGACTTGCTTTCACTGCCGCGAGCCAGGCCATATGGTTGCTAGATGTCCTTATCTGAATCAAAATAATGCTCCAACTCAGCAGCATCAATCCAATAGTGCCAGAACTGCAGCCTCTGGTAATGGACGTGGTGGACAGCAACTCTCGGGACAGTAGCGAAGGAACAATCAAACCTTCGGTCGAGGTAAAGTCAACCACATTAATGCAGATGAAGTTGAGGACACTCCAGACGTTGTTCTTGGTGAGTGACTCGTCAACTCAACTCTTGCAACCGTTCTGTTTGATTCTGGAGCTTCGCATTCGTTTGTTTCATCGAAGTTTGTTGCTACAAATGGTTTGCCAACTGTTATGCTAAAACAACCCCTAATAATCCGGACTCCCGGGGCCGAGACCAAAAGTTACTTGGAATGCCCACGGGTTAAGATCCTTTTAAGTGGGGTAGAGTTCCTAGCGAACTTAGTAGTCTTAGAATCTCAGGGGATAGATGTCATCCTCGGAATGGACTGGTTAAGTAAGCACCAAGGCAATATAGCCTGTGACACCCGGGAAGTTACCCTGGTAAACCACACAGGAATCAAAGTGGTATGTGAACCAAAAAGGTCAAAAGTTACACCAATGGTTCACAATATGGAAGCTATGTCATTGGAAGAAGTGCCAGTGGTTTGTGAATACCCAGATGTATTTCCAGATGAGCTACCAGGCATGCCACCTGACAGAGATATAGAGTTCATCATCGACCTTATCCCCGGAACCTCTCCAATAGCAAAGAGACCGTATCGAATGGCAGCTAATGAGCTAGCAGAGTTGAAGGCACAAATAGCAGAGTTGCAGAAGAAAGGCTTTATTAGGCCAAGTTCGTCACCATGGGGATCACCAGTTCTTTTTGTCAAAAAGAAAGACGGCAGTCTTAGATTATGCATAGACTACCGATCTCTTAATGAAGTCACCATTAAGAATAAGTATCCATTGCCCAGGATCGATGATTTATTTGATCAGTTGAAAGGAGCCAAGTATTTCTCCAAAATTGATTTAAGATCTGGGTACTATCAGTTGAAAATTAGAGAAGGAGACATTCTTAAGACAGCTTTTGTTACCAAATATGGACAATATGAGTTCACCGTGATGCCATTTGGACTTACAAATGCACCTGCATACTTCATGAACCTGATGAATAAAGTATTTATGGAGGAGTTAGATCGATTTGTGGTTGTCTTTATTGACAACATACTTATCTACTCTAAGAGTGCCGAAGAGCACGAGCAACATTTAAGAATTGTATTGGAAAAATTGAGAGCTCATGAGCTGTATGCCAAATTCAGCAAATGTGAATTTTGGCTAAACAAAGTGTCTTTTCTTGGTCACATTCTGACAGAGGAAGGAGTATCTGTGGACCCAGCCAAAGTTGAGGCAGTCCTCAATTGGAAACAACCAACCACAGTGACAGAAGTCAAGAGTTTTCTCGGTCTAGCTGGTTACTACCGAAGATTCATCGAAGGATTTTCTAAAATAGCAAGGCCAATGACAGCATTAACGCAAAAAGGAAAAGAGTTCAAATGGACAGAAGCTTGTGAAAGGAGTTTCCAGGAACTAAAGAAAAGGTTGACCACAGCCCTAGTGTTGACCTTGCCAGACATACATCGAGATTTCGTCGTATACTGCGATGCGTCTCGACAAGGATTGGGATGTGTTCTCATGCAAGATGACAGAGTAGTGGCTTATGCATCGAGACAATTAAAGACGCATGAGCAAAACTACCCAACCCATGATCTAGAACTGGCAGCAGTTGCACATGCACTCAAGATTTGGAGACACTATCTGATAGGAAATAAGTGTGAAATCTACACGGATCATAAGAGCTTAAAGTATATCTTCACTCAGCCTGATTTGAATCTCAGGCAAAGAAGATGGTTGGAGCTAATCAAGGATTATAACATGGAAATCCACTATCATCCTGGAAAGGCAAATGTAGTGGCAGATGCACTAAGTCGCAAGACTTGTCATAACCGTATCAAGATGCATAAACGGAGACCCGAGCTTGTGGCAGAATTTGAACACTTGAATCTTCACATTGCCGAACAAGGACAATTGAACACCCTGTATGTGGAGCCTACCCTGGAAAGTCAAATACGAGCAGCCCAGGAAAAAGATGATGAAATACAGGAAATAAAGAAGAAAACGGGATTAGATAAGGCCCCAGGATTCCGAGTGGATAATCAGGGAACCCTATGGTACAAGGATCGGATATGCGTACCAAAAACTGGTGTGTATCAGAAGCTTATCATGGATGAAGCTCATAACTCTGCATACTCCATCCATCCAGGATGCACCAAAATGTACTTGGATTTGAGACAGAAATACTGGTGGTCAGGAATGAAAAGAGATGTAGCAGAGTTTGTTGCTCGATGTGATATCTGCTGTAGAGTCAAGGCAGAGCATCAGAGGCCTGCAGGATTATTGCAACCCCTACATGTCCCAGTATGGAAATGGGACGAAATCAGTATGGATTTCATTGTGGGTTTACCCCGCACTCAAAAAGGAAATGATTCGATATGGGTTATAGTGGACCGCTTGACAAAGGTCGCACACTTCATCCCTGTAAAGACGGTCTACAGAGGAGACAAATATGCTCAACTGTACGTGGATCATATACTCAAGCGGCAATGAGTTCCGAGTAGAATAGTCTTAGATCGTGGAACCCAATTCACTTCGACGTTCTGGAAGAGCCTACACAAGCTGTTGAAAACTAAGTTGGATTACAGTTCTGCATATCACCCTCAGACAGATGGACAGACCGAAAGAGTTAATCAAATCCTCGAGGATATGCTTAGAGCATGTGTACTGACATATGGGAAGGATTGGGAGAAAAGTCTATCTTTTGCAGAATTTTCCTACAATAACAGTTACCAGGCCAGCATACAGATGTCACTATTCGAAGCTTTGTATGGCAGAAAATGCAGAACCCCTCTGATGTGGTTGTGTCACACCCGGTTTCAACGACCAAAACCGAATGCATCTGTATGCGTGCCCAGGATCAATTTTCACGCACACAGGACAATATATGTGATAAAAGGACAATATCTTTATTAAATCGATAACATTTTTACAAGAATGACCAAGTGGTCTAAAAGAAAAGATTACATTGCAGCGGAAAAATAAATCTAAGCGTTGGCGTCCTTCAATCCCACAGGAAGTCGACCGGAAGACCGCATGCCTAGAACTTCGCTTCTCCATCTTCAAATACTCCTCAATGTCGTCTTTATTCACTGAGCAACAAATAAAAGGTGGTTTTGGGTCCGCGTGAGTACATAGAGTACTCAGCAAGTGGGGGAAAGTATGACATGTTGGCTAAAAGCAAGAAAGGCTAACAGTGGTTTATTTGCATAAATGCAGTTGAGTAAAACATTTAATAAAAGCAGATCCTATTTACTATGTGATATATATATCTCCGAACGGCCAAGGTTACTCCACCTTGCCAAGATCAAGGGTTCCAACCACCCTGTACGTCTCTACAGGTTACTCCACCTGTACCCAATCACAGTTACCCCACTGTGATTGCCCATCCAACCATTCCCAACTAATCGTGTGAGGGTCCATGCCGCTCTTGACCGTGAGCACGGCTGTCATGACAGTTTTCACTCTGCAGAGGTTGTACACATTTCCCCACGAGTTGTGATTCTGTCCCCTGTTACCAGGTGGACTAAAGTCTCCTTTATGCCGATGCCGGCCAAGCACATGCACACTTCCTTAGGTGTGCGGCCAGGAGATCACAACAAGGCTTTTCCACAGCTTCCTCCAGTTTGTACGTGCCCACTAAGGTTCCACCGATAGGGGAAGTATACCCTTGACCCCTAGAGGCCCCCTCTTGTGCCAGATGGTTCCGAGGAGTAACTCTCCTGTCCCCACACATCTCTCTCCCGACGATTCCAGCATACCCGCCTTCCTCGCACCGCCGTTTGGCACGCACAAAACTGGTCTCCACAATGTAATACGCCAGGCCGCGCCCATTCTTGGACTCGTGGCTGTACGGTTTTCATGGGTGGTCGCTCCACGAACCGGTCCTTAGATTTAGGTGATCAACAAAACCAAGGGGCTGCCGGTAACCCCAGCACAGTCCCCGAGCTGCCGGTAACCCCAGCACAGCTCCCAAACCATATCACCCAAATCCCTAGCTCCAATCATGTTGCTAATGAAAAATTACCATTTAACCCTCATGTGAAAGTAGTACAATTAGTCAAGTTAACATGATACCCAAACCCAACTCAAAGCAAGGCTAAGCAAATACTACCCATGAACAAGTAAAAGAAACTAAGGTGACAAGGAATGATATGACAGAATACTAGTAAACCCTACATATAGGTTCGCATTCATTTGACTCAAGCATGCATTTTCGTAAACAAAAACATTTATAAACTAGGTACAATATGGTCAAGGACACTTGCCTTTTGAGATATTGTTGCTCAGTGATCTTGTTTCTTGGTCTTCATGATATTCGCACGATTCCCGAGAGTATTACCCTATTTACGCGCAAACATGAAAACAAACCTACAAGCACATAAACATACATGGCTAATAAGAATATGGAATGCGAGCTCATTCGGTATTAGGACGTGAATAGGGATACAATGAGCTCACCAACAGGTATGCAACAGCAGAAGCTTGACAATGTAGCAGGTGACGACGAAAGGCGGTGAGGGCCATGTCCTCGACGGAAACAAATAAGATTGCTTGCAGTTTCTGTGGTGGCCGCGCACAGACATCTTGAAGATAATTTGCGCGTTCCTGCTGTTTGATTGCACGATTCAATAGAGTGTTTGAACAGAAATATACCCAGATACTGGGAACACGACTGTGGCAAGATGGTCTGGACAGAAGCTCACTGGAGTTGGAGATCGAGCCGCTTAAAACCAGAAAGGTTGTGTTGCGACAGTTGCAAGAAAAATCTCGTTCCTGGAAAAACTGCAGTGTATCTCGGAGTGAAATCCTGTGGAAAGAAACAAGGTTCGATGGAACACAATTAGAAATTGTCACTGCATGAACCCAGCAAAGGAATTGAACATAACAAGGACGGGAACTGCAATCGGGCTTCCTGGACGCGCGCAGACATGAACAGACAAGGACCAGCGGGGATGGCAAATCCAATTCTGGATGCATCATTGCTCTTATGTTCATGATACTCAGATATGATGCATAGGACATATGTGCGCACATCCTGACAATATTTGAGCTCATTTCAATGGGTAGAACATCTGGAACGGGGGTGCAAACTGGTAGTCGCCTGGAACATAAGAGCCGTGCAGAGTTCGATCGATTGACCTTTGGATTGTGTTCATCGGAGCATCACTGCAAGTATCAGCGAATCCTCCTGTAACCTCGAACAGGAATTGATGAGACACAGTTTGGCATGGTTGGGTGTATCAAAGAAGAAGATATACTGGCTGGAACAAGGAGGTTATTACCATGGCGTGTGCAGGGCAGATCCAGAACTCGGACAGGGAACATGGCGGTGTGGACTGTGGTCGCACCATGTCTCCAATGGGAGCGATCATTGGATATGATGTAGATGAAAACGAGGCCAACCATCTGCTAAATTCTGGTGGCGTTTGGATGAACAGGTTGACGGGAACGCCGGTGCCAACAGAGGACGTCGCGACTGGACGTGAACAGACAGGCAGAGATGATGGCGAATCAGATTCCGGTTGCATCGAAGCTCTACTGGCCCTGATCTTCGGATATGACATAAAGGACAAAGAGGAGAATCACCTGGTGAAATTTGGCATGATTTCGTTGGTTGAATCATTGGGAACGTCCATGCCAACCGGTGGCCGCGCTGCTGAACTTTGCTGCCAGACAGACGGACATGGTGACGAACTCGACCCCAGATGACGGGATTGAGGGCGAGGAGGCAGGGGAGATCAACAGGCATGGAAGGATAGTTCCACCATGTCTTTTCTAGGTGCAGAGAGGGAGGGGATTGGGTGTGCGGCAGGCAAAACTGCAGCCATCCCGGTGATCTGAATTGTGACCCCAATTGTGACGGTTTCGTCTCCTGTTAACGGGGATTGATGGAGGCATGAGTTAGGGAACGAATTTTAATGTTTGGTGGGGCGTGATTGCTGGTGTATTGCGTATTAGTGGGAGCTTGATTGGGGGCAGCTATGGAGAAAGGAAGGAGAAACGGTAGCTTCGCAAGGAAGAAGAAACAGCAGGGCGTGTGCTGATGTTGGACAGTGTGCGGGTGGGCTCTTTGGCCTGGTTTTGGTGATGGGCTCGATCCAAAAAGAGAAAGATAGAGATAGATTAAGAAAAACTGATTTAGGCAAGGATAAGATGGATTTGGGGCCCATTAGCAAGGGGTATTGTTTTATCTATTTTCTGGTTTATGAAATAAAATAAAAAGACTCACCATTTCAAATAAGACACTAGAAACTTAAAAACAAGCATTTTCAAAGTTTGAGACAAACTAAACTTTTCTTATTTAAACATTTTCATAATCAAATTCATTTCAAATAAATCTTTCAATTAAAATAAAAGAAATCATTTGAGACAAACATTTGATAAGACAAACTAAATGACTTTATTTTCAAGGTGTTCATAAAAGAAAAACAAAATCTTGTTAAAAGTCTTTCTAACTAAAATAAATACTTTTGTTCATAAAACACACTTCATGACAAAATCAAATTCTTTTATTTTTTTGTACAAATGAAAAGGTAAAACATTGAACAAATTCTTAAACAAATAAATAAATTCTTTTAAACTTAAATAAATTGAAAAAAAATTGTATTTTAAGTAGGAAAATGATTCACATCCCAAAATAGAAATTTTGGGGTGTGACAGGTTGGAAGTCGGTGAACGATCTTTCTTCGGCCCAGCCATTATCAGAGACACAGAAGAGAAGGTAGCTCTGGTAAGAGAGAATCTAAAGGCAGCCCAGAGCAGACAGAAAAGCTACGCAGACACCAGACGTAGGGATTTAAGCTTCGAGGCGGGAGACTATGTGTATCTCAAAGTATCCCCGATACGAGGTACTCGGAGATTCTGAATCAAAGGAAAGTTGGCACCAAGGTACATTCGACCTTTTAAGATACTCAAAAGAATTGGGACAGTGGCATATCGCCTTGAACTACCCGAGGAAATGTCGGATATCCACAATGTCTTCCATGTCTCGCAATTAAAGACGTGTCTGAGAGTCCCAGAAGAAATAGTACCTCCCGAGGTAATGGATCTTCAACCAGACCTTCGATATCAGGAAAGGCCTATCAAAATTTTAGATGTTGCAACTCGGTTAACGAGAAGGAATGCAATACGGTTTTGCCGAGTGCAATGGAGTAATCACACAGAGGCAGAGGCCACATGGGAACGAGAGGATGATCTAAAGAAAGAGTTCCCCTACCTGTTCGAAAGCTAGTCGGGATCTCGAGGACGAGATTCTGTTTAAGTGGGGTAGGTCTGTAACACCCTCAATTTTGAGCCCATTTAAAAACCCTTAAAATTTGCCCCTTTCAAAAAAATTCAATTAAAAACAATTTGCTAAGTTAAGTTAGAGCCTAAAATAAAATTTTTGAATTTTAAATCATGCACAAAGATCATCATATGCATTTTTGGAGTTTATTGTTTTTATTTTAAGTGTTGTTTGGTTTTTGTCTTTGTCCGAATTTGAATTGCCTTCAAATTCAAATTCCAGAAATGTTTGAATCTTTTTCTATCTCCAAAACCATCTCGGGCCAAATCCCTGGCCGGCCCAGTTTCTTTTTCTTTTTCCCTCTTTTTCCTCTCTCTCCCACGTCAGCCCGTCTCCGGCCCAACTCCTTCCCCTCCCGGCCCAACACGACGCGGCCTGCTTCTCTCTCTCCCGTGTCGCCGACAGGTGGGGCCCGCGTCATCTTCTTCCTCCCGGCGACGCCGGCGTGATTTCGGGCGCTGCCCATACCGAGCTGCCGGAGGTCGTCGACCCGTCGATTCAGCGCACAGGAGTCGTCCTCGCAGCGTGCGTCAGTCACACCGCCACTCCTCTGTTCCTTCCCGTCGCACAGCGCCGCCGTCGCGTCGAAACCTAACCCGGCGAGTCTCCCGACGACGCCCATGCCGCACTGCTCTTCTCCGTCGCAGCCACAGCACCAGCTCGTCGCGTCCAGAGAACTGGAGCCATCTCCGCGCTTGCGTCAGCACCCCGCACTGCCTCGCCCCGTAGAATCGACGTCAATCCGGCGAGAAAATATCTCGCCGGAGCCCGTGATTTGTCTCCGGCGCCGAACCGCCTCTGCGCGGCTATAAAAAGGCGCCGAGCTCTCCCTTTTTCTCCTCTCCGTCACTCCGCTCTCTCGCTCACCCATCTTGCGCAGCCCGAGCCCTCTTCCCTCTCTCTCTCCCAACTCCGGCCAAC
This sequence comes from Eragrostis curvula, assembly GCA_007726485.1. NCBI lineage: Eukaryota > Viridiplantae > Streptophyta > Magnoliopsida > Poales > Poaceae > Eragrostis > Eragrostis curvula. Next base: position 12,778,277 of record CM017442.1, read on the forward strand.
ACACCGACGAGCTTTCCGTCGCTCTCCGTCGCTCCCCACTCCCGCTGAGCCCAAGGTGAGCACCTCCGCTCCCTTCTCCTCCCTCTGCGCCCTCTCTCCTTCCTCCTCGAGCACCCGAGGCTAGCCCGCATCGAGCGCCGTCGCTCCGCCGCCCCCTTCTCCCTCTCCGGCCGCCGTGGGGCGTTCCCCGGTCAGGCCGAGCCCACGCGCAGCTTCTGCGCACTCGCGTACACCCTCGCACGCGCTCGAATCGACCATCACCCACGCACACGCCATTTTCCCCGCGCACACCCGAGCGCCGCCGCACTCCGGCGAGCTCGCAGCGCCGCCCTAGCCCCTGTCCACGTCGACACCAAGCGGCATCGGGTCCGCCGTCGCGCGTAGAGCTCGCAGCCATCCTCCGCTTCCCGTTTCGACCACCGTAGCCGCCGCCGGCGAGCATTCCGGCGCCGCGTGGTCGTCCCCGCCACCGCGTCTGACCAGGTCGTGCTGGCGTCGGACGTGGCTGCCACGTCGGCGCCACGGGCCCGCGACGACCCGAAGTCGCACCGCCACGTGGTGCGCTCGGTGCACCATAGACCGCACGTGCACGCGCCTCGGTCCACAGCCCTGGTGGACCGAGTCCACAAAACAGTGTCACACAGCACCCCTGACCCCGCTGGCCCACACGTCAGCCTCTCACACGCAGAGCAAATTGCTAAGTACACCCGAGATTGTACACAGAGATCAATTTCGAGCCCTTTTTCAATAGCAAAAAAATCCCAATAAATTCCCAAAAATCCTATATTCTTTTCTAACCATTTTGCAACCTTTGTACACCTCTGGAAAATTAGGATGTTGATTATACTTAATTAAGTTAATCAAATCCTAATCAATTTCCTTTCTTTTACATTCAAAAATTCATAACTACTTCATTTTAACTCCAAATCCAGAAATTCTTGCGCCTAAATTCTTCTAACGCCCTTGTCTCTTCATTTACGCCAAAGCCATCTCTACTTGATGTTTATTTGGATTTTATTTTATTTAGTGATTGTTATTTGTTGAGCGGTAGATTTATTCGCCCTTATTTACTTTTAATCGTTAGATAACCAAGCGTTCAAGGAAGAGCACGAGGACCCCGACTACGAGGAAGGACTAGAGGAAGAAGACTTTGAAGGCAAGTCCTAACCTCCCTTGACCATACCGCGCCTATGTTTATAAAATATCCTAATTAGAGCTTGTTTGCAAACAAATCATGCATGATTATTTAAAGATGATTTATATGCTTAGAATGTCCTAATACTTGATGATGCCTATTCTTGATATTGCTTATACCCTGTTTTCCTTTGTTAACCCTAGGTCCCAACATCATTAATTCTTAGTGATATGTTGGATGAAAATGCTGCTTAGGACTTTATTACACCGTGTATATAATTAATCTTGCTACACATGTTTTTGTGTTAAAATGTGTGCGTGCTTGGTGGTGTGTGTAAAAGTGAAAGTGGGTGGTTTAATGATAAGTGCAACCCTAGTGGGGAATGTTATGGCGGGATCAGGTGAGGTAGTCCTCAGTGGGGAGGCTATCTCTGGAACGCTTTCCTCGTGAGGACTGGCTATTGAAGATGCCTGGTTCGGTCGTATAAGGACCGGTTCATGTGCCGCCTTGCCTAGCACCTATCGTGCAACCACATGCCTTGTATGGGAAAGGTTTGGAACCACACCCTGCTATAGTGTCACCAGGTACCCACCAGGAGGCGGGAGTCGCAGCGGAAGCCAGGAGAAGACCTAACGAGATTGGCGTTAGCGTCCGGCAGTTGGTGATGGCCTATGGCCCTTATTCCTATGGTGAATGGATGCCCCTGGTTGTGGATTTTCCGTGGTGGTGCCGTGGTGACACCAAGTAGGTATGGGACTAATAGTATGCCAGTCTAAATCATGACGATGGTAAAGGCTGGTATACCTTGTGGGTAAAGTGCACAACCTCTGCAGAGTGTCGAATCTATCCGGATAGCCGTGTTCCACGGCATTAGGACAATTGCGAAAGCAATGGCCACACAAATGATTAGATTTTCTGTGTGAGTTATCCTTGGCGTGTGTGTTTTGGAATACACCGGTTTGGAGCCGTGTGCTGGTTGTCGGCCAGCGTTAAAACTTGGGAACTGGCGGGATTGATGCATCTCCCCCAGGGCTAACCAACCCCACTAAATTCAAAATCTTACTTGACTTAGTTTGCAAAGCTGTTTTGCTTTTCAAACAAACCCTTGCACAAAAAAAATTAGCTTTTCGGCCGATATGTTTACACCCCAGCCTTTATCCTTGATCTCTCCCTTGCATGCTATTAACCCTTGTGTTAGGACTTATTGAGTACCTTATGTACTCACTCTTGCATCAATCATTCAGAAGAAGAACCAGAGTACGACTTCCAAGGTGATGGCGATGATGAGTAGGGTTCCGTCCGCGCGCAAGTCTGCCTGTAGAGTGGACCCCGCTTCAGTCTTCCGTTGCAGAAGTACTAGTGTTGTGTCACTGTCCTCAGTGACGCTCAGTGAGGTGTTTGTGTCGTGTTGTAATAAGGCCTTTGGCCATTGTAAAAAGACCTTTTGTAATATAAAGGCTTGTAATGAGACTTGGTAATATTATCAATGGTATGACTCTGAGATGCCATTCTGTAAAAATGTCGTATCAGCTACTGATCCAGGGACTGATACGGTAAGCACTAGTGCTCCAGAAATAGAACTTAAGCCAAAACATGACCTAGAGATAGATGGAAAACAAGGACTACAATCCACGGTCTCATCGTCCTCTTTAGGCCTCCTCCTGTTCCGACTCATGTTGCGTGCATAAAGGCACGTGGATGAGTAAGTGTCGTGTCAGGTATGTGGGCATGTCACCTTAATCTCTAAAACGAAACACACTGCACATTATTTCAGAAACCACAAGAAAACTAACACCATAGAGATCAGGAACAATGAAGTGGATTAAGAATATCAAATATATATCAGGTGAGAATATGCTTGATGCCTGGATGAGTTTTTTTTTCTGTACAACACTTTCAGAAATCTCCATCTCTGAAGAAAAAAGACGATAACATGGCGATGGATAGCTTCTGGGATTTACTATCTGGACCCTCTTCCTATTGATTCAATTTAGGGATAGCTACTTTGCATTCCGGCATCCACAAATCTGGAAAGCTAAGCTAAATTCTTTGCATCGTCTCAAGCACATAACAGACCTCTCCCTCTCACTGTCACTGCAGACAACATGCTTAACAAAGGCTGGAACCACGTAGCAGAGCTCTCATGCGGCTATGCTTTGATTAATGCAGAATCTCTTTTCGGGAAAAAAAAAGGCAATGAAACTTGCACCCTTTGCTTTTGTCAGCCGAAAAAGCTTCACACTTGCTGGTAGACCGCATTTTTGTTGGGACTAATTGGCACAAACTCTTACAGCTGTTACGTATCCCAATTCAGTTCGAGCACATCCCTAATGCTAACACTATGCAAATGGTTAAGGCCAAGTCTACCGCAAGACATCGCAAAAAGCTGACAACGCTATGGTTAATGCTTACATTCTGGTGGCAGAAACAGAAAGAGAGGAACATAAGAATTTTCCAACAGGAAGAGTCCACCTTCATTCAGGTAGTGGAATTAGCTTCACAGGAATCCAGAATATTGAACGAAGACCAAGCTACTCGGACAATCCAGATTAGATCTGACCAACATATTGCAATAATCTCCCTTTTGTTTTTTATTTCTAGACTTGTTTACTTTGTTTCTTTTGGACTCCATATGTTCACTCCTATTTCTGTAAATGATTAGAAGCAATCCTGCTCCTTGCAGAACTTCAGCCGGCAATGCAAGTTATTACTTATATCTAGAGATGACCAGAACCAGGACAGAAGACTGAACAAGAAGAATTTATGAAACATGTGCACTGGCGAGTCTAGCCTTGGAAATGGGGGTGGGCCGGAAAAAAAAAAATCCCGCCGCACAACAAATTTCAGATGATATATCACAATAGAAATTCAAAAGGCCAATCCAAGCGTACAATGACTAAAAATAGACAAGACATTAATGGTCCAATACAAGCTTAATGGTCAATGACTAAAAATAGACAAGACATTACTTTTTATTGCTATCTGGCCTACGCCTTCTAATGGACATAAAACTCTCAATGATATCATTTTCGTACGCAATCAAGAAAATATCTCACTCGATAAAAGTGACTAAACAATCATCCAAAAGACTATCACTCATCCGATTTCTCATGTCATTCTTCACAAAATTCATTGCTGAAAAAGCTCTTTCAACACTTGCTGTTGCAACCGGTAGAATAAATGTCAACTTGATAAGCAAGTATACCAAATCATATACAATGTCCCTCTTTGTTTCAACAAGCTTAACCGAGGGCTGAACAAGATTGTTTAAGCCTTGAAAGCTCTCTTCTCTTCTCATGTCATCAATATAGTTATCAAGTTGCATTTCAAGTCTTATCAAATTCGAACTTGAGATGTCATTGGGGTAAAATTCAGCAAGTCTACGTACTTTGATGGAATCAAATGAAGCAAAGTAATTTGAAGGATTCAAGGCTGTCATACAAGAAAGTAATTCCATATTTACCTCATCAAACGTAGTAAGCTGAAGGTGAGTCTTTCATGAACAATGTTTTCAACCCTTTGATCTCTCCTCTCATATTGCTAGCCCCATCATAACCTTGCCCACACATTTGAGTTATAGTCAAATGGTGACCAACAAGTAAATCTTGTATTGCAGATTTAAGTGTTAAGCAAGTAGTATCCTCTACATGGACAACTCCAAGAAAGTGTTCAATTGGCCTTCCCAACTTATCGACATAGGTCTTGGGCTGCATTATGTAAACTACCAACTTTACCCACATGCCTATCTAGTGCATCATCTCTATTCCAATTTCTCCATCCGTTATTAGTAAATGGACTTTTGTGACCCCCTTTATTAAACAAAAAGCACACAAAGCAAAATGCAGAATCATTCTTGATACTATATTCAAGCCAAGCCAATGATATTTGTGAAACCACCAGATATTGAATGACCGATCTCTAGTGCCAATTTTCCTTTTAGCAAATGCTTGTGGACAAGGTTTTTTGGACCTTTCATGATATATGCTCTCCGAATCACATCTTGATCATTGATAGGGTAACTTGCAATGGGCAATCTATCAGCAGGATCTTGTGGAAGATGATCCGAACTATACGGCGGTGGTGGCAGCATAGGTGGAGATGAAGCAGGTGTGCTGCCACTGCCCTCATGTTGTTGAGCTTCAATAGAGGCAATCAATGGTCCATTTTCTCCACTTATTCTTGAGGCATCCGTAGAGGTAATAGGTCCATTTACTTCACTTGAACCATGAGCTGTTGCATCGGTCGAGGGAACCGAAGGCGAAGACGAAGCACTTTTCTTTGCTGCCATTTTCCGAATAAGGGAAGCAATATCTTCATCTCTCTTCTTCATATTTAACTAATCTGCAGCACAATCCAATTGCAATTAAATATCACAAATTTAATTTCTACAAGTCCAGGACACTAATTGAACAACATTGCAACCAAATTACATCAATTAATGCTGTTGTGCTGGCTACTGCTGTCTGCGGTAGTTTCACTTTTTTTCCTAGATTTGCCGAGAGGGAGAGAGAGAGGAGGAAGAGAGCCAGTGCAAACCAATGCGAGCAGCCGAGCAGGGCCCGGCTGGAGCAGGGCAGGAGAAAATCCGGCGTCGCACACTCGCACTGCTCGCGACATGCAAGGGCAAGGCACCCGGCGTACCGTCGTGGCGCAAGGCCACCGCGCCCAAGTCGACGATTCGCCGCGCCGCCTTCTTCTTCCCCCGCTGGCCCTCGACCCTAGCTCGCCCTCACCCAGTCACCCGCCTCCCTGCTCCCTCCGCTGTTTCTTTTCTTTTTTTTCTTCGAGTCGAGCGGTTCACGAAGAGGGGGAGTTGCTGTGGGCGCCAGAATCTGCGAGTGGGCCGCAGCCCACCCGGCCCACCCTCTAGACTCGCCCCTGAACATGTGAGTCGGATTTGATTGGGGATTGCATACACGCCATGTCATGCATGATCTTTGCATGCTATGTGTACACTGCGAGTACAAACTACGATATTCTTTTTAGATAATAGGGAAAAAAGCATCCTAGTTTTGGCCTCACTAGGAAGATAAAGTTATCTTATTACAAAGTTGAAGCACTTTCGGCTACCTGATTGGGAATAAAAGACTCACACACAAACCATAACAAAGTTTGAATAAGGAGACCCATTAATAAAAAAAAGTCTATTGGTAAATCTTCATCCATGGTGTGAGAAGACCTCCATTGCCAACATCTCGAGTCGTCGGAAAGCGCCTCTTCATCATCTCTTTGTCTTCATAATTCTTTTGCAATTGGGACCAAAACAAAACCCAATGTGTTCTCCAGAAAAGTACCTACATATAAGTTTTCATATGTGTCTTATTAAAACCATATCATTCCCACTTAACAAGATAGCCCAACATAAAGCCGATGCACCAAGAAGTAGTTGTTTTTGAGTTTAGCGCCTATACCGTTGAGCCCAACCCCCCCCCCCCCCCCCCCCCCACCAAATAAAAATAATGCAAATATTATTGGGAAGTTGTAAATCAAAACAGTAGTAGACAATCTTTAAATAAACTAAGCAAAAAGGCAAATAAATAAGTATTGAATAGTTCTTCTTTAGAACAAAAGCAACTTTTCTTATTGCCATGCCAATTACGTCTATCAAAGTTATCATTAGTTAAAACCACTTCTTTCTGCAAGTATCACATAAAGATGTTGATCTTTAGAAGTGTTTTCATTTTCCAGACATTCTTATGATGGATGACATTACCATTGTTCACAAGCCACTTGTACATGGATTGAACATTAAAAAGACTTGTTGGGGTTAGATTCCACCTAAATTGGTCTTTATTATCCTATAGTTGTACATGTGCAATACGAGATACAAATTCTGCCAAAAGTATAGGTTTTGACCAATCAAAGCCCTTCTAAAAGAAATATTGAGTACTTTGTTGCTCGTTGTTTAAGACCAGGCTGCCCAGTTTTCAGAAGGTATCTTTGACTTTCATCAAACCCAACCAAAAATATGAATCCCCTGGTTTCATCAAACTACGATATGATGCGCACTAATTAATTAAGAACCCAAGTACCCTTCACAGAATACTTCTTGGTCTAATTTTCATGTAGTATTTCCTTATTTCTATCTAGAATAAAAGGATATCAACTCACAAACATACAAAGGCCGAATAGTTCCTTATAATTTGCCAAACCCAGAATACCACATAACACAAAGGCAAAATACATACACTAAAAACTTAAAATGAGGTACCAAAAATCATGTCAATATCAATGACCTACAGGTGCCAAGTTGCATATCCCCATATAGTTCGTACACTAAGCAGAGACCATAATAAGATCAAGAGAGACTTGGATGCATCCAAAATCCAAGCAGTACAAGTAAGATGAAAGGCGAGACACGGGTACTATAAACAACTTCTGAATAATGTACACAAAGAACTATCACATATCATTGCAAATGTAGAAAGCCAGTGGAGATTATATCATGAAAACATACCGTTTCATATCCTCCTGGGTGATATGGATGGCGGAAAGCCAAAATACGGACGGCCTTCAAAATGATAACTCATCTGAGTGACCATCTCAAACTTCAAAGTCTTAATGTCAAGTGAGTAAATTGTTGTGCGTTTGGAGTCTTGCCCTTCTAAATCTCCTTGTATGAAAACATATCCCTGAGGTCCCTCATAAATCCCAAAGTCTTCGTAGACGGGCAGTGGGATCACATTCTTCACCTGCCAATCATTGTATCTGATTCTCATTTTGCATGCTGCTGTAACAGTTGAGAAATTTGCCATTATAAGGACCAAAACTAAACATCCCAAGCCTACCATTCCCTGCCTCCACAACAAAAACATCAAGATTCTCATGGCCAGGTGGTAGGTTGATTGTGGAGAACTCCATCCTCTGAATGTCAAGCTTGAGCAACTTGTTCTGCATGTAATCTTTCCAGTAGAAGCAGCCATACGCATAACCTAGAAACATGCAGAGAGACATCCATAGGGACCATTCTGCTAGTTCGATGCTCGAGTTTACTACATCCCAGCTGCAACATGTCCCAGTCGTCCAGCTGCCAGAAGCTGAATCAAATACTAAAACCACTAAATTTGTTTCATAGTACATCATGCCAATCACCCTGAATTTCTCATCATCCTCGTCCACACATGGGGGTAAAGGCAGCATTAAAATGTTTGAGACAATCTTGGTCATTGGGTACCGAAGGTAGAAGTAGGTATCTCTGCGAGAGCGATGAAGGATCGCAAACCGCCAGACCCATCCAGACCGCACCACCTTCAACATGCTTCATCAATCCTAAGAGGATGAGGCCATCACGAACATCGCTGATGTACCAGTCTTCCACTCTAGGCGGAGGGAGGAAGTCAAAGGAGATATTACCTAGGGCGCCGGCGGCAGTGGCGTTGGGGTGGGGCGCCTCGATGGCATAAAAGCCCTCCGCGACATCCAGGTTGAGGAACCCAAGGAGAAGCGGCGGATGGCGGGAGTGGTAGCGGCGGAGGAAGGTGCGGTCAGTGATGAGGCGGCGGAAGTCGACAGATGCGGCGGAGGCACAAGCAAGGTCAGAGGGGCAGGCGATCCGGATGAAGATCTCCTCTAGGAGGTCCTCGGTGAGAGCCGGGAGCTGCCGCGCTGACGCCGTGGTCTCCAGGTGGCTGCGGATAGAACAAATCTGCGTCACCATTGGTGGCGAATAGCGGACCCGCGGTGGCGGACGACGAAGGTTCGAGATTTAGGGTTTTGCGGTGGAAGGCTTGAAAGATTTTGGGTTTTGCCACAATGCCATTAGTAAGAGGTGCCGTCCCCAAAAGGCCATTGTTCAATAGGGCTGCTCCAAAACGCCTAAAGTAATTAAAGTTGTCTCACGCTTTCACCATACCATACCTACCATCAGTTTTCTTTTTATTTTTTCCTTAAAAAGAGTACTCCCTCCATCCCATAACAAATGGCATTTAAAAAAATCTCAAACATATTAGGAGTGAAGCAATATGACCTTTAATTACACTAATTATTAATAGTGATGACTATTTCTTAATGTGAGACAACTAAACGGGAAAGAATATGATGCCCTTTAATTACGCTTTGCCTGCCTTTTAATATTGTGCACGACACCAAATTAGCTTTCTACAAATACCAGATTAGTTTGCCATAAATTGGTCAGGTGTGTACCTCACAAATTGACTATAATAATGTCATTTGTTCTGGGACAATTTAAACGCTTCGACGTCATTTGTTGTGGAATGGAGGGAGTACTAAATGACACTCTTGCCCATCTTCCTATCCTTGGTCTGCTCCTGACTCCCAACCACTACGAAGCAATTGCGCCGCCTTCGGGCTGAACCGTCAACGATGTTACCGTCAGCCGCCTCCCCGCTGTGGGATCTTGCCGCAAAACTCAACGTGCGGCCGTCTCGACCATCGGAGCTGTAACTGAGGGGCGCTGCAACTCGCCACGGCCGGATCTGCCCGTACCCCGTCCTGCCCTGTTCCTCGCGACTCTCTTCCCCTCCTCCCTCGACCTCTCCGACCGCAACAAGAAGAACGGCGCCTCGACCTAGCGCCACAACCAGCCACCAGGAGCACGTTGATTGGCTCTGCTCCACACGAGCCACATGGACCGCAAGACCGAGCTCGGCTACTGCAGAGGAGGCGTGATGCTCCTACCATGGCTACGCTGCCGAACGCGTACAACAAGCTTGGGCTGTGGCGGCGAGGTGGAGGACGGCTCACATCGAGGTCGGGCCATGATGGCGAGGCGGAAGACGATGCTCAGCGAGCTCGAGAGGCATGAAAGGCACATGGCGAGCCAAGCTTGTGGCGCGGGTGAGACGCTCGACGCTCGTGGCGACTGCATGTTCTAGTGAGCTGCACAGGTGAAATTTGTACAGGGGCAAAATTGTCTGCTGCTGTTGGGATATGCTGGTTTTGGCAAATTGTATCTGAGTTCCACTCACCCATTGACGGAGCTTGCAGAGCATTAGTATTCTCAATCACGCAATAAGGGACTGAGCCACTAAGATTTATTGTAAGAGAGATCAAGAAATACAAGGACGGGAGTACAGAAAGAGTCAGAGATTAGGTACATGCATCTTTTTGATGCAGAGGCTGGAATATTAATATATTCCCGCTTCTAAAAAAAAGAAAGACTCAGAGATACCTTTGGAGAGGTTATTTGTGGAATCCTTGAGGTGTCTTGAAGTTAGGTAGAAATGCTAAGTTTATTCCTTTCCAGATTTAATACTTCCAGAGCATTGATATTTTCCATCAGGCAAGAAGGGATTGAGCCACTAAATTAAAGATTATTGTAAGAGAGGTCAAGAAATACCAATCGTGTCTCGTGTGGGCTACGTACGGCAGAAGCAGCTTTCTCATCAGCTGCCTTATTAACACCGGACGCGGCCCAATAATAAGTTCGATAATATTCTGGCCTGGCACTATGAGAAAGAGAAATCATGTCCCTGTATTCAGGGTCAGAACGGCGTACTGGATGTTGAGACCGTGGTTGTTCCCCTTCGCCTGGTGCGTACGCAACGGTCAACGGCCATAGGCCAAACTGAACGTGACAGCACAGCACACGCTGCCTTAGCTTGCTCCCAATCCCAATCGGCCAGAGTCAAGTCGTCTGGGACCCTTCCGTCACCAGTCACCATTACTCGGGCTGTAATTAACAACAACCCCAGTCCCCATATATAAGCAGGAAAGAAAATTCACGTGTGGTCGTTACAGCGGCCGAATGACCGATGACGGCAGGTCGGTCGATCGAGGTGCCTGTCTTGCTACCCGTCACGTACGGCATCGTTCATCCCTGCTGCCGGACTCGACCATCGACATTCTCGGTGGCGTTGCTTCTCAAGGAAGGAATCATTTATGGTGAACCATGCCGCGCAGTTCAGGATTACCACCGTGTCGAGGGTTCCAGCATCTTGCCCGAAGGTCGCGAGGAGGGAAGGGGGCAGGTGAAACACAGCTGGGAAAACATGTCCACTGCGCGGTTCAAAGACCTGCGTAAACACGGGGAGGAGGCGGCTGCTATGGTAAAAATCTGGCGCTGTTCATTGAGCTCGAGGCTGTTTATTCCTGTGGAAGCTAAGGTGGGTCCGGTAGCCGCAAAAATCCAAGTGAACTACTTGCCACTCCAAAAATGCTAGTTTGGTGCCTAGCCACTAGCTTGTGTTTCACATAAATATATTTTTTCAATACAACCTTTTACGAGATAACAAAAAAATAGCAACATGAGTGTACTGATATACTAAGCAATAACAATTAATAAGACTGCCTTATTGCAGCTGTATAGAAAGTGATCAAAATACACGACATTTCACTTATTTCAATACACAACAACAACAACAAGGATATCGATAGTGGTTCTTACTTTACTCAAGATCGTTTTCTAAGGCCTCCTTTGGCAACACCATTCCCCGCCGGGTTCCCCGCCTGCTCCCGGGGCTGGACGCCCACGAGGAAAGCGGCCCGGGGCTGGGCGCTCCGGCCTTTGGGAGCCCAGAAAGGGGGGCATTTTGGCCCCGGACTCCACCGGTTTCGACGGGGGAGCAGCCCACGTCCTCCGATTCGTGGCAGCGAGCCCCGTCGTTTTCCCCGTCTCGCTCGCGACTTTGCGAGATACCGCCGCCGCCGCCTCCTCCCCGGCGACGCGCCTCTCCGGCCTCCTCCCCGGCGACGCACGCCTCTCCAGCCTCCTCCCCGGCGAAACGCCCCTCTCCGACCTCCTTCCCGGTGACGCGCGCTCTCCGGCCACCTCCCCCCGACGAGCGCCACTCCGTCCACCTCCCCTCGACGACCTCAACGCCCTCACCCGCATCGAGGAAGGAGAAAAGTACAGAGCTATGACACTGGCTAGCAGTAGTAACACCATTTAATTTTTCATTCACATGCATGCGGTTGCAAGTTTTTTATGAGTAGGCAGGCAGTTCAGTTATGTTAAAACTGTAGTTACCCTCAAACTGTTTCTTCTGATGTTTAATTATGATGTTAATGATATCAGCATGACTCTCCAACGAGAAGCATAGACATTTTCTCTCTCGTTTCTGATTTGGTTGTATCTTCTTTCTGGATAATTATGTTGTCCTACGAGGCTGTGCGTGCAATCAGTGGTGTTTTGTCTTAGTTTCAATCAGAGTTCAGTCTAGTACACGATTGCTTTGATAGCTCCTCTGCAGCCAACTTTTTCTTATATCCAAATCGTGCTACAGACAGCTGGGAATTTGTTTATAGTGTAGTGCAGGCTTTCAATCATTATAGAACATAATGCAAAGTACAATATACATTAATTTAGGCATCTGGGTATGTGGCCATCTCAAATTATATTAAGTTTATAACAATGGCACATATTGAATGTATGATTGTAGTTTTCTTATTATTGATTGCTACTCCTTTTCATGGGGAACTCTGCTCCTGGCCCCATGGCATCCATTTAGATTTTATTCCAAAATGCAGTTCTCTGTTTCAACTGATGCACTAGTTTCATCTGCACCTTGCAATCCGTAATCTGAACAATGGGTTGCCCAGAAACTGCTTTGTTGTACTTTCAGTTCGAGTTTCATTTTAACTGGCATTAGAGCACCTATATTATGCCAGTCCCATTCTTTTCAGACAACTTAACTGAATAATTGACAACTGTGTGAGACAATTTGATCAAAATGTGTCAGTACTTCAATCTTGTTGCCATCCTATGCAAATTTTAATCTCGTCAGTTAAGTTGAGAGATGAGGAATAGCTCTGGGTACGCTCTTCGTTCTGACATAATGGTCATTGACATATATCATTGCTCTTTCAGTCTACTGGTAGCATATGATGTAATAACATTTACAGCATTCACGAAGGCCAATATGACTTTGATACTTCAGATTCAAATTAACATAGTAGTCAACTGTGTACATAGTTTAGTTCAGTTTACTTAGCTTGCAGTAAGCTTTTGACCTTTGATGAAGCTCATGTTATCTTCTTTTTCTTTTTGGGGTGATTGCAGTAAGCTTGCATGAGAGTCAAACTGTTGAACAGGTATGCTACTTTCCACTCTCAATTGTGGTCAAGTTGAACCTTGATGGGCCTTTGATGCTCTTTCTTTCATTTTGAAATAGAGCATGAGTTTGTGTTGAATACTAGGTCGATGGCAATAATTGAAAATCAACTCATGTTGTACCTGCCATATGTTTCATAGTGTTGTATATGCCATATCTGTGAACTCAGTTATTTTTCATAGTATTGTACCTCCCATATGTTTCCATTTCTTTTGTAGTTGTGAATCAGTTGCTTTTAGAATTCATTTGCAGCAATGGGTTAGTGTCTGTCAGCACCTAGCTCGTAAGATTTTAAAATGCCCTGTTTCAGTTGTTTTTCAGTCAAGTCTGGTTGTATTTTATTATTCAGTCATCTGTTCTCTTCCTCTTGGATATTTGCTAGTTTTTTTTTTTTGAAATGTACTTGCTAGTAGTCTGAACATGATGCTGATATTTTACTGCAGGGTGTCAAGTGATGGCCCTCTTTGTCATCAACCAGTTGCTCACAGGTTGTGGTAGGATCTGCAAGTGAGGCAATTTAGTTGGTAGTGCGTGCTTGCATTAGATGCATGTGTACTAGATCTTGACCATCAATGTAATAATCATTCGTTAGTAGCACCATGCATATTGGTAGCCAGATGGCATAAAGTGTGGGATTTGGTGGAGATTTTAAAATTTTCATGAACCTTAGATGTATGTACCGACGAAAATTGGATTGTCTGTAACTTTCTTGTGTTTATGGCTCCTATTATGAATATTGTGTCTTACAGAATTTTTCTGATTTTTTTGGTATTTTTCCTGAAATTTTGGAGTCCATTTTTGAGTTTGCCAGAACTTTTAGCACACGTTTTTCAATTTTTCTGATTTTTCCAGCATTTTCTTGAATTTCCGATTTGTCCCTGGGTTGGATTCCCCTCTGGCTCCCAAAGGCAGCAAACCCCACGCATGGGCATGCACCCAGGGTGGGGGGCGTGCAGGGATTCCCCCGGCGGGAGAACGCAGCCCGACACCGACACCGACACCGAGACCCACATCGGTGCCCGACACCGAATCCTAGTCCAACAAAGAGGAACAATACAATGTCCACAGATTTCTTCTTGGAATGACGTGTCATGACACTTGATGTGGTTGTTGTTTTGATACATTCTTTTGACAGTGGTGGGCCACACAAACCATCATTTCCAAGAAATGAACTATTGGTAAATGTCATGAAATGTGGTGCTTCCGGTATTCTTCCCACCAGATTGTTGTATGACAGATTCAATGTTGCGAGGAAGTCCAGCGACGCTAGTTCTTGTGGGATCTTGCCGGAAAGCCCATTTGAGGATATGTCCAAAGCCTTCAAAAGTGTCAGATGACCAAGCAAAGATGGAATGGGTCCCGTGAAAGAGTTGTGTGACAGGTTGAGCACATTGAGTAAAACAAGCTCCCCAAGAGCATCAGGTATGCTACCATGGAATGCATTGTCTGAGATGTCAATGAACACAAGGCTCCCGAGTATATTAGAAATTGATATGTCAAACCCTTTGTATGTGATTAGGGTAGTCACGTGGTATACTTGTGGACCATCTGCATATTCCATCCTCATTGTCTCGTAAGCAGTTGTAACAACCATGGACTTCAATCTCATAAACCATGTTTCTGGTAATGAACCCGAAAAATTGTTCGACGCTATATCGAGAATACGCAAACTTGGAAATTCATAATTGTTTATCTCTTCTGTGGCATAATGCTCCATTTGTCCGAAGAACATGTTAGATTTTAGGACCAGGACTTGAAGTCTAACAATTGTATTCATCCAGCATGGAAAGAAATCACAGATATTGTTGTTTCCAATGTCAAGGACTTCCAAATTTTTGCAAGCAGCGAGAGATCTAGGTAACTGTCCTTCAATAAATTGTTACCAAGTTGTAGTGCTTGCAACATGCAATTTTCATTGACATTATGCGGCAGCACCCCATGAATTTTATTCCTTTCCAGATTTAATACTTCCAGAGCATTGGTATTCTCCATCAGGCAAGAAGGGATTGAGCCACTAAGATTATTGTAAGAGAGGTCAAGAAATACAAGGACGGGAGTAAAGAAAGACTCAGAGATACCTCCGGAGAGGTTATTTTTGAAAGCTTTGAATATAACAGTGTCTTCAAGTTGAGTAGAAAGGTTAAGTAATATAGATGAGAACATGTTTGAGTAATCAAGCACTGCTCCAAAGTATTGGGGCAAAGGTATGGGCCCTTCAAACATGTTGAAACTGAGATCAAAATACCTTACAAAAGGGACGAAATAGCTCAAATCCAACACTAGTAAATTTATTGTGTGACAGGTTCAGGAAGAAAAAGTTCCCGCCTGAGAAATACTCCAGTGCCCACTGAGGTATGGCGCCCCCGATCTGATTATATGAAAGATCAAGACCGTGTATTTCATCAAAATGTCTTAATGCTTCTGGGAATTTACCTATTCTACACGATGCTAGACCAAAGTAGTTTATTCTAGGATAGACAAGCGAAGAGTTTTCTTTTGTGTCTACCACGTGTAGTTTGTTATTTGAAAGACTTAATAGGTATAGATCTGGTAATTCCCAAAATAAGGAAATTTCTACTGTTCCCACAAGATTATTCGACTCAAGGTTGAGGGTTTCTAGTTTGGTTAAATTTGAGATGAATGAAGGTATATTCCCATAAAACTGACAATATGACAGTGTTAATTCTTTTAATTCCCTCAAATCTCCAACAAAATAAGGTATTGATCCGGATAGGCCGCAATGTGAGAAATGAAGAACCGTCAAGGATGGTTAGGCTCTGCAATCCATGATGGTATGGATCCTACAAGTTTGAATCCGGAGAAGGCTAATAAATCCAAGGATTTGAGCAAACCAATTGAAGATGGAATCTTTCCAGAAAATCCAGTTGCAGCAAGGTCTAGCTTCTTCAGAGACTTAAGATTGCTGATGGAACTTGGTATTTGACCTGAGAAGTTGGTACGACGTACAAGAAAATTCTCCAAACTGCTATCAGCTGAGAAATTCGGCAAAATTCCAGAGATTCGTTCATTATGGCTAAGATCAACAGTGACTAGATTTGTCTTTTGTAAGACTGTCAATGGGAACCATCCTTCAAACCTGTTACGCCTTAGTTGGAGTACTCTCAAAGAGGAGAAGTTTGCAAAGAAATCTGGAATTTGACCATACAGATTATTACGTTGTAGATCAAGCACTTCAAGAGAGCGTAAGTGAGAAAACGACCCACAAATGAGACCAGAGAGAGAACAAAAAGGCAAGGTAAGAATTTTGAGACTTGGAGTATACTTGGCTACAGCATCGCACCACTCTGCCCCACTGGAAGAGATATCTGCAACATCCAGGCGGAGCTCCCTCAAGTTCGACAAGTTTGCGATCAGCAACCCAAAGTTTGGCACTACGAGCTGGTAAGTACTAGCATGAAAATAGTAACCGTAATCAGAGATGTCACGGTAATAGAAGGGGATGGAGAGATCAAGGGAGACCAAGCTCGTGAGGCGTCCAATGCTAGTTGGAATCCTCCCTGAAAAGTTGCAGGTAGATAGGTTGAGATGGGTGAGCTCGGTGAGCTGTTCAAACCCGGTGGATGGGAGTTCTGACGCATTGAAGTTGTTACAGGCAAGGTTAAGATACCTGAGTGATGCGAAGCTAAAAATCACAGGATCAAGCGCAGAGCTCAGCAAGCAGCACCCGCCCAAGTCGATGGAGGTAACACGGCCGTTGCCATGTCCACATCGGATGCCTTCCCAGCGACAGCAGTCTTTGCCAACCCTCCACGACCGTAATGTCGTGGTGGAATTCTTGGTGGTGACGAATGAGCGTTTCAGCTGGAGCAGCGCCACCGCCTGGTTGGGAAAGCACGGGACCGACGGCATGGCGGCAGCAGTGAGGCTATTGACCTTTGCGCCAATTGACGAAAGGACGAATGAGCACACGAGGAGTACGAGCAACTGAACTTGTAGGAGTAGCAGAAACAGTGCTGGCCGTGGGGCGTGATGTGCCATGATCTGCAGCTTGGTTTTGGCTGGCTATGACAGTAGTATATGATGTTGTGCAAGTGAGCTTCGTCTAGTTTTGATGTAAGGAGATCCTTACTGTCCCTTAGTTTATATATAGGCTGGCAGGTTTACGTACTTATCATCGCAATAATGAACGTGTCGAGTACCAATCGAGTGCGTCATTATCACGGGCCATGCATGTATGCAAGCTGGACAATGGACTTACTGGCTAGTCAAGGTCGCCAAAGGTTACTCTCCTCCCACGTAAGCAAATGATCAATAATTATGATGTGCAGTCTGTGGCTAACAGTAATGCCGTATGGATTTGGTTCCATCGATCGGTCCACTTCGTGAATACAAGTATACAACACGATTAGTTTTCTTTGAATTAATAATGGAGATTTCAGCACTAGTTGATGCAGTATTGGTTTTCCTTCCAATCCATCACCTTCAACCTCACATAAACCCGAAAACACATGGCCCCTGCCGGTCTTGTTGGGAGTCCCCCGACCTTAAGTTTGGATGTCTAATTCTTCTTCTTAATGAAAAACTGCCTAGTTCTTCCTAAGTCGGATCTCTATTTTTTATGACTTGGTAGGTTGACGCAATTAGGTCTGCACATCATCATTTGAAAATTTGACACTGACAAAGAGTTCAGAATGTCACGGATTTCTGAAAACCAACGGGAATACGAGGCTAGAAATTTTACTGGTGCGTGAAGTTCACATGGCAGATGGTCCAGTAACCAAAAAAAAAATATGATGATACAACTAGAAGGAAACCTGTGTTTAACTGAACAACAAAATGAAAAATGAAAGGCGAGAAACAGAACAGGCACTGCAAACTAACTTCTGCATAATCTAACACACAGAACTATCACTTATCTTTGAAAATTTTGAACACAAGTGGAGATTATATGATGAAACATACTGTATCAAGCGAGTATATGATGAAAATCTCCTGGTCTCATAAATAGATGGCGGGAAACCGAAATACGGATGGCCACGAAAGTGACAACTCATCTCAGCAAGCATATCAAACTTCAAAGTCTTAATATCAAGCGAGTAAACTGTTGTGCCTTCTGAATCTTGCACTTTAGAATCGCCTTGTAGGAAAACACAGCCTTGCTTTGCATCAGAAATCCATACATTGTCAACCGGAAATGGGACCACATCCCTCATCTGCCACTCATAGCCTCTCTGATCCTTATTGCGAATACCGTTGTAACAGTTCAGAAACTTGGCGTCAGGGTCGTTACTAAACATCCCAATCATGCCTTCCCCTGCCTCCACAACAACAACATCATGCTCCTCATGGCCAGGTGGTAGGTCGACTGTGGAGAACTCCATCCTATTAATGTCGAGCTTAAGCAACTTGTTCTGCTCATCAATTTTCCAGTAGAAGCAGCCATACGCATAACATTGACCCATGAGAAACGCCCACGGGCATGGTATTAGTTCGTTGCTCAAGCTTAGGGGATCCCAGCTAGCAGATGTCCCGATCGTCCAGCTGCCGGAGGCCGAATCGAAGACTAGAACCACTATCTTTTCGTTATAGTACATCGTGCTGATTACTCGGAACAATTTCCCGTCATCTTCTTCTTGTTCACAAGGGGCGAAGGCAGCATCAAAATCTTGGAGACCTTGCCCTTCTTGATCAACGGGTACGGGAGGCAGAAGCAGGTATCTCCTCGAGAGGGACGAAGGATCGCAAATCACGAGTCCCGTCACGACGACAGCCCCGCCAATTGATTCACTGGAACGGAAGAGAACGAGGCCGTCACGAACGTCGCTGATGTACCAGTCCTTTGGGCTCGGCGGAGGGAGGAAGTCGAAGGAGACGTTGGCCATGGCGCGGGCCGCCGGAGCGTTGGGATGGGGCGCCTCCACGGCGTGGAAGCCCTTGTCGACATCGATGTTGAGGAATCCGAGGAGGAGCGGAGGGTGGCGGGAGCGGTAGCGGCGGAGGAAGATGCGGTCGGTGATGAGGCGGCGGAAGCCGACGCACGCGGCGGAGGCGCGGGCGAGGTCGGCGGGGCAGGCGATCCGGAGGAAGATCTCCTCCAGGAGGTCGTCGGTAAGGGCCAGCTGCTGCGGCCGCGACTCGAGGTTGCGACGAACCCGCGACGCCATGGCCGACGTTGGATGGACGGCGGCGGACGACGATAGGGTTCGTGATTTTTGGCGGAAGACGTGAAGCGATGTTTCCGTCGTGTCCTCGACTCGTATGATATTTGTTTGCTGGACAACTTATTATACGTCGTCAGGCTACGAGACGAGTCCGTCCAGGTTTCGCTTAAACAGCCCATTAAGAGCAGAAGAGGCCCAGCAGTAGACATTCTCCAAAAACAACATGCTGCATCCCACAAGTGGACTGTGGAGTGTGGACACAACTGTATTTCGCCGCAAATATATACTATGTGTTTTGGTGTGTGCAATATTATCTAAGCAAATCTCTATGTGAAACTTAGGTGATTGTATTAGAAAAATAAATTGATTTAACTAACGAAGCAATTTTTCATGCCAATTCGCACAACTTCACGACGGTGCACATTCGCGATGCTTTGCATAATAAGACCGTATTTCATTCTTGAACTCTACGTACTAGTATCATTTGTGGCTGCTTGTGCTTTCCTGGTGCGTTTTCTTTGACGCATAGGACCGTATTTATTTCTTTTTTCTTGTGTGCACAGCAAGTTTTACAATCCCACGATAAACCGATCCAGTTTTCGAAAAAACCAGTCCGGTCCGATTTACTCGGTTTGCCAGTTTTCGTTTTTAAATTTCAAAACAAAATTGAAAATATGTAAAAAAAACTAGATGAAATTTGCAGCATAATGGTGGAACAAAACACGAAAATTTGATCATTTGATGGATCAAAACAATCCAGCAAGCTTTCTGGTATAACTAGCCAACGGGCCAGGCTGGGCCGACACGGCACGAGCCCTTCACGGCCCGGGCCATTTCCTTGATGGGCTGGCATGGCCCTTATAGCTCACGGACCAGGCCGCACTAGCATGACGGTCTTGAGGTCAAGCGCAAACACAGCCGAGCCAGTGTTAAACGGGCCGTGCTAGGCCGCGAACCTAACGGGCTGGGTCGGGCCAGCCCATCGCTGAAAAACTATTTTTTCTCTGTTTTTCAGTTTTTATATACTAAATGGAACTAAACGTGCGGATGGTCTAGTAAAAAAAATATGATGATACAACTAGAAGGGAACCTGTGTTTAACTAAACAACAAAATGAAAAATGACATGCAAGAAACAGAACAGGCACTGCAAACTAACTTCTGCATAATGTAACACACAGAACTATAATGTATCTTTTGCAAACGAAAATTACTCCGTGAACACATGGCCCGTTGCACCCCTGGTAGTTGCCGTTATGTCTACGAACGGCGTGAGCCGGGTAGCTACTAGCTAGTAAATGAAGCGCGCGGCGTCAGTTCGGTGGTTGTTGTAAAATAATTACAAAGAACGAGCAGCTCGTCTTGCTCCTCTGTTTGCTGAGCTTCTCTACCCTTCTGGGTGCTTGGAGGAGACCACGATGCGGAGGCGCGCATGAGCACCAGGTCCTATCACGGTTGCTCCTGCTACCACTGGCGATGCTGCGCTGCTGGATTTGGCTCCTCGTTGCACAAAACAAACCCAGCGAACCCACCTTCATTCATCGAGTTTTCCCACCGCCACCGAGCTGTGTCGAGGTGCGCGCGCTCATGGCTGAGCTCACCGCGGATTTCCCCTGCAACGCCTACAACCTTGTCTCCCGCAATTGCAACCACTTCTGCATTCCTCCCTGCGCACTTCCTATTTCGATTTCAAAATTCAAATCCAAAAACAGCGATGTTCAACGGACGGCGAGTCTCGTAGTGGCCGCGGCGAGCTTGGAGCATCGCGGACAGGCTGCAGCGAGCTCCCCGTGGTGCGGAGGACGGCGTATGGCCGCGCACGGTTGATGCGGGCGGCCGCGGCGAGGTGCGTGCTACACGCCGTCCGCACGCGGGATTTGAATCCTCGTCATCTGACCACTTCACATGTCGATCAGCAAATACACGACCTTGTATTTGAATACTCGTCATCTGAATCTCGAAGAAGGTGCGCAACAACCGCATCCGGCACGAGCCCGGCGGGACCTGTGCGTCGGCGCCGGTTACGCGACCTGTATATCGCCGTGGAGCATCATCTGGCTGGGCGTCCAGGGTTGCCTGCACCCCGAGCGCAGAGCTCGCAGTGTCCATGTGCGCCATCCGTGGAGCCGACCTACACGCCGCCCCTGCTCGTGCCTCGATCGCTGCCGGCTGACTGCACACCTCATGCGCCGCCGCCCCAGAAGCCACTTGGGCAACAGGTGTTCAGCTTGGCCCTGAACCTTGCCACATATTTGGAGTGTTTGTTGTTCGATTTGATAGCGATTGGGTAAAGTAGTTGTTCGATTTGGATGTCCATGGTGTCGACTTGCTTCATGAATAGCCTGTCGCGCGAACGCCATCCCATTGTAGTAGTAGAATGCTCCGCATCGAGGCGCCTGAGGGTCCGGCATGATGGGTTGACGGTGCGGTGTCAACCCACGCCGCTAGCGCCTCACTGCTTGCTGCCTCCGCCATCCCCGCCCCGCGGGCGCGTCGAGGAAGACGAGGGCGTATCCTAGCTCCATGCGAGGTCGGGGAGCCGCGCCGGGCAGGGCGTCGAGGCTCTGCCGCGGAGCGCCGCGCCAAGGTGGCGGTGGCCGCGCGCTGAGCTCTCCGCGCGAGGCGATGCTGCTCCGACGAGATGGCCGTAGCGATATTGCGCGCAGCCTGGCAGGCTTATGGTGGAGAGGACGCTGTGTGGTCAGGGAGCCAGGGAGGTGCAGGATAGCGGCGCGCTGCGGCGGCGATTCTACGCAACCATCGAGGTCCGTGCCCACTATGGATGCCGGCCAGGTCGAGCTTTAATGGAAGCATCAATGAATCCTTGGTGGATAGGGAAGAAGGCTGGAGCACTGCACTAACTGGGATGGAGCGGGGTGGGTGAGTAATTACCAGACGCATGCCGCCCATTAGACGCCTTGGTTGGTGAGGAGTGGTCAGAAATGATAACGCCAAACAGACGTCGTTAGTCTCTTTGCACGAATCTCTTCAGAGCAGAGCCCTGCAGACCTGCACGATGCTGGGTGGGCACTTGTGTCAATGTGCTCACGGAATTCACTTGCAAATGTAGAACACCGGTGGAGAGTATACGATGAGAACTTACTGTATCATATCCTCCTGGTCACATACATGGATGGCGGGAAACAGAAATATGGACGGCCATGAAAATGACAACTCATCTGAGCGACCATATTAAACTTCAAAGTCTTAATATCAAGCGAGTAAACTGTTGTGCCTTCCGAATCTTGCACTTTAGAATCGCCTTGTAGGAAAACACAGCCTTGCTTTGCATCAGAAATCCATACATTGTCAACCGGAAATGGGACCACATCCCTCATCTGCCACTCATTGCCTCTCTGATCCTTATTATTTGGAATAAGGTTATAACAGTTCAGAAATTTGGCGTCAGGATCGTGACTAAACATCCCAAGCCTGCCTTCCCCTGCCTCCACAACGAAAACATCACGCTCCTCATGGCCAGGTGGTAGGTCGATTGTGGAGAACTCCATCCTATTAATGTCGAACTTGAGCAACTTGTTCTGCTCTTCAATTTTGCAGTAGAAGCAGCCATAAGCATAACACGGACACATGAGAAACTCCCATGGGTATCCAATTAGTTCGTCGCTCAAGCTTAGGGGACCCCAGCTGGCAGATGTTCCGATCGTCCAGCTGCCGGAGGCCGAATCGAAGACTAGAACCACTATCTTTTCGTTATAGTACATCGTGCTGATCACTCGGAATAATTTCTCGTCATCTTCTTCTTGTTCACAAGGGGCGAAGCCGGCTTCGAAATCTTGGAGCTCTTGCCCTTCCTGGTCATCGGGTACCGGAGGCAGAAGCAGGCATCTCCGGGAGAGGGATGAAGGGTCGCAAACCGCAAGGCCCATCGAGACGACAGACCCATCAACTGATTCACTGAAACCGAGGAGAACGAGGCCGTCACGGACGTGGCAGATGTACCAGTCCTTCAGGCTCGGCGGAGGGAGGTAGTCGAACGAGACGTTGGCCATGGCGCGGGCGGCCGGAGCGTTGGGGTGGGGCGCCTCGACGGCGTGGAAGCCCTTGTCGACGTCTAAATCGAGGAATCCGAGGAGGAGCGGCGGGTGGTGCGAGCGGTAGCGGAGGAGGAAGATGTGGTTGGTGATGAGGCGGCGGAAGGCGACGCACGCGGCGGATGGCGCGGGTGAGGTCGGCGGGGCACGCGATCCGGAGGAAGATCTCCTCCAGGAGGTCGTCGGTGAGGGCCGTGGACTCCATTGCCGATGTTGACGACCAGACAGCGGCGGACTTCATAGGAGTTCGTTTTGGCGTCGCGGCGGAAAACGCGAAGCGAGGTTTCGGTCGTGTGTACTCGTCGTGTGATACTTGTGTGTGGGAGACGCGGACAACTCAGACTGTGCTAACGCCCGCACGCGCAGGCGTTAAGCGGCCGGCCCGCACACCCCAAAAAGGAAACTTTGTGTCGGGCCCCGCGCACTTTCCTAATTCGGCCAGGGCCCTTTTCGCGCGCGAGCGCGCGCGCGCGGCGCGCGTGATGGAGCGGGAAACTTTGGGCGGGACCCACATAAAGATGCTTTCGCCTTTCTCCTTTCTCCGTCCCTGCTTCAACCTGGGTTTCTCTCGTCTTTCTCCGCCGCCCAAAGCAAAAACTAATTAGGGTTCTACAGGAAAAGGAGATCGACATGTTCCCTGATGCAGATTTGGGTTGATCGAAAAGCAAAAGTAGCCAAAAAAAAAAGTGATAGAAAGGAGATCAACAGGGGCAGGTAAATCCCAGAAAAACACGAGACTGTTCTATTCTCTTTTTTCTTAGATCTGAATCAATATGTGCATCATTCCTGCTTTACATATGAGGTAACAGGTAGTAGCATCAAGTAATCTGCACTAGATGATGTAGCATCGTAGCTATGTTCTTCAGATTTGAAGACATAATTTTGCATGTGCAAACCGTAGGTAACATTGACAGTGGTAGTCATGAAGCACCCAGAAAAGTAACAGAAGTCACATGATTTCAATCCTCCTGAAGATCCCAAACTTTGCTATATCCAAAAACTGCTAGCAGACTTTGTATGGAAATCATCTTCACTGCTCTTGAAGTGCAGAATAGCATCATCATCCTGCATCAATAAATTCAGTTACAAAAGTGCTTTGAATATGTATTGTAGGCACTATTACTAGCAGAATATGTACATAACTACTTGACAAACTGCACTACAGTTCTCTTGGAAAATATGCACTGAAATGCATCATCATCTTGCATCAATAAATTCAGGTACAAAATTCGTTTGTATATGTACAGAACCACTTGACAAACTGCACTAGAAATACTTGGAAAATATGCACTGAAAAGCATCATCATCTTGTATCAATAAATTCAGTTGCAAAAGTGCTTTGAATATGTACAAAACTACTTGACAAACTGCAGTAGAAAAACTTTGAATATGTACTGAAATACTTGTGATCCATATAAAACTCATTTTGGACATTAACTATAAACTAGAAAAACTTTGAATATGTACTGAAATGTAGTGCTTTTTATATGCAGTGATGGTGGACTTGAACCTTCCACCTCCTGATGAGGAAGAATTTCAGCTGCAAGAAGAAGATTTGAATCCACAATTTTGCACCCAAGCAGCCAGCCACCTGGCAACTACCAGCTACCACAATGAATTTGGCAATCATTCTAATTCAGTTGCAGCTGAAATGCCTACCTTATCAGAAGTAAGGCTTTCCCTAGAAGACACGCATCTTGATGCAAACAATGAGAATGATGCAGGGATTTTCAACACAGCAGAAAATGGTGGAGATGATGGTGGTGACTCTGAAGGAGATGAGTTCAGAGAAGTTTTTTCAACACCGCAAGAGCCTTACATTGGACAGACTTTTATGTCTAGAGAAGAGGCTAGGATCTTTTACAATGCTTATGCAAAGAAGAAAGGTTTTTCTGTTCGAACAAATACATCACGTCGCTCACTTGTCTCTTATGTGTTAGAGAAGGTTCAGTTTGTGTGCAATAAAGAAGGGAGAGGGAAGCAACCCAAACCAATTACTGAACTAGATACTGAAAATCACAATGGTAGTGGTACAGACACATCAGATTCAGATTGCATTGAGACAAGTGCACCCAAGAAGAAGCACATTGGCAAAAAAAGGAAGAGGGAGAAGATGATTTACACCAATTGCAGAGCCAGAATGTCCGTTAAGTTGATTGAAGGGAAGTGGCAAGTGATTCAGTTTGTTGCAGAACACAATCATCCCTTAGTTAACAAACCTTCTCTATCTAAGTTTCTGAAATCTCATGCTCAAATTCCACCAGAAGAGATAAATTTCCTAAGGATTCTACATAACTGCAACTTAGAGACAAGCCGGATGATGCAACTAATGGCAGAATTGTATGGATCTGCGCACCACACACCATACACAGTCAAACATGTGAGCAATCTTAGGTCAAATATCAGGGCAGAAACAGCAACAAATGATATTGCAGAAGCGGTAGCCCATTTCTATCAAATGAAGAAGAAGGACCCTAATTTCTTTTTCGAAGTGAAGCTAGACAAATACGGGAAGCTACAATACATGTTTTGGGCCGATAGTGCAGCAAGGGAAGCATATAAGACATACCATGACTGCATTTCTTTTGACAGCACTTATTTGACCAACAAATACAAGATGCCTTTCGCTCCTTTCATTGCGATAAACAGGCATGGACAGTCAATTCAAGTAGGCTGTGGATTCCTAACAAACGAATCAGCTGGTAGCTATGAGTGGCTGTTTGAAAAGTTTTTGGAGGCAATGGACGGCAAGCAACCTGAGAACATTATAACTGACCAGGACTTATCTATGGCTGCAGCAATCAGAAAAATTTTCCCAGCTAGTAACCACAGGTGTTGCCGCTGGCACATCTTATCAAAGGTTAAACCAAAGCTACATGCATACTTCAGCAAGAAAGGAAACATGCAGATTGAGTTCTATGACATTATTGACTACTGCTTGAGCATAGCAGAGTTTGAAAGTAGATGGAATGAAATGATTGAAAGGCATTCTGCTCAAGACAATGAAATACTTGCACACTTGTACGAGATAAGGCAATTATGGGTCCCTGTTTACTTCATGAACTGCTTTTTCCCATTCCTTCAATCAACACAGCGGAGTGAAGGTTTCAATGCAGTTCTAAAGAAATATGTACACCCAAGCAATTCTGTCCTAGAATTTATAAATCAGTACAATAAAATTCAAGACAAAACAGATGTGGCTGAGTGTGGGCAGGATTACAGGACTGACCAAAAGTTGCCTGACTTGTGGTCAAGGTATCCCATTGAGAAGCATGCACTTGATGTTTACACGAGGAAAATCTATTGGGTTTTTCGAGGTGAACTAGAGAAAACACCAGAGTATGTGTCTCGCGTATTGAGTCCTAACTTGTTCAAGTTGACCCCTATTTGTGAATATGTCCCTGGATATGGCACAAAGTCCTATGAGGTAACTTTTCTACAGGATGTGAGCTATTTCAGCTGCCAGTGCTGCAAGTTTCAAAGAGATGGAGTATTATGTTGCCACATACTAAAGGTTGCTACTGAACATGGTGTTAAGACGATCCCTGAGCAGTACATATTAAAGAGATGGACACCGCTGGAAAATGCAGTTAGTATATCTGCGTTCCCTGGTTTCATGCAACCTCCTATGCCCGAGAGATCAAAAAAAGCATTAAGGTTTGCTGACCTAGCATCTTCGTTAGCAAAAGTAGCTGTTAGTGCTTGTGCATCGGATGATACGGCTGATGTGGTGAGGAGACATGTGCACTCCATGGAATCAGAACTAGCAGATCTAAAGAAGTCAAAGAAGAAGAAAAAGAACACAAGCACAATAAACATTCCTACTCCCATGGCGCAAGAAGCTAGTGAAAGTGCTGCAGTTCACACAATGGGTGCACAAAACAATGAAGTTTCTACAGAGCAACCTAATGCAGATAACAATCAAGTTCCTACAGCTGATACACACCCAGGAAATCCATCATTAACAAAGAGTAAAGGTCGTCCAAGGCAAAGAAGATTCAGGTCATCTATGGAAGGAAATGCAGCGTCATCAAGGAAGAAGGGTGGTACAAGAAATATACTACCGTAGATTGGTCTTATGTAATGTTATGGATATCGTTACTGTAATTTATTCAAAAAAGGCTAATGTAATTTATCACGGGTTTCTATAGACATGTATCGAATTTGCTTCTAATTTAAGAGTACAAAAAATGCTTGATGGATAAGCGTTGGTACCTATGTTAAGTTCAGCTTCTCTTTCCAGTCACGCACATCATTCAGTTCATGTGTGATCCATTTATAGGTCATCAACTTCCTTATATTTGGCATATCAGCTTCATCAAATGAAGGAATGTTGCGACCATCCCATTGTTCCACATTCATCAGCATATGGAAGCCACAATCAACCCTATGTGCATCAAATTCATAAAAATGAAAAGCAATGTTAAAACACAAGTTCATGAAAACTTTTGTGCCAAAGGACTGAACGTAACAAATACATTTCAGGAAGCTTACCTATTCGTTTGGCGTGGTACTTTGATGTCTTCTATGTAGTAGTTTTGAATCTTTTTTCTGGTATTGGGATAATGTATTTCCCAAAGTGCCTTGATGGAATCCATCATCTTGTCGCAGCAGCCTTTAAGGTCCTTGTCTAGAATTGTTCTCATAGAATCAAGGACCTCAAATTGCTGGTCACGTAGGTTCAGAACTAGAAGGAAATAGTGACCTACTCCTTCGGATAAACCTTTAGGAATCAATGTTTGCAGGACGGGGAAGAAGATCTAAAAAAGTGAAAATGAATTAGAACTTGTCATAAACATATTAAATCTGTAAAAGAAAATTACACAGAGCGCATTACCATATGACAACGATCCAGGTGGTTTTCTGCTCTTCTGAACACTCTATTAACTTCATGATGATTTAAGTCATTGTTTATCAAATATGACTACAAAAAAGAATGAAAAAACAGAGTTGACATAAAAAATGCATTGACAGACTCTAAACAACAAAAAGAAAATTGAGATGACTGACCGCGATGCGTAACGGCATAACTCGTTTAGGGATCCTCTTCATTTTGCTCTTGCCATTATGTTGGAAGCTGGGATCATCCAAGGTGCATATAGCAGCCTCTGCTACAGAACTAATCAGCTCTTTCCCAAACATAACAGAGTCAGAAAGGTCCCTCAAATTAACCCAATAATTCGAGTAATCTAATATTACTTGGCTGCAAATAGAACACAAGACATTGGAACAAAAGGTTCAGTTAGGAAACTGCTTTGAATATGTACAAAAGTAGTTGACAATGTGCAATAGAATTACATGGAAAATGTGAACTAAAAATCTTCATGATATAGCATCAGTAAAAATAGTTATAAAAAGTGCTCTGAATATGTAAAAAAGTACTTGACAACCAGCACTAGAATTACTTGACAACCTGCTCTGAATATGAACTAAAAAGCTTCATGATATAGCATCATTAAACACAGTTAAAAAAAGTGGTTTGCATATGTACAAAAACAGTTGCTACACACTAATGTGACAAACCAAAAACTGCAGAAACTGAAATAACAGAAACATGCACATTAACTTACTCCTTTTTTTGGGGACTCTGGCTAGATCTAGTTGTCCTTTTAGTTGCAAACTGAATAACAGCATTATACACTTGACAAACTTCTTTGCTGCATTTGAACTGCTGTTTTTTCCCATCATTGACAAAGGGAGATTGCAGTGCATGTGTTGGTTTGAATAACCTCCTAGGAGCAGGTTGATATGCAGGTGTGCCAGAGCTGATAGCGCTTGCCACTGTTGCTGTTTGTTGCAGCTCAGCTGGTGTTTGTAGCTGCTGGGTGGTATGATAGAAATTAAAAATAAATGCATTAGCCATGTAATTAAGAAATGCCACATGTATAAGAAATAAGATAACAAAAATACTTAGATTTGACAACATAAATGCCATGATAGATGACTAAAATGTTTATTGTAAAAAGTCAGGTATGCGTGTACATACCTGATTTGATTTGGATGCAGAAATGCTTGCAATGGTTTTTCCACTAACTTTTGAAACAAGTGGTGTCTCTTTGATCACATCCTGAACCGCACAACGTTTCTTTTCCTGTAACATATAGGAGACATATAGTAGTTCTTAGTATCAATGAATAAGTGCATTAAGCAAATGACTTAATTATAGAAAGAATAAGTGCCAAACTACCTTATTTTGCTCAACTATAAGCAATGCCTCCTCCTCCAACCTCTGGTAGTCATCCCAATTCAAGTTATCAATCCAACTATCTTCTAACCAAGCCGGTTTACTAGATTTTCGTGAGGGAGGAACACTTGATGCTCGAGGGGCAGCTTGTGTCTCTTTGTCATCAACGCCCAGATCAAAAGATGGAGGATCAAAATCCCAAGAGCTGGACCGTCCTAAAACTGATGTGCTTGGAGTGGTGTTAGTCGCCGGTGCTGCTGATCTGTTGTTATTGGGGCTGAAAAGCTGCCTTGTTGGATCTGGATTTCTAATGAACCTTGGATGGAGTTGAGAAGTTCCTGGGTCTGAAAAAGGCGCAAGATTAACTTCCCTCTTGCATCCAGCATCTTCATCTTCCGAGCTGGAAATATTGTGAACAGTGGCATCTTCAATCTCCTTAGGTTTATCTGCAACCACGCACTCTGGGGTAACAAGGTTAACAACCTCTTTTTCTTTAGAGGGCAACCTCAATAATCTTCTTTTGCTAGTGATAATCTTCCTTTGATAAGATGCCTTGTCAGCTGCTGGTATGGGGGTGGAATCCAAATTTTTTAGAGTAGCTTGAGGTGGTGGTTGCTGCTGCTGAACATCTTGAACCGTATGCTGCTTAACAGCATCACCTTGTGGAGGCTGCTCTTCAACTACAGCATTATCTTGTGGTGGATCAGGAAACTTCACATTTGCGTCATCTTCACCATCCTGTTGATGCTCAGGATGTTCTTGCACAGATCCTTTATCCTCAGAAGCATCTTCCTCGTCCTCAGAAATATCGTCCCCTTCTTCTTCAGATGTGTCTGAACCCACCTCAAAATCCTCATTCTCAGAGTCTGAAACTCGATCACTAAACTCGTCCTCCTCTTCATCATTTTGAACACAGGCTCTCTGCCGTTTCGTTGGTCTTTCGATACTTGTTGAGGAGCCTCCAATCTCAGATACAGTTTGCAGCAGATTTCCCATAATATCATAAAAGCCATTGAATGCTTGGCCAAAAGCGTCAGATAACTTTCTTTTATCCTACATCAAATATATACTTACAAGAATTAGACAAAGAGGTAACAAAAATAGCACCTGAACATACTAAAACTGCTTGGTTGCATAACTATGTAGCCTACATGAAATACATTGAACTACCTACAACAATGCTAATAAAATGCTTTGCTACAAGATTAATGTTTCTGGACATAAAGTAAGGTACAAACACCTAAAAACAAGGAACCTATAAGCAGTAAAAAATCAATTTCAATGCAAGCAAAGAAGACATACCTGAGATGAGAGACCACGAGGAACCTTTGACGATACAAAGCGTTCAATATCCACGAAACAGTTAGCCATAGAAGTCTCAATCACGGTGTGCTTCGATTGCTTGAGCTGAAAATGAAAAGGCATTTTGTAGTCATTTATGAGACTGATTAGTGAGTAAAAATTGCAGTATAACACAAATGGTATTGTCAGTTACTTACTTTTAGCTTCCCAAAGGACCCATCCTCTTTTCTATCCATTTCGACTACCTTCTCCATCAATTTTGTTGTCCAGGCACCAATTCTGGGTTTACAATCAGGGATTTCAAGATTATGCTCCAAAGAATCCAAGTACAAAATCTGCATGTATAACGATAGGTTACTTGCGGCATATGTAAAACAGGATACCAAAAAAATGGATTCAGAACATTAGCTTGCTGCATATGAAAACATATTACTTACCACAAGATAAAACAAGCAACCTTTCACAGAGTTCCTTTTGCCCATCTTATTTTTGGATATTGCGAGCTGCTTAACAACAAAATCACCCCACTTGAGCTTGTCAACAGATGAAATATCAACCACAGAAGGGTAGCACCTTGGACTCATTCCAAGACCAGTTGCAGGGCACAAAAAAGTGCATATTGCAAGCATTAACCAAGATCTCAAGTAATCATCATCAGATTTGTCACTCTTCTCTAACATCTCAACAAAAGTTTTAATTCTTGGCGCCACTCCGCTGTCCACTCCATACTTGTCGTGAATGAACTTGACGGCATCACAATCCATCTCATACTTGACTTCTTCGCCCTTAGTCGGGTTAGGCAATCCAAGCATGTCATGCGCAGACTCGCCAGACACGCTGATTGTGCCCCTTCCAGAAAAGACCAACTGACACTTTTCAGCATCAAAGCAATCTTTAATCAGCCACTTACTCAAATCTGCAGGCATGCAATCACATTTAAAATCTAGCAGGCCTCCAAATCCAGCTCCTTTGATCTTGTCCTTCTGGTCATTAGACATGAACTCATATAGCTTGAAAAGCCTAGCAGGTGAGGCTCGATTCCTTGCATCCTGTGTAACACATGGGAAAAATCAGTCAATTGAAATTCCAATGTTTTTATTTTGTGTACAACAAACATCAAAATATCAAAAAAAAAAAGATGGTAATTAGCACATACCCCTGTTGCCCTTTTGGATGATCTTCTAGGCATTTTGTCCTTTTGAACCATTGTATTGCACTGATTACATGAAAATGAAAATACAATAAGTTTATTAAAAATTTGAGGTTACAAAATGATTCACCTAATAAAACTCATATGGAAAGTACTGCATAGCACCTGTCTTTGTTGCTGTTTTCTTCTGGATGAGGAAGGTAAATTCGTGTGATTGTTCTCCTTACCCATTATCCTAGAATATAAAACTGCATTAATGTATCTGTAAAAATACTATATACAATATGACTAAATGCCTACAGTAATGATCTAAATTGCTAGGGGAAAAACATATATAAAAACTGTAGAATATAGATACCTACAGTAGAATATAAAACTGCATTAATGTATCTATAAAAGTACTAAATACAATATGAATAAATGCCTGCAGTAATGATCTAAATTGCCAGGGGAAAAACATATAAAGGAATGCTAAACAACCAATCTTAATAAATAATGCACAAGAATTATATTGAAGTCCAGAGTTTTACTACTGCAACATATAGATCACAAGAATTATAGTAAAAGCACATGCAGACACCAGCATTTTGGAACCAAAAAGAACACAGAATATGTAAAACCAGATTCAAATGTAGATACCACAGTAGAACAACAGATTGAACCAGCACCAAACAAAACCTTAACACTCTGATTAGACCAGCAACAAAAAAAAATACTTAACAATCACACGAAAACGGTCGCATAAGTCTCACTCATTTCCGTAATCTGTACAATTTACGTCATGCAAACACGGGTCAAGCGCTAAACCATCCTAAGGTGTTATTCCGTAATCTGTACAATTTATCCCCCATCAGTATTCGTAAGTTGTCACCCTAAACAACTTAGTGTTCATTCAAGCTAAACCATCAAGCGCTGGACGCCCCAAAATAATCATGAAACCAATGACAAAACATTTTAAAACACACTGCTAGCTAAACAATGAAAATAAAGTGAGAAGTTTATGAACATAATATACTAGAATAATGCCATCTATTCTTTGTTTAAATATTTTCTAGTAATGTAATTTACAGAAAGGCTTGAATGAACACTAAGATGAAAACCTTATCCACATATGACTCCCTGCAGCAAAAATACAAAGCAGGAGAGAAAGCAGGGGAACTTACAATTTTGAGGAAGCTAATGGACAACTCCAAGTGCACACGTTGATTCACTGTATGAAGAAAGTATGAATAATTAAATTTACAGAAAAAAAACAACTAGAAGGAAATTATTGGCCTAAAAAATGCAAGGAAATTAGTGGACAAAAATATGAAGGTACACCAGATAAACAGGGGACTTATTAAGTCTGCTACGCAAAATGAAGACATAATTCCATTGACTACAACTATGATGAACACCTATCCACATATCACATTATCACTCACTGCACCAAAAGACAGTGCCAGCATAATTGAACGTAGTCCAGATCCTAGCTCGAGTTCCAGCACAGGGGAGAACGCTACCACTCAATGGATCCCCATGAGACCCAACGGATGAAACCGAACCCGTAAAATCCCCATGAGACCCAACGGATCCAAAGGCAACGGATCCAAGGGATGAAACGATTCGAGGGAGACGTACCTGGAGAAGCGCAGCAGAAGGCGTTGTTGTAGCCTCGCCGGCGGCGACTCCCACACCGGCGACCAAATCCTAGAAATCACAGGAGAATCCCAAAATATGAGCCAAAGCTACGGGGATTTGGAAGTAAATGGAAGCTAGAGCATAGCAATGCATACGGGGACCGACGCGCGGAAGGGAGTGTAGTTGTAGACTCGACGGCGGCGACTCCCTCGCCGGCGACTCCTTCACCGGCGACCAAACCCTAGAAAAGCATAGGAGAATCCCAAAATCTCAGCCAAAAAAGCATCGGGGATTTGGAAGGGAATTGAAGCTAGAAGTAGAGGAACGCACGCGCGGGAGGGAGGCTTGCTGTAGCTCGGCGGCGGCGACTCCCTCGCCGGCGGCGACTCCCTCGCCGCGGAGGAAGCTTTTGCGAGCACGAGGAGAGAGAGAGAGAGAAATGAAATGAAAATAACGCGGCGCGACTCCCCAAATTCGAAAGAAGAGGAAAAGGTCATCCGACAGGTGGGCCCGCCAGGTGGAATCCCAACCCGTGACGGAAACGCTTGCGGACGCCAGCCTCCTCTGTCAGCCGCAGGATCTGCATCGTACGACTCGCGTCGCGGCCGTTCCAGATGGTTAGCGCGCGCGCGCGCAGAAAGAAGCTTTTACCTCCTCGGTGTTTCCAGCGCCGTGCACGTGCTTGAGCAAACTGCAAAACCAATGGCTGGCAAGATAGTGCAAAACGAATCAGATTGAACTCATCCGCCGTGTCCTTGCAAATGCATCAGCGCCACAGCCGCAGGAAACCGGTGTCGGCTCGGCTCCTTCAACCTTCGGGCAGCTAGAGGAGAGGACAGGAAGGCACGATGCTGGCGAGCGTACAGGATCCTCAGCGCCGTGAAGACCGTGCGGGGAACCGCAGTGCTTCGAAGAAACAGAAGGTGATTGCCTTAATCCTCGAGCTGCACCACCCTGCAGGGTCAATCTTGCGGCGCCTGTGGGCGTTGGCAGACGAGGCGGCGTCGACGCGGCCCATCGGGTGCTCGAGTGACTTCGGCAGGGTATGGTGACTCGTCGTAGCCTCCAGCTATAGTTCTGGAGGGAGGGAGGCTGGCCCAGACACGGTGCAAGCGGTGAGAGAGCACGGGGTGCCCTCGCCTTGGCGGCGCACGTGAGGCGGATGGTGTGGCGTGGAGGACAGGCAGGAGCTCTTCACTGATCGTTACCCATGGCCGATGGTTTGTGAAGCGTATCCGCTTTTCATAGGATCGAGTCGGTACACGCTGATGAACAGACGTTACAGTACATCACATAAAAAGCATAAATTTACATCTTTAAGTTATTACAAGTCTTAAATAATTTAAAACACGTGAGTAGCACAGCGGAAATCTACAAGTACAACATCTACTAAACTCGACGATCCAAGCCACACATCGAAGCCCGCGATGTGGACCTGCTGAGAAAATCCACCAAGCACAGCGGAAGCAAAGATTACCTGCACAAAAACATAAAGAGCCAAACCCTGAGTACTAATTACTCAGCAAGACTTACCCGTCAACATGGCTAACTACAGCCGACTCCTAGCATGCAAAGGCTACAAAAGGGGTAGGCTGACTCAATTGCATAACCCGCACTAATTAGTTGGTCCTTACTTTCAAGTTTTATTTCAAATTAAGTACTACACCAGTAAAACATTGCACTTATCTCTAAAACAGGTATAAAGTAACGATACACCAGATAAGCAGTATAGCAGTAAATAGATATACATGTAACAGTAATAAACTAGCATCATCATATCATCAGCGGCATCGATGTACATCATGCAAGAGAAAACCTGATCATACGCCGTACACGCGTAAAGTCGCATGCGGCAACCGTTCGCAAGGATCCCCCTGAAGCTAGGCTGGGTCCAACCCCTCCCGAGAAAGGCCTTCCCGCACGGTCCCCGTCCCAGACGTACGCCCTGATTGAGAAGCATCCTTTCTCTCCCGAATACCATGATAGAAATGGCAGGCTTCCGCCGCACACCAGGGCAACCCAAACTACTAAGTTTACTAGGCCCATAAAAACACTAGCATATGATCAGTACGTTCGAACTTGCTCAACAGGGCCAACAACGGACGGTCCTTAACCGACACATACGGGGCTACCACCGTGAAGGCCCAGCCTTCTCCAACTATCCTACACAAACAATTCCCCGTCCGGTCTCAACAAATCCTAAATCCATCTAGTACAATCCAGGGTGATTCCTATAATGCGAGTGGGACCTACCACTCGTTTTCTACCGTCCACTAGCCACTAAGCATAGCAAGTTCTAACGTATCCTAGACCACATCTACAAAAATAGGACACAAGGTAGGATATGGAAGGGTAGTCCTAGTGCAATTCTAAGGTTTCACATCAATTCCTAATAAACCTAATGCACAAACAATTACTAGCCACAATCAAGTGATAAACCAAAAATCTAAATAGGAAGGCATGCACCGGGGCTTGCCTGGCTCAGGAGCTACGCTAGTTGGGTCAGCGGGGTCAGTCTGCTGCTCCTCCTGTGCAGCTCAGCATCATGGTCCTCCACCTCCTCTTAGATCACCTCGATAGCTATAGGTCATGACAAGGAAATGCAAGTTAGATGCAATAATATGATAAAATTTAGAATTTAGATACTTGATAGGACAGTCATTTACACTGTAAGTGTAATGATTTATTTTCTTAACTACTTTTATCTGAAGTATTTCCTTTATTGACTTTTGTTTAAGTTAACCATTTAATCAACTTGAGTTGATTAAATAAATAAATTGATTTCAAAAATTAATTTATATCCAGTGGCATTTTTCTGGTGAAAGCCACCACCGGAAGTGACTTATGGTGAAGTTTGATGATTTATTGTAACATGAATTATTTATAATAATTTAAACAATGCAGAGAACGA
Organism: Eragrostis curvula; assembly: GCA_007726485.1. Lineage (NCBI taxonomy): Eukaryota > Viridiplantae > Streptophyta > Magnoliopsida > Poales > Poaceae > Eragrostis > Eragrostis curvula. The sequence goes on from CM017442.1 coordinate 12,814,762, forward strand.
TTTAAATCATAGGAAAATAATTAGACATCATATGACAGTGAAAAAATGCTCTGTATGTGTGTAATAAGTTTCTTAACAAGCATGCAAGAGTTCAAGAATTATGAAGCAACATATATTTTATTATGGATTAAACAATATCCGTACAGATGCATTTTTCAGAAAATACGCAACATGTAAAAGGGTCGTTTGGCATTTGTTCTACACAGAGCAGATCACAGGGAAGCTAACAAAATTAGTTTCATATTTTTTTGAGATGGATTCGATTTATCATGCAATTTACAAGCTTAAGACAATTTCTGGTGATTTAACTAAATTTGGAAAGGAATGGAAATTTGGTCGGCCATTCAGATCCAAGCAGCATAGGGGCCATAGGGTTCCTGCCGCAGCGGATCTGAGCCTGACCACAAAAGATCTGGCCACTCGCGTGCAAAGGCACACTGAGGGCCACTGAGTCGGCCACACTAGATCCCGTGTGGCCACACACGATCCCGAGCGTGTGGTCACCGGCGTGGTGGCCGGCGTCACGCCGGAGCGCGGCGGCGCATCGCCGGAATGGCTTTTTCGGCGGCCAAACAAGAAACGGCGAGCACGGGGAGGTAGAGCATGCGATGTGGGTTTCACCTCGACGAACTGGAGAGGGCGGCGATGGCCGGAGGGTGCTCGGCGGCGAGGAATGGCGGGCGGCGGTTCTCCGACGAGGTCGCGAGGTCGACGGAGGGCACCGTAGTGGACGGGATCAGGTCAGGGAGACTCCTCGAGGCTCGACGAAGCTCAACCCAAACGTGTCGACGACGAGGGGCACGGGAAGGTGGTCGGAGCGGAGCTCTCCTCGCGGCGGTGAAGTCCGACGATGGGGAAAACGGAATGTCGGCGAGGACGACTGCGGGGAAGAGCCACAAGTGAGTCGGGATGGTGCGCAGGCGAGTTACGAACACCGGGGTTTAACAAGTCGACGTCGAGGCTTACCGGAGGGCGCGAATCGACGGCGAGAAAGCGGGGTGGTGATTGCCGGGCCCGGGGAAGAAGGGGTCGATTCACCCTCTTCACGTCGGGAAGAAGGCTACACTACGTAAGAACTGGCCAAAGGTGACAGGCACATAGGTGACGGGCATTCTAAACCCGTCACCTTAAACAAAAGGGTGACGGGCCACTTTGAAGGCCGTCACCCGCGAAAATGGATGTGCATGTGGGGTAGGGCAATAGGTGACGGGCAACATCAGTGCCCGTGACCTATTAGGTGGCCGCCTAATAGGTAACGGGCGCTGATGTCGCCCGTCACCTTTAACTGGACGTATGGGTAACGGGTAGTGATGTGGCCCGTCACCTATTAGGCCGACGGTTATAGGTGACGGGCCACATTAGTGCCCGTCACCTTTCTGTGGATACATAGGTGACGGGCTTTAATGTTGCCCGTCACCTATTTGTCTGGGAATAATTGAGGTTGGGCAGCCCGAATTTTCCCCATTTTTCTCTTCAAAATCTCCGCCCCGTCGGTTCCTGGGCGATTTTTTTCGCCATGTTTTGGAAATCTAACTAAAACCTTATTGATTTGCCCTTGGTATCATATTTTGGCTCTTGAGGTGTGTTTCCTACCATTTCCTCTTCCTTTTTCCTCTTTTTTGCTAGATCTCTATGTATGTTCTTCAATTTCGTGATTTTTCCAGCATATATCAAAATTAGATGCATATGTTCTGCAATTGTGTTAGATTTGGTATTTTGTTTCATCAATCTTCCTCATGCCACCATTGATTTGATATGGTACACTTAATCACATTCATTTCATTATATAGCTCAATCCTTGATTATAAATGCAATTATGTTTGTAGATGTATCAAGTTGATTGTGTGTAAAAAAGATTGATGACCATAACTAGGTGACGGATTGATTTGGCCTTTGTGTTGTCTCGTGGTGCCTAAGGTGTGTTACGCTTGCCTTTTTTCTTTTTTTCCCTTATTTTGTTGACCTCTATGTTAAGCATATGTCAAAAGTGGAGAGATCGTATTTCAAAGCCCAAAGGTCCAGCAAGTGGCAGAGAGGATTCTATACTTAGCAAACGATGCATCATTTGTTGGCTGTAGAGAGGATGACCATTTGTCACGAGGACTCCAAAACAAAGAGCATAGAGGTCGTGTTCGGGCTGTGTCAAGTAGCAAGGGCTGGAAGCATGGCTTTCCCGATGACAGGGATATGTGGAAGAAGAAGAGGAGGAAGACAATAACCAAGGAGGATGAAGAAGCTATTGCTCAGCGAGCCGCACAAAGTGTTCTTGGGTCTTTAAGACCTTGGCTTGACACGCTGGGCATAGAGCTTCCGTTGGAGCTACCGGTTCAGAGTTGCACCCCACATGCAGCAGGCTACAACAGCAGCTCATCTGTTGGGAATCAAAACGTTAATAGCCCCTTGACGCCAGCCTCGCAATCTGCTCCTATTCTTTCACCGGATACACTTGACCGTTTGAAGAATCCGGCAAAGTGCAAGCTCTTGTACAATGCAAGTGGTCGTGTGATGGAGGTTGCTAAGGGACGGGTGTTTCCTGAATTGCACGTTCTTCGTGACTGCCCTATCCATCAAGGCTATGCTGTGGTGGTTCTGGATCATGTGTATGATGATTCAGCCCACTTTACATTGGAGTTCCCACCCGATGAACAGACCGTCACTCTCGGGGATGCTCGGTACGGAAGGGTTCAGTGGAGAAGGGCTCTCATAGTTGTTGATGATGCGTCCACACCAGATTCATCACCATCACCACATTCTCAGCATGTAGCAGGTTCGTCCAATCCACAACCATTGCTTGAGTCGACACCACGTGTGGAAGCTTCACCCCAGCCTCCTCCACTGTCTAAGCCAACACCAGCTTCATCCCAGCCTGAACTATCTAAGCCACCACAAGATGCAGTTGCTTCATGTCAGCCTCCTCGTTCTAAGTCAGCAGCAAATGTGGCAAATTTGTCCCTTCGTCCTCCACGTCAGCCTGCACAGCGTGGGAAGAAAAGCTCACCAAAGAAGAAGGCATGTCCACCAAATAAGATAGCGGACACATGGATTAAAGACAACCCTAAGTACAAGTCTGGCAAGCCGTTGCTGACTGCAGAGGAGCTTCGCAATGCAGGAAAAGCATGTATTGAGCTGCATAACTACTACTTGCAACGTTTGAGGGACAAGAAGACACACTCAATTGTGCTCAAGTACAATGAGCAACACTTTCTGTCCTCGACGAGCTACTTTGTTGTGTCCTTTAGTGACATGTACGACCTGTTCAATCTCGATGCATTGGACGTCTCATTACTCCGTTGCTTCACGATGTAAGTCCTTTGGCGCTAGTCATTCCTACATAGTTTATTTTCTGCAAATATAGATTGTGACTGTACATTCCTCTTTAACATAATTACTTTTCCCTTTAATTTCTGTACAATTCATTCCTGTAATTATTTTCTGCACTAGTCAGTCCTTTAATTATTTTCAGCCATGAAAAGTCATATTAAGCCTTTTGTAATACTGAAACTTCGCTTGCAAACACATGACCCCTGAAACTTCGCTACTTTCAGATGTAGCTATAACTCCATATTTTTATTCTAATGAAATCGAGCCCCACGAATGAATTAGCTTGGGAGAATGTGGTTACAACTTTCTGTAATCTAAAAAGCTTGGCAGCTTTCTTGCTAGATGATATAGAATCAACATCACTTCCGTGGGTTTACATATTCTATATGATATATATATTCTGATTGGCCACCATAAACCTGAAAATGGATACATTTTTGTTCTCCTTGTTTATTCTGAGATAATTACAGATGTATCCCTCCAATCTCTTTATTCTGAGATAATAATCTTTATGTGCAGCCACTTGATGAAAGAAATGAAAGGGCGGCCATGTGCATTTGTTGACCCAGCTCCCATGACGATCGACAATTTGCATAACAGTAGGAAAGAAGTGGTGCAGTTGTTGGTGAGGGCAATTCCGACCTACAAGGACAAGGAGTACATCATGTTCCCTCACAACACAGGTGGCCACTGGGTTTTGGTAGTCATATCAGTCAAGAAAAAAAAGGTGTGGTACCTTGATTCGAGTAGACCAAAGGGCAATGATGGCACTCTAGTTGGGCGTGACTACCTCGAGATCAGCACTGCCATAAACGAGTAAATTCTTAACATAAGTTACACATATACCAAGTTTGATCGTCCTAAGCATCATCTTTTTTTCTTTATTGTTGCATTGTCCTTTCCTTCTAGGGCTTACCTCACATACAATACTCGGTGCGTGAAGGGATTCAACGCGAAGACAGATAGTTGTATGCTGCCGCAAGACACTCGATTCCCAGTATGTATTTTTCAAAGTGACACATGCGTGCTCCCTGAAAATTATGTATCACTTAGCATGTGGCCTCAAAATAATTGTTGTTTTGTAGTGCTGCCAGCAACCTTCAGGCAGCAAGCTGTGTGGATTCTACGTTGCACAACACATGTTGATAATTGCAGAAGCATGTATATCCGACAAGAGCATAGATGTAAGTAATTGCACTAGTATTTTGTTTTTTAGCATCGAGATGTTCAAGTGACTTTTTCTGTGGACGGTGTTTTGACTTTAATTATGTATGATCCTCTGTTGCTATCAGTCGTCTTCCCTGCCTCTATAATTTATTTTGCGGAGTGTCGCCACTGCTGCTATCTCTTGCCATAATTTATGGGTTACGACAAGAAAGCAGCTAGTGTGGAGAAACAAATATGGCTATTCTTTTTCAGATCAATCATGGACTTACTCTGTTCAGTGGCTCTTGTATTCAGTACATAGTGTGGAGCAAGTTAGCTACATGGTTAGGGCATGAGGAACCAGGGGCATATGGGCAGTTGGGCGTGAATAATTCATTATGTCTGTTTTAGCACTTTTGTCCCCAATTCATTAATTAAGTTGTGTTCATCCTGCAACTTCAGTAGTACTATGTCTGGTTCATCATTTTGCCACAAGACATTACGTGTTTTCAAAGTGAAGGAATAGAAACCTTTTGCTGCTGAGAGTAGTTTGGATTGTTCAGTTGGATCGTTAGCTACAGAATACATCTAACTGAACCTGTGTCGTTTTTTTAGCTAACTAGAAGCTACTCGATTCCTGAGTATGCCAGCTGCAAAATATTGTTGTGCATCTCACCATGAAAGTAGGCCAACAGCTCATAGTGAAGCATACTCAAGCATGCTTTTAACTGAAATAGTGCCTGTACATAACTGTTTGAGAGCCGATGCTAACAATCAAGGCATGTCATTTTATTTGACATTTCAGTTCTGCACAAGCTTTACTATTCATGTTTCTTATTTGCTACTCTCATGACGATCATGCTAACTCACCCTTTTTTTCATTCTGTTTGCACAAGATTATCAAGTATTAATTGTTTTTCAGATCATTTATGTTGCTCTATTGTTTGCTTGCCTGTCACTGCTCCATCTCAATTGGCATTGTGTTCTTCTAATATTTTACGATTGATTTCTATGCTTACAGGACATTGCATTTCCAGAGTCGCCATTTGAGGATGCCGTGTTGCATAACATTCGGGATAGGATAGCCTCTTTCCTAGTGAGTGAGTGTATAAACAGGAAAGGCGAGTTCTTTTGTACGTCGAATGAGTAGCTGTGTTGTAATCCGAGCTTGTGATGACGTGTGTGATGTTTTGTGATGATAAAACTCTACTATGCAGCAGATGTATGTGACAAACAACTTGTTTGATATATTTATGATGTCTTTGTGATCTACATGTTTGGCGTTGAGATCATGGTTAGATCCACGTCTAACTCTGTGTGTATGTGATGATGGGCACAATTTGTGCTTGTGATGGTTTTTGATCATGTCGAAGATGGCTGCCAAATCCAGGCTACATTGTTCCTGGATGCAGCCAGCAGGCAGGAAGACCCCAAAATCGGGCAGGGAACATAGGTGACGGGCATCATAAGAAACCCGTCACCCATCAAACAACAATAGGTGACGGGCAACATATGAAGACCGTCACCCATTTTCTTCTCAATAGGTGACGGGCAACATAAGTAGCCCGTTACCTATTTGAGCACAATAGGTGACGGGCAACACATGAAGCCCGTGACCTATAACTACTTATAGGTGACTGGCGACATAAGAAGCCCGTCACCCCTAAGGGATAATAGGTAACGGGCTTCATGTGTTGCCCGTCACCTATTTCCTTTAATGGGTGACGGACAAATGCCCGTTACTTTTCTTTTGATATTAGTGACGGGGTAGGGGTGACGTGTCGGGTGCCCGTCACCTATTTATGTCTTAGCCCGTCACCTATGCTAATTTCTTAGGTAGTGCTACGGGCGCCATGCTAAGCTCCGTGGCGTCACGGTGCACTGGATTTCCACAGCAGCTCGGGTGGAGAGCGAGCGGGCGAGGGGCGCGGCTGCGAGCTTACTCGGCGGTCGGCAATGGCGGGTGGAGGTAGGGTTTGGGCGAGCTCGGGAGAGGGGAATGAGAGGGAGAAAGCCGGGAAAGGAGCGGACGCTGGTTTTGGGGCTCGGACGAGGTCGACGAAAGGCGAAGAGGCGCGGAGCGTGGCTCCGGTCGTCGTCGGCGACGTAGCGGGCGTCCTCCGACGCGGGTAGAGAGAGACACGAGGCTGACAAGCGGGCCCGTCAGCATCTTTTCATTTTCTCGGAATTTTTTAAACTGTGATTTTCCCCAATATTTGGCACACTATTTAAAATAGTAAAACACCTCCAAAAATTACAAAACTGATCTAATTTGAAAGCTCTTGAACTGATCCTAACTAATCCTAACTAATCCTATCCACTAATCTCTTGGTTCCATCGGCCTCAGTGGACGTGTCATTTGCTCTAGACCTCCTCTTCGGACTCCACCGCATGTGCCTGCGTAGACGCATTCGGATGAGTGAATGAGCAACATGATCTATCAGCATAAAGCTCAGGAACATGAACTGGATTTATTTGCCGGGGGACAAACATGAACTGAATTAAGAATGTCAAATATCAGGAGAAAACATGCTGGATGAGTTTATTCTGCTGTGTACTACTATTTCAGAAATCCACCTTTCTGAAGAAAAATAAAAAAAATAAAAAATGGTGATGAACAGCTTATGGGATTTACTTTGCACCCTTTTTCTATGAATGTCAATTTAGGGTAGCTACTCTGCAATCCCGCATCCACAAATCTGGAAAGCTACTAATCATCAGCGAGCTAAATTCTTTGCATGGCGCATAACACATAACAGAGCTCTCACTGCAGACAACATGCTTAAGAAAGGCTTAAAACATATAACAGAGCTCTAACTAGGCAATGCAAAAAACAAATATAAAAATTAAATTAAATTTGCACCCTTTCTTTTGTCAACCAAAAACAGCTACACACTTGCTCGTAGACTGCATGTTTGTTGGGAGTGAGACTACTTGGCATAAACTCTTGCAGTCCCACATCAGTTTAAGCACATCCGTAATGCTAACACTATACAAGGGTTAAGAACAACTACAGCAAGACAACCCAAGAAGATCAACAGGCTCGTAGCAGGTTTAACGCTTACGTTCTGGTGGCAGATATGGAAGAAGAGGAACATAAGAATTTTCCAACAGCAAGAGTCCTCCTCCATCCAGGTTGCGGAATTAGCTACACAGGAATTCAGAATGCTGAGCGAAGACCAAGCTACGCCAACCATCCAGATTATTTCTGAATGACATACTGCTATAATCTCCCTTTTGTTTTTTTTTTTTTCCTTTCTAGGCTTGTTTGGTTTGTTTCTTTTGGACTCTATATTCTCTTAAATTTATGTTCAATAAATGGCACTAATTTGCATGCCCAGAAAAAAAAAGGTCATTTCAGAAGTTCACCGCCAATGCAAGTTATAACTAGATGTCCAGAAGAGAAAACTGAGCAAGAGGAAACCATGAAACACGCGAGTCGGACTTGATTGGGTATTGCGTGCATGCCATGTCAAGCATGATCTATCTTCATAAGGGAGTACAAACTTACAAAGGCCGAATGTTCCTTTTAATTTGCCAAACCCAGATACCAATTAACACAAAGACAATGAAAAACATACATTAAAACTTAATATGACGATGTACTAAAAATCATGTCAATATCAATGACCTACAGGTACCAAGTTACATAAAGATCACATGCTACGCAGTGACCATAAGATCAAGAGAGACTTAGATGCATCCAAAATCCAAACAGTAAATGTAAGATGAAAGGCGAGAAACAGGTACTCTAAACTAACTATCACTCATGGTCCTCATGCAACTATCACATGTCTTTGCAAATGTATAAAGCCGGTGGAGATTATATGATGAAAACTTACTGTTTCATATCCTCCTTGGTGATATGGATGGCAGGAAGCCAAAATACGGATGGCCTTCAAAATGATAACTCATCTGAGTGACCAGCTCAATCTTCAAAGTCTTAATTTCAAGTGAGTAAATTGTTGTGTGTTTCGAGTCTTGGCCTTCTGAATCTCCTTGTATGAAAACGTAGCCTTGAGGTGCCCCATAAATCCAAAACTTAGCCCCAAAGTTATCATCGACGGGCAGTGGGATCACTTTCTTCATCTGCCACTCATTGGCTCTCTGATCCTCATTTTGCATTCTGTTGTAACAGTTGAGAAACTTGCCGTTACAACGATCGTAACTAAACATCCCAAGTGTGCCTTTTCCGGCGTCCACAACAACAACAGCAAGGTTCTCATGGCCAGGTGGGAGGTCGACTGTGGAGAACTCCATCCTCTCAATGTCGACCTTGAGCAACTTGTTCTGCTCGTCAACTTTCCAGTAAAAGCAGCCATACGCATAATAACCTAGAAAAGTGAGAGATATCCATGGGTAGTTTGATGCTCAAGTTTAAGACACTACGGGAAACCCGTTATTTGCCGAGTGCCAGAGGCACTCGGCAAAGCCCGTAATACACTCGGCAAAAAGTTTGCCGAGTGTAACACTCGGCAAAGACCGGACGGCAAACAGCTCTCGGCAAAGGCGAGTTTGCCGAGTGTTTTTTGCCGGGCACTCGGCAAAGAGTTTGCCGAGTGTTGAAAAGGCACTCGGCAAAATAAAGTAACGTGAAGGCGGGAAACGGCCGTCAAGAGGGTTTGCCGAGTGCCATGACGTCTGGCACTCGGCAAACAAGAAAAATTTGCCGAGGGCCAACTGCCTGGCACTCGGCAAACAATGGTCAGTTTGCCGAGTGCCAGTCAGTGCCACTCGGCAAACAATGGCACATGTGCCGAGTGCCTCAGTCTTGTCTCTCGACAAAAATCTGAGGCACTCGGCAAAAAAAATCGACAGATTGCAATAAAATGTTTAAAATCACTGCAACCTGGACCAAAATCACACCAAATCATACATATATGCTCACCATCATCATATACACATATATATCATCACAAACACATAGAAATCACCACAAACACATAGAAATCACCACAAACACATAGAAATCCATCACAAACACATATTTGTCTCCAAGTACACATAGAAATGATTCAACTTGACATCCACAAGCACAACTAGTTGGTTCATGCAATTGAAGTACAAATACAACTACAAGCTACATCGGAGGAGGGCGAGGATAAGGATGGAACGGTGACCAAGCATTGGGAGGGGAAACCGGCTGATTGTTGGATCCAGCGGATATATTCTACAAGAAGAAGATATTACATGATTAACACAAGATTTCAGATAGAAGCATACAAGCTGAAACATTTGATATCATACTTGAAAGTGAGAAATGAAACTGCAAGGATTTAGATAGACTCACCGGAGTGCCCTGACTCGGACTCGAAGTGCCGACAGGAGGAGGAAGAGGTAGTGGCGGCGGTTGCATCCCACCACTGTGCCACTGGTGAAACATCATCTGCATTTGCCGCTGCAGGTCCTCCTGCATCCTTGCGTGCTGTTCCTGCAGCCTCGCATCGTACCTCGCCTGCTGTTCCTGCAGCTGTGCCTGGTACTTCGCCTCCTGTGCCTGCAGGTTCTCCTCCATCTCCTCCCGTAGCTGGGCCTACAATATGCCATCCCAATGTTACAATGCAAAGCAAACATATGTCAAATTCAACGAAATGACGAATAGAACAGAAATAACCTGGGCTTGGTCAAACTGAATCTGTGCAGCGCTTGGCCGTGGGCGTATGGGCGGGGCTGAGGATGAGCTCCTCGCTCGGATCTCAGAGAGGGTGGGAGTAGAGGCCGTGTCCAGTGTGTTGTCTCCAATCCAGTACCGGCCATGCTTCTTACCTCCACCCACCTTCATGATGATCTCTCCATCAAGGTCCTCGGTGCTCGGGTCCCACTCTGGCACGTGCTTCTCCCTAGCCATCTCGGTGTACTGACTGAGGCGAGTGTTGACGGTGGGGTTGCTGTACGCCTCGGGCCCGTCCTCCGGGTTGTAGTCGACCTCGATCGATGACGCCTTGCCCTTGTGGGCCATTGCCCAAGCCATCAACGGGGGGGCACGGTCGGCCCTCATGCGCTGGAGCCGAGGAGGACGGGGCAGGCTCGTCGTCGGGGCAGCTGGAGCCGAGGAGGGCGGGGCGAGGGCGGTGGTGCGGGCTGGTCGGCGTCGGGGCCGCGCCGCTGGCCGGCGTGCTCGTCGGCGTCGGGGCGTCGGGGGAGCCGGCTCCTCGGGGGCACGGGCTTGGGGCAGGGTCGTCGGGGCGTGGCTGGCCGAGGCGAGGTAGGGGCCGCGCCGCGGGCCGGCGACGTCAAGGCCAGGGGCGGGGTCCCGGCGCGGCGGCGAAGGGGCGGGACCGCCGGCGATGCGCGGATCTGCGGTGGCGGAGGAGGGTGCGGACGACGGGTGTGGCGAGCGGGGGAGGAGACGGAGGAGGGGCCGGGTGCGGAGGACGGGTGCGGCGCGCGGTGGAGGAGGGCCGAAGCCGGCGCGTCACGAGGTGGCCGGGCCGGGTGGTGGAGGGCGGCGCGGCGCGAGGTGGCGGGTGGTGGAGGGCGGCGCGGGGTGGCCGGGTCGGGTGGTAGAGGACGGCGTTGGCGAGGCGGCGGTCGGCGGACGCGCGGGAGGGAGGCGGCGGCACGGGGCAGGTGCGGTACAGGCGGCGACGCGCGGGTGAGCTAGGGGAAGAAGATAAGGGAGAGGGAGAAAGGGAAACCGCGGCCCGCGCCTAAGTCATGCATAAACGTTTGCCGAGTGCTAGATCTGAAAGCACTCGGCAAACATTATACACTCGGCAAAATTTGTTTGCCGAGAGCCATGGGCCCGGCTCTCGGCAAACATTTTTAACAGGAACTTAAAAAAAATATAGAAATTCAAAATAAATCCAAAAAATAGCTAAATTTTGTTATCATACATTTAATATCATCTGTTATCTATAAAAAAGGATTTAAGGTCAAACCATATTGTGACTGTTGTTTTGATTCAAAATCTAAACAATCACTTCATAAGTTTAAGAATCTTCTTCGAGGATGCTTCGGTTTGTAAACAATGTACGTGACAACTTTTGCGAAAGTTTTTCTACAATTTACCATGGCCTCCACATATGATTTCACGATACCAGGACGAGTCTCGTAATTTTTAGACTTTGTTTGAATTTTATAAAAATAAAGTATTATTTGACCCAATGTTCGCCCTTATATTTTACGTACAAGATGCACTTATTTTCCTTTCATTTTATGGTTATGGCCTAACATTAGACTTAGAAATATGAATATCATTTTTTGAGTCACTATATTTTGTTATTTCAATCACTTGTAGTTCAAATTTGAATTTTCTTCAATAAATACTTTAAATGATATAAATAACTTAAATATAACAAACATATCAGAAAAAAATACCAAATTTTGACAGTAAGTAACTTTCATACATAAATAGACCTCAGGACAAAATTTGTGGCCAAAACTGAAGAATAAAAAATGTTTGCCGAGAGCCAATGGAGGACACTCGGCAAAAAAACTGTTTTGCCGAGTGCCTCACGTCCGGCTCTCGGAAAACATTGACGGCGCCGGCTCGTGCATGGCACGTGCCCGAGTTGCCGAGGGCCAAAAGTGTGCCGAGTGCTTTTGTTTGTTTGCCGAGTGCCTTCCCCTGTGGCACTCGGCAAACAGGAAGTGTGCCGTGTGCTCTTTTTTTGCCGAGAGCCTAGCCTTTGGCACTCGGCAAATAGGATCTTTGCCGAGTGACCGACAGAAAGCTCTCGGCAAACTGTCCGGCACTCGGCATATAGTGGCTTTCCCGTAGTGAGACGTCCCAGCTGGCAGATGTCCCAACCGTCCAGCTGCCGGAAGCCGAATCAAAGACTAAAACCACTAACTTTGTCTCATAGTACGTCATACTGATCACTCTGAATAATGTCTCGTCGTCTTTGTGGGCACATGGGGCAAAGGCAGCATCAAAATAAACGACGAGACGATCTTGGTCTCCGGGAAACGGAGGCAGAAGCAGGTATCTCCGCGAGAGCGATGAAGGATCGCAAACAACGAGGCCCGTCATCACGGCAGTGCCATCAAAGTGTTCGATGAATCTGAAGAGGACGCGGATGTCACGAACGTCGCTGATGTACCAGTTCTCCAGGCTCGGCGGAGGGAGGAAGTTGAAGAAGATGTTGCCCAGCGCGCGGGCTGCGGCGGCGTTGGGGTGCGGCGCCGCGACGGGATGGAAGCCCTTGCGGACATCGATGTTGAGGAATCCGAGAAGGAGCGGCGGGTGGCGGGAGCGATAGCGGCGCAGGAAGGTGCGGTCGGTGATAAGGCGGCGGAAGGCGACGCACGCCGCAGAGGCGCGGGTGAGCGCGGCAGGGCAGGTGATCCGGATCAAGATCTCCTCCAGGACGTCGTCGGTGAGGGCCGGCAGCTGCCGCGGCGACGCCGGGGACTCGAGGTGGCTGCGGACCGAACGAGCCTGCGTCGCCATTGACGGCGACGAGTGGACCGCCGGCGGCGGACAACAAAGGGTACGTGATTTTGGTTTTTGCGGCGGAACGCATGAAGACTGATTAGGTCATGTACTCGTGTGGTACGTCTGCGGGACCTTTTGTTTTTGTGAATGACGTGTACGATTACAGCTCTCGCCTCAAAACTCAACAGCATTTTTTTTTTTTTTTGAGCGACAAGTCAACAGCCTATTAGCATCGGAGTATCGGACACACAGCCCCGTAACACATGGCCCAGAAACAAAGGGTTGTATGCATCTTCCCGGAACATGAGCTTTTCATTTGATTTGTTCATCAGGACATGATCTCCATCTTCCATGATATGTTCCTTCAACCTTAGGTAGTGAGTGGACAGACGGTTTTCCGCATTATGGTTCGCCGGCGGAAAACAATTTCGGCGAAATTTCAATGAAATATCCGACATTTCGCCTTCTCCAGTGAGGACAGACGGTTTCCGCATTATGGTTCGCTGGTGGAAAACAATTTCGACGAAATTTCAATGAAATATTCGACATTTCGCCTTCTTTGGTGGGGACAGACGGTTTTCCCATTATGGTTCGCCGGTGGAAAACAATTTCGGCGAAATTTCAACGAAATATCTGACATTTCGCCTTCTCCGCTGGGGTTTGAAATAAACAGTAACAACGAAATTACGTCTTTGACCATCCTCACGAGTCTGAACTGTCTCTTCTTTATATATGCAACCATGATGTTTTGTAGATTTGAGATACTTTCTTGCGAAATCATGTCAATTTTTTTTAAAAAAAATCAATTTGGTTATCGAAATTTCCGAAATTCCTCAAATTTCATGTTTATCGGTGACCTCCGACATTTTTTTGTTCCAAAACAATTTTCAAAACTGCATGCGGGTGTGTTTTAGTGTCGTAATCATATATACACGCATGCATGTTTGAACCTATGGAAAGAAAGAAACAGGAGAGGTTTCAACGAAAGGTAAACATCGTCGAACATGTATTTGACCTCATCAACGAAGATGTTCGAATGGCAAAGGTGGATTACAATAGCGATAATTAGGCCACAGTTGTGACTCTAGTTGAATTGTAAATACGCCTGACAACTGTTTTTCAGTCTTCTATGAATGAACAGGAAGAAAAACTGCCCTAGGTTCCTCAAAAAATATTGTAGTCCAGGTGGAAGAGATCAATTTGTAGTGATTGATATGGGACAGATCTGATCAACCAATGATGTGAGACTAACCAGACCAGCCAGTGATCTAGCATTACTAGTTGTTTAGCACACTTATTGGGCCCAATGCACCTGACACCCGTTGAGATAGAAGATTGTTTTGGGCACCACTTCTTCAACCTATCAGCACACTGTCAAATAGAAGCTAGGAGTATATTTGAAAAGCTGTAATGACTACAATTAAAAAAAATGCTGTCACTTTATATCCTTCTCGGTGCCAGGAACGCAGGGAACCCAAAATATGGGCGGACATGATGAATACTCTGCCTTATAGTACTGACCCTCTTAATCTCCCCAGTCTTAATCTGAAGCGAGAAACATACTGCCAGCTTTGTATCTTGGAGTTTTAGAAAAGTTCCTCGTGGAACTCCAACAAGGAAAATGTATCCCTCGGCTTCACCAGCAATGAGGCACCTGTAATTGGCTGGCATGGGTATTGTATTTTCCATCTGCCACGTCCAAGCCTTCTCACTCTCACTGCGCATAATGGTATAGTAATCCACAGATTGTCCATGCTTATTCCTACAGAACATCCCCAGGCTGCCTTTCTCAGCCTCCACGATTACAATATTCCGCAGTTTGGGATCAGGTGTAAGGTTAACAATGGAGAAATCCTTTCTGTTCATGTCAAGCTTGAGCAATTTGGTGGTCCCACGTACTTTAAAGTAGAAGCAACCATACACGTAGCGGGGCCAACCCAGTCCGAAACCTTTATTCGAGATTAGATCATCCCAGTTAGAAGATGCACAAGCCATCCAGCAGCCGGCGATCCAAGAAGTCTAGTAGTATAATCTTTGTCTCGCAAAAGGCCATGCCCATCACTCTGAACGAAGTATACGGCGGCGGCGGCGGCGGCGGCGTTGGGGTGGGGCGCCTCGGCGCAGGGGAAGCTCTCGGCTACGTACAGGTTGAGGAATCCTAGGAGGAGCGGCGGGTGGTGGGAGCGGTAGCGGCGGAAGGCGGCGCACGCGGCAGAGGCGCGGGCGAGGTCGGCGGGGCAAGCGATCCGGAGGAAGATCTCTTCCAGGAGGTCGTCGGTGAGAGGCGGCAGCTGCTGCGGCGATGCCGTGAATTCCAGGTGGCTGCGGACTGAACGAGCATGCGTCGCCATTGCCGGCAATGAAGGTTCCGGCAGACGACGAAGGGTTCGTGATTTTGGGTTTCGTGGCGGAACGCTTGAAACGATTTTGGAACCTTTTGAGGCCCTGTTCGTTTCTTTTAGCGCTAAATTTTAGAGGGCTCTAAACAAAGAGAATTTAGTACTAAATAAAGTTTAATGACAAAACCTTTTTACAAATGGGTACATCTTTACGAGACGAATCTAATGAGCATAATTAATCTATGGTTTGCTACAGTAATACTACAGTAATCATCGCCTAATCATGGCTTCATTACCCTCATTAGATTCGTCTCGCGAATTAGACCAGGGTTCTGTAGTTAGTTTTGTAATTAAATTTTATTTAATATAACTTATCTAAAATTTAGACCCATCTAAAATTTAGACCCCCCTGCGCCGAACACCCCCTGAGTTTTATTACCAACTGCACCCGTGTCGTGTACAAACACCTACACCTGACGCGGCACACCTGACGCGGCACAATTTTGTGGGCTAACAATAGAGGGCGGCAGCCCACGAACAAGCAACTTTTTTTTTCTTTCCAAGACCAAAACCAGTAGATATATTCAAGGGATGTGTCGGTGCAAAAAGAAAAGGAGCTGCCGTGTCAAACAAAAAAAAAAAGAGCTGTGCTGCTCGTCATGCACCTATATATAATGGCTTCCCTGCTGCGGCAGTCTCCAAACGTCTTCAAAGTTCAAACCATTTATGGCAGTATGCTCTACGAATCAACGTCAGCCAAGAAGGCAAGAAGTAAATAAGTAATATATATGCCGAAGCATGCCTTCCACTAGGGGTGGGCAGAAAAACCGAGCCCGAAAAACGGAGACCGAGACCGATATTTCGGGTATCGGGTAATATATTGGGTACCAGTCTGAGATGACCGATTTATTTCATTCAAGTTCGGGTATTAGTCCCGGGGTAACTGAAACCTGAAATATTAATAGACCATTTTCTAGTGCCATTTCGGGTAGCAATTCTAGAAGACCGAAATTTAGAAAGACCGAAAAACCGGATTGAAAGTTCCGGTAAGACCGAACACCCACCCCTACCTTCCACACCAAAGTTTGATGCCCGCCATGGAGAGAGAGAGACTAGAACTGTCCAAGTCACTCTGAGCCATGTCTTCACCGGCGATGAATCCATGAATCGAACCACATAAAAGTTTTATGCTACTCCTTCGACCGAAAGTTAATGGAGTGCTTCCCTTTCTTCAGCACAAATTAATATAAGGCTCCCGCTACGGTAGTCTCAAATAACCATAGGCCGTTGATTTCGAGGCAAAAGATGAACTCTGGCATCAGGTGCAAGACTTCACTCATAAATACTTTTACTATATTCTATTTTTATTTAGGAAAGTAATTCTTTTAAAGAAACAATCTCACGTGAAGGGATAATGGATCCTAATTCTGTGCTGGTTGGTTGCCATGAGAGAAAAAGGAATGTTTCAAGTAGATTTGTTTTTTGACGTGTCAAGATATTCCATTGTCAATCAAATTTTTTTGGGACGTGACTTTTTGATAACATGATGATCGTGATTTTCTACCGCACTCCTGGAGAACTTTTTTTGACATGCCAACATGATCATTGACGTGATACAAATCCCTACTGACAGATCCACCACTCTATACATTGTTTTTGGTACGTAACAAAAAAGGAAGAAGAACGTGGCAGGCTTGGGAAAGAAAATAACGTACCATCTTAAAATCGTGAAATACATGCGCATGGTTAGCATTGCACACATCGGTTAGTGTGAGATACATGCATATCGTGCAATGGTAAACAAGGAAGGCAATCCTAGTTAACGTCCTCGGATCAATAGACAATTGTGAAGTGTGTGCCACGTAGGGCCTTTGAAGGAAGGCAATCATATGTGACGTATACGTGGACATGCGAGAATCATTCTCAGAAAACATATCGGGAAGGTAGACTAGATCAGGGCGATTTTTACGGGATCAGATCATTAGGCACAGACAGTAAATAAAAAAAAATATTTAATTCTTTCCTTCTATAAATCAATGGCTCGGATTGATTTGTTCTCTTGCACCCTAAGAACAAGTACAACGTTACACGTAGCCAGTCTCATAGACCGTCTTATAGACCGTCTCATGCAACGTCACATAGCATTTTTTATGAGGTGGAAAAAAGAGAGTGATGTAAAAGAAAGAGGTTGTTGTTTCGCGAGGAAACCACCTCAAGCGCTAAAACTTAGAAGTCTGAGACGGCTTACACACCATTGTATGAGTTGTAGTTGTTATGCAACTGATAAATATTTCTTTTCTCATCCATAAATTAAGAGAAGATACAATTACTACGAGATAACTGAAACAATCATCTATTGTATGTGTTGTCTCATAAATCGTCTTATGATTACGTGTCATGCATGAAACAACCTATGAGACAACATATTTGTATCTGCCCTAAAAACAACTCCTAACAGCTCCCAAAACACTTTCCCAAAATCCGATTTTGGGAAGAAAGGCACAAAACCGACGCTCCAACAGCTCCCATTACGGTTCCCAATTTTTTCGCCGCTACCGATCCTCGTGGCTTCGCTAGCCTTTTTTTCCGCCGCCTCCTCCCACTCCCAATCGCTGCTTTTTTTTCATGCGCTCCAATTTCCCACCTCCCGCGCCTCCGAATTCTTCCCTACCTCTTCTCCCGCTTCGCACCTACAATCCCCCGACTCCCGTTTGTGGACTCGGAGAACGCCATGGAGATCGCGCTGACCGCGAACCCGCCGCACCCTAGGAGAGAACGCGTGTCCGCTGCTGCCTGACGAAGACCGTATCTCCGCCGCGACGCCGCCGCTCCCTGCTGCTGGATCGAGGTTTCTTCTTCAGCTTTGCCATCGCCGCTCGATTTTGTGCTGTTGAGATGTCAGGCCGATCCGATCTCCATCCAATTCAGTGCACCGCACTATTTCTCAATCTTGTCTGCCTGATTTGTGGTTGTTCGGTAGTTGTTTGTGAAAATGCTGCAACGTGATCTCTAACAGGGTCTGATGATCTTGGTGCTTACAGACTGAAGAACTACTTGTTTCTAGTACGAACGCTCTGTTATCTGCTTTTGATTTGATCATGCTACATGATGGGGAAGAAATCAACCTACGTGAGAGCAACCAAACCGACTGGATGAATAGGCGGAGTCGAGTTCGAACCGGTCTCTATACTCACATGATCGCAGCCCGGCCAGATGCAGAAATGAGGCCCAAATGGAGAATTTTAATTTTTGGGAACTTAATATTGGAAACTGTTGGTGGAGGAACTTTTCTTTTGCTCCCCATAATTTTTGGAAGCTCTCAATACCAGTTTATTGGGAGCAATTTTTTTGGGAACTCTTGGAGTTCCTCTAAGAGCATCTCCAAGAGGCTTTGTAAAAAATTGTTGTTAGCTAAATATAGAGAAATGGCCATAAAATCTTGATCCAACAGCCTCGCTAACCGCCTTGCTTTTTTTCCCAGCTAGCTATTCCGGACTTCCCGCTAGCAATCTTTACCCAGCGAGCGGCGCTCGCCATCCGCTTCCTCCCGCGTGCGCGCAGCTGGCCCCACTCCATTCCGCTTCCTCCCCCGCGCGCAGAAAGGCGAGGGCGCCACGGCGTGGGCGACGCGACGGGGGAGGAGCGAGGGACGCGAGGCGAGGCGCGCGGCACGCGCTGTCGCGGGCGGCGCGACGACGCGAATGCAGAGGAGCAGGCGGATTGCGCACGGCTGCAGCCTGCGCACGGCTTTGGCGCCGTCGAACTCCTCGCCGCGCAGCATGGCACCGGGCGCGTAGTAGACGCCGACGTCAATGTACATCCGTGCCGCTCGAAGCCTTCGTCCGGATGCGCCATGAACTTGAGCGCGTCGCCCACCTTGTGCAGTGGCACGAGCACGTCCTGGATGACGTGCGGCCTCTCCCTTGGTGATCTTGAGCAGTGAGATCTTGGGTGGCATGGCATGAGCCATCCGAGCAGGAGCCTGAACCAGAGCTGGTTGGCGAAGGGCAGGATGAGCTTGGCCTCCCAGTACAGGGACCGAGTGTGCCGGTGGTAGCAGGGCAAAGAGCAGGTCTGTGCGCGGAGAGCGCAGGGCGCGCGGGGGAGGACACCGTGACGGCGCGTGTGCCAGGGCATGGCGACGGCGTTGGCGTCGGAAGAGGAGCAGGCGGATGCACGTAAAAATTGGGAGGGAGATGGGCACTGGTCTTGCGAGGAAGATGAACTTCGATGTGTTTTCTGTCTGGAGCTCAACGTGCCACACACCTCTGCTTACAAATTTGAGAGCACGAGACAATGCAGGCAAGCACTTCGTCATTAGCATCATTTGAAGTTCAATTAGAGGAGGTCGATTCAGGCTAGCTATCGCGTTGAGCAAACGGCCAGCAGCGGCGTGTAGTGTCGCGTCACGCAGATGGCAAGCATCAGGCGGGTGTGTGTGGCTAGCAGCGGCGTGTAGTGTCGCGTCCATGACCTGCAATGAGCGAGGTCTACGGTCAGTCCGGCAGGCGGGGTGCGACGCGGGGCCAGGGACTGCGGGGCCCAGCGTGGGGCTAGAGACGGCGGGACCATGGGCGGTGCGGGGCCAGGGACGGCGGGGCCCAGTGTGGGGCTAGAGACGGCGGGACCAAGGGCGGCGCGGGGCCAGGGACGGCGGGGCCATGGGCTGCGGGGCGTGGAGGCGGCGTGCGCCGTGCGCCACCGAGCAGAGGAAGAGGAGATACGCGACATGTGGAAGAAGATGAACAGGCGTTGGATGCCCTTGTATGCACGAATCTTAAAGCCCACAAGTTTTTTGAATAAAAAGAGGGATAAAATTTAGAGAGGCTGTTGGGTTTCATCAGTGTTTTGCTAGCTATTCCGTATTACAAAATAGCTAAATCAAGATTTTGGCTATTCATTTTTACCTAGTCTCTTGGAGATGCTCTAAGGCGCAAGAGTAGGGAGGAGGGACTACCGTAACAGCCCCCTAATATAATGAAACAAATGCAAAGTATCCTTCGCCGCTTAACTCATACGTTGATTTCAACTTTACTCTTTCGAGGATGAATAAAGCTATGGATCTTCTCTCGCATGTTTCTACTTTGTCCACAATTAGATATGGTAATGGTCACTCTTTTCAGAAACATTGTGCTGCAGTCGCATAACAGCTTCACAACCTCCACTGTGTGATATGGTTCTCCGTAATTCCTTACTTCGACTTCTTCAAGTGAATCTAACACAACATCATTTGATTTCTGCTCCGGCAGGCCGCATGGGCATCCCGGTGACTTGCACCGAAAATCATCCTGGAAAGTAAGAATAACAATGCAATTTATTAGTACAAGATATACTCAAGCATTTCATGTTTATTAAGGATCGTACCTTGTTTCTTAATTTGCATTTGTAACAATGAGCAATTCAAATTACAATAGCGCATGCTTCACAAATCATTTAAGCGTAACAAAGAAGCAAGTTTTTAACAACCATACCAAAGCGTGTTTTTAATTAATGAACAATATTATTAACCTTGCAGGACATTTAGAAGGGAACAAACACAGATGAACCATAAAAAATGCAAGTACCTTCTCGGTCCAATTCAGTTGCAGCACAAGCTTTATTGTATCAACACAATTCCTGATAAGGTGTAGCATTGTTGGTTTGAAGGCGTGTTTTATCCCTAAGGATTTTACAAGCATAACATTACATTTGGGAAGTTCACTTATGTTGTCATGAAATATCTTGTATTCTTCTGCACCCTGCCAACAAAACCGCCGCAGATAAAACGTCAAAGTCAGAATTGTTCTTACTAAAAAAACAAATAAGCAATTTTTGTAATATTCAAGGCATGTATGCGGTGGATCACCTTGTTAACATCGACTGTGAGGATCAGCTCATCGACAGTGTGGAACCGTCGCATCAGCGGCAACGCAAAAACTCCAATCGACATCTCCAGGCGCCGGAGACGGCGCCCCGCCCGCCGCAAAATTGTGGAGACTCGGGTCGTAGCAGCTGGTGAACCAGATCAGCTCGGAGAGCTTCGGGGATGTAATGTGAAAGTCGCACAGGGAGCGTGGATGGAAAGCCTGCAGCTCCGGGGCATCGACATGGAGCCGACCATAAAAAATGATGTCGATCTCAAGCCTCTGCAGAGAGCTGGACTGGATGGTGAGTACGACGCGGTCTTCATCTTTTATTATGGTGACCCAATCCAGAAAGAGCTCCTTCAACCTTGGGCAGCCCGCGGACACGAAGCGTTCCAGCTCGCTGCCGTCGACATCGGTTTGTTTGATCGGCAGGGCAGTCAGTGCCGTGAACCTGCTCCCAGTGCCGGGAGGCAGCTGGAACCGTAGAACGCGCAGGAGTTGGAGGGAAAGAGAAGTAACCCTCTCGCACGGCGGAAGCAGGACCTCCTCCTTCCTGGTGGCGTCGAAGGGCAGAGAGAGCCGGAACTCGCCGGAGAGGGCCGGAGAGACGCAAAGCGCAGCCACCCGGAGACGTGGTCTGTGGGGACACGGGGCTTCCAGCTGTGGCATGGCATCCTGATTTCGAGGCGCCTGACGGTGGGCGAGGAGCTAAGCTGCCAGCACGGCGTCGACGCAGTCGTGCGCTGTCGCCGCGGGCGCCGGCACCGTGTTGTTGAGAAAGCAGAGCTCCGGGACACCGGACCAGACGTGGCGCCAGCGGCGGGAGAGGACGCTGGTGCGCGCAGCCACGGTGGTGTCCCGTAGATAGATCAGGATCCCATGGAGGAGCTCGTCGGGGAGGGCGCTGATGCTGTCCACCTCGCCGTCCATGCAGCCGTCGACGTGACCCTGATCGAGAAACTGGAAAAGTGAGCGGCGGTGTAAAATTCCTGAACAATTAAGCGATATACAATCAAAGTACCTGGTTAATGGGCATTGTTGGGTCTGTTGATCTTTTCTGTGGTCTGAATCAGGGATCAGGGACGATTGCGTTCCTTGACTGCTCGGGCATGGGCAGCACGGCCACACGCAAACGACAGACAGGAGAAGTAGCCGTGATCGACAGGGCGGAAGAGGCGAAGGTGAGGAGAGGAATAGACTCAACGCTGGGGCTCAATCGAATCCAGTTGAAAGTGCGGCGTAAGGGTTTTCCTGGCGACTCGCACAGGGGCCAGTTTTAGGCTTTGCGGTCCGTTTGGGTGTCGATTTCCTGTTCGGCTGTAAAGTGATGGGCTCCTGTTGTTTTTTACGTTTTCGTAACCGTGGGGTTGCTTCTCTCTCCCCGCGCACCGTGCCCATCGGACCGTGCGCGCTCCCTTCCGCGGTGTCCTCCGGCCACGTGTCCTCTGCCTGCCGGCACCACAGCCCTAGGAAAACTTTATAGGTAACAAAAATTTATCGGATGTCATTGATAAAACCGATTTTTGGAAATATAAAAAAATTAAAATCCAATTAAAATTTTTTTAATAAAATTTAGATAAATTGTACATGAATTTTGTTAAATTTGCACAAATTTCAAATTTTTGGAAATTTCGGCCGATAAATGTGTCGTAGTGGACTCCACTGATAAATCTGATTTTTGGAAATATGGAAAAGTTATCGCCCGATAAATGTATCGCCAGCCTGTGGTCAACGATCTCGCCAACGCCGCATGAACCGATGACTACATTTATCTTGGGCGTGACAGCCGCCGTGAGGAGCCTGCCTTCGCAGAAGGCCTAGATTCCGGTCGGGTGACGAGTTCGAGCAGCAGGACGCCGAACCTATAGACGTCGCTCTTCTTGACGAGGACGCCATAGCGGAGGTAGTGAGGATCGACGCAGCCAGGGGAACCAAGAGCACGGTGAGCGCCGAGGGCCGAGAACCCCGTGTGCGCCGACCCAAAGTAATCGAGCAGGATGTTGGATGCCTTGAAGTCACCGTGCACCACATGCAATAAATAGTTTAGATGCTCATTGGCAGAGGTCGTTCCGCCGCGTCAATTGTTGTGCTGATCCAGGCACGCTTCTCGCAATAGCGCCGTTGTGGACTGACCTGGTCCGGACATCTCTGGTGGTCTCACCCTTGTCTCACGGCGACACTGGCGGTACAGACTTCTCTGGAGAAGCGCGTACCGATGAGCAGTGGCGGAGCCAAGGGAGGGCTGGCAGGGGGCACGCCGCGCCCCCCCCCCCCCCCCCCCCCCCCCCCCACACACACACAATAATCTCGGCAACATTTTGGTAATCACAAAAGTTATCATCACAATTCACAAGTCCTAGCCTTGCGCAAGTACGGCAAGTCGACCACTCGCGGCAGATCAACCAGCTATACTCCGTTTCTTTTACCTATTTGCCCCCCCCCCCCCCCCCCCCCCCCCCGGTATGTCTAGTGTGTAGCTCCGCCACTACCGGTGAGGGACCACCCGTTCGCAGCACCAAGCCGGATAACCTTCTGCATGGTGTGTTGGACGGGGACGCCTGGACGGACAGTCAGAACGCGGCGGCGAGCCGTGGCGCGCAGCGGGGGTGGGCCAGCCTAGTACCAGTGTGTTCCCTGTTTGAAATAGCGACCAACCCCTGGATGACCGTTAGCCGTCTGATTCAACTTGTGCGGCCCAGGTTAAGCGCGTCGTCTTCCTCGTCATGCTTCACAGGGCACGTCGTGCAATCCGCCGAGACAGAGCATGGCACGCCGCATGCTTGGCCGACGAAGAGAGCCGGCGCCCAGCGGCGACGGCATGAGAGACTCGAGGGCGTGCGCCACCGATCGACGTGCAGGTTCCGGTTGGGCACGAACTCCAGATCGAGCACACCTTCCTCTAGCTCGCTGGTCGCAGAAGCCCAGGGGAGCGGATGATGTGGGGGTGGCGCACAGGGAGGAGCGCGTCCAGCTCCTGCCAGAACGCGCGCTGCAGCTGCTCGCTGCTCCGGTCCGGTGCACCTTCACGGCGGCGAGGCGGGCGAGCTACACGGTCCTGAAGACCTGAACCCGCCCTCGCCGACCACAGCCGACGTGAAGCCTCCACCTGCGCACACGACAGCTGCCTCGCGCTCGCCGTCTTACTACTACACTGCCCGTGTCCGTGGCGCCGGACCGATCATCCACAAAGGCTCTCTGCTCAATCCTTTCATCTGCCCCGCGCGGGAGCCGCCTCGAAGTCGAAGCACACGGGGCCGGGCACGGCGAACGTCTAGACAGCCGCCGTCAACTCGGCCATCGCTGTTAGCCAGCCGCGCTCCCCGTACGTCGAGCACGGCGCCCTGCGTCCACCGCGCCCTGCACTGGGTCCGTCTCCTGTCCTGCTCAACATGGCAGGGGAGGCTGCCTTGTTCTTCTTTTCAGCACAATGATCTGCGTACTAGAAATCATGTCAGTATCAATTACCCTCAGATGCCAAGTTGCATATCTCCATATAGCTTGCACGCTACGCAGTGACTATAAGATGTACTCTTATCAAGTTCTTGAGCCAAGTTGCATATCATAATATTTTTTTTTCAAAGCACATACACTTGCGTAAGATTGTTTTGGTAGCCATGAGGGTGCCTTCAATCTATCAGCACATTGTGAAACAGTGCAAGCACAATGTGGTGACCAAGGAAGACTTTGAATGCCAAAAAAAAAAACTATGATATAGGATTATTTGAAAAAATGTAATTACTACAATTAAAGAAAACGTTGTCACTTCATATCCTTCTCGATGACATGAATGGAGGGAACCCAAAATATGGACGGACATGATGAGTACTCTGCCTTACCCTACTGACCCTCTGTATCTTCCCAGTCTTAATCTGAATGGAGATACACACTGCCAGCTCTGTATCTTGGACCTTTGGAGGAAGAGCTGCTCGTGGAGCATCAACAATGAAAACGTATCCCTCTGCTTCACCAGCTATGAAACACTCATAATTGGCCCACATGGCTATTCTATTTTCCTTCTGCCACTTGCTGGCCTTCTCACTCTCACTTTGCATAATGGTGTAGTACTCCAGATACTTGCCATGCCTATTCCTACAAAACATCCCCAATCTGCCTTTCCCAGCCTCCACAGTCACAATATTCCCCCTGCAGGCATCAGGAAGGTTAAGAATGGAGAAATCCATCGTGTTCATGTCAAGCTTGAGCAGCTTGGTCGTCCCACGCACTTTAAAGTAGAAGCAACCATATGCGTAGCAGGGCTGAGTTATTCCGTGTACTGCTTTCGGGATTAGAGCACCCCAATTAGAAGATGCACCAGCCATCCAGCACCCTGAGGTCGACGAGAAATCAAATATCATAATCTTTGTCTCACAAAAAGCCATGCCCATCACTCTGAACGATGTCTCCTCGGCGTCTGTACATGGGGCAAAGACGGCGTCAAAAGATTTCATGCCATGTTCCTCTTCTTCAGGTAACGCCGGGAGCATCAGGTACAGACGGGACAAGGGGTCGCACACCACCAGGTCGGGGACGACGCCGCTCGCGCCATCCGGAGGCAAGCACTTGAGGAGGACGCGACCGTCGTGGACGTCGCAGGGATCCCAACGATGCCCTTTGCCGCGAGGGAGGTAGTCGAAGGAGAAGCCGGCGGCGGCGCGGACGAGAGCGCCGGCGGCGGCGGCGTTGGGGTGGGGCGCCTCGGCGCAGCGGAAGCCCTCGGCGACGTCCAGGGTGAGGAATCCGAGGAGCAGCGGCGGGTAGCGGGAGCAGTAGCAGCGGAGGAAGGTGCGGTCGGTGATGAGGCGGTGGAAGGCGACGCACGCGGTGGAGGCCCGGGCGATGTCGGCGGGGCACGCGATCCGGAGGAAGATCTCCTCCAGAAGGTCGTCGGAGAGGGCCGACAGCTGCCGCGGCGACGCCGGGGACTCGAGCTTGCGACGAAACGGTGACGCCATTGCCGACGTTGAGCGGATTGACGCAGACGACAAAGGGATTTTCCGGCGGAAGTCGTCAAGCGATTGTATGTTATGCACTCGTCTGCTTTTTTTTTTTTTTAGCACTTATGCACTCGTCTGCTGCATAATACGTGCGTGTATGGGACCTGCTCGTGTCGTGGACAAACCAGACACGGCCCAAAGATATAGCTCAGGGAGGCCGGCCCACATGCGGCGGGAGAGGATCGTTGCCTACACATGGGCCATCGTCCTCCATCGCCCTGATCGTTACCCATGGGCTATGGTTCCATCGTCGTTGGCGCAGCCACGGCATGTCTCGAGAGTGGATTAGATTAAAAATACAAACGATCATCTAAACTATACAAACGCAGTTATTAAAAACAATGATCTCATCTAAAAGAAGAACAATGAGCTGAGATTAGTCGATCTGAGTTCATGTGATGCATTAAAGTCTGACTCATCAGTCCAAAGATTGCCTCAATGCCAGTCGATTGGATTGCTGAGTCTCGAGAGTGGATTACATAATAAAGACTCAAGGCCAATAAACGACCTGGAGATAGAAGGAAAACAAGGACTACATACAATCCTAACAAATTCCCTGTGTCTCATCGGCCTCACAGGACGTGTTGTTTGCTGTAGACCTCCTCTTCTGACTTCACTTCTCCGCATGTGCCTGCATAGAAACATTCAGATGAGTGACTCTGGCGTCAAAGCTGTAACATCCCACTCAAATTTAGTCCCTGATCAAGTTACTAATCTCAATTAGTGAAAATGATCAAGAGAAATCAAAGTTTAATGAAAAGGAATTCAAAATCACTTCAAATTTGGGAAATTTCTTTCAAACAAGCATTTGAACTGCAACTTTAAAATTTTCTATATAAGTGGACCCAAATGAAAAATTCCACAGCATCCAGGGACTAAAAGGGAATTTTGGAGATTTTTGGAGATTTTTCTGCAAAAATCTAAAGGGTCAATTAAATGCATGAACCTTTTTCAAACTTTAACTTTGAATGAATTTTAGTTTGAAATCCAAGCCGATTCAGCAAAAGTTCCAATTGACAAAGTTGTTCCTCTCACTGAAATCTTCCAAACCTGAGTTTTTCGTGATTTTTGGAGCTCGGGAAGATCGAATTTAAATCAAATCAGTTCAAATCGAGGAAAATTCCAGAAATTCGAAAAATGGAAAAAGGTCACTGTAGCCGCCAAGTGTCGCCGCCGGCGACGCCTCCTTCTCTCACTGCCCATTCCGGCCGCTGTGATCGCCGTCCTTCCCGTACGAGCGGCCTAACCTCGTCCTCATCCATCTCCCCTCGTCCCTCGGCCGAGTCGTCGTCAACCCGTCGCTCACCTCGCCCAGAAACCAAGCCGCCATTGTCGCCGTGTGAGCTCACCGCCGCGCCGCCGCTCCGCTGTACTTTCCGCCCTGAGCCCAACAGCGAAAAGCTGTGCTAGGAGCCCCTCAACCACCCCCGCAACGCAAACTTCAAGTTTCCCCACTCTGCGGCGAGAATCGCCATGGCCGCCGCGACGACCTAACTCATCGTCGACGAGCAATTCGTCTTCTCCGGTGAGCCAATCATCGATTACTCGCTTGCATAGCTTCCTTATACTCTCACGCACTCGCTGACGTGAGCTTGACCGATGTTCAACAGCAACATCGCCGGAAACCGTCATCTTCCCCGCCGCCGTTCACCGGACCTCCGCTCCCCTCCGACGAAGTCCCATCTCCGGCCTTCCTCCACGTGCACGCGTGCTACGGTGAGCACCCCCGTCATCCCGTGAAGCTCGTGCGCCCCCTAACTCGCCCCCTCGCTGTCTCTTCTCGCCGGAACGCGTAGCGCCGCCGCTCGCCGCCGCCACCGCTCGTCGCCGACCACCTTCCCGGCCGCGCGCACGTGCCCACGTAGGTGATCCCGAGTCGTCTAGTTGCCCTGGTTCGAGACCTGCTTGGTGTGCACCTGGATTCGCCGTCGTTTCGCCGGAACAGCCACCTTGCCATCGCCGGCGTCGTGCGCGGCGACGGCATGTGCACAGTTCCCCCTTTCTTTTTATTTGAATTATTCCAGATTTTGGCCAAACTTGTAAATTCGATAGAAATTCGTAGAAAAATCGTAAAAATGCAAACTCAGGTGTTCTGGAATCCTTGAAGTGAGACCTATCCATTGGTACAACATGAACATCTGAATTCTTTTCAGTTATTTTTATAAAATTCAAAGAAGAGAATCAGGAAATAAATTCTATAAAAATATCTGTAAGTGCAAAAATTCTAAATTTTGGCATGCACACTCCTAATAGGTTCCCTGAACATCCCACCAAGTGGCATCTTGAAATGCATCTTCTTTTGGGAGTAATTTCATTTTGCAGTTGCTAGGAAAATCTTTTTATTGATTTTATTCCTGCACCTTTTTGGACCAAATTTTGGGTATGTTACTGTACCTAGGAGGAAGATGCTAAATAAAAATACAAATGTAATTTTTGGTCTTCCAGAACCCTTTTTAACGAATTTTAGAAGAAGATCTCTTTTACGCGTACGGAAATTCCTAAATCCAAGTATTTTGTATAAATCACTTTGGACCAAACTGCAAAAACTTAATGAATGGTCCTGCCAGCATGTTGCCTTTGCATCATATCATCGCCATGTCATATTTGTCAAGGAAGTTCCGTGAACTATCTTTGATTTTGTTTTTGTTGTTGCATTCATTTAGGAACCGACGCCGGACTCGAGGACGTGGAGATCGTGACCGAGGAGACCGGTGCTGACTTGAACTCGCTCGAGTGTGCTAACCACCAGCCCCAAGGCAAGCCCCGGTGCACTCCTATGTTTTCAAAGTTTTACATTTTCTCACATGTATTTCGTGTCGTGAATTGTGCATTTAAGTTTAGGAGTTGTATGGAACCGTAGATGCAATTATCTTACATACTCCTATGGGCGGGTTTAGTGTTTAGACAGCCACGCAATAGATTTCCGCTATGCTTAATAGGGATGTTTCATCGGTAGAACATTGAGTGGTATGGAGACCGCTCGGTGTTTTGGGACCGGGTTTACTTTATGTTCTCACATGATGATGCTAATGAATTTGAGACCGAACGGGGAAGTTTCATGTGTAGGTTGGGGTGACAAGGCTCGCCTTGTTCGCCATAGCCCCGTTTGTGTCGGTTGAGGACCGTTCGTTGTGGCCCCGCTGAGCAAGTTTGAACAGTACCGGATGCATGCTAGCAGAATGGGAACTAGTAAACTGAGTACCTCGATGTTGTATTGTTGGACGGTGCCCCTCCTCTCTTTTGGTGATGAAGATGGTATGGTGGTTGCGGGTTTGTGTAGGAAGGGAGGGCACACGGGCTAACCACGGATTGCCTGGCGCGGGTATCGCGTGGAGGACGTGTGTCCGGGAGAGGTGAAATCGGCCCGGCTCTACGGTGTCTTGTGAAAGGTTGCCGTGCGTGACTCTTTTGAGTGTGCGTACGTCGTGTATTCGGGTTTCGCCTGCAGGTGTAAATCGATTCGAATCGCCGTCCCTCGCGGTTATTGAGTACCACTTGTTCACTGCGTCACATCGTAGTAAGAAGTGCACATGATGATGTTTAAATGATGTTGTATCTCAATTAATTGTATTGCAACCATGTATTGCTTAGTTAGATTGCTAATATTTACATTTATGCAAGAACCCTCTTAATTTTGGCTAAAACATGAAAATAAGGATCAATTATTAGCGCCGTTTTTGCAATTAAATTTCAACCCTTGGTCAACCCCCCTGCATAATAGAAGTCGGTCTTAGATGGCCAAATTGACGGGTAAGACTTGCTGAGTATTAGTTGCTCAGGGTTTCGATGTTTAAAACTTTACTGCAGGTATTCCTGATTGCAACTTCTGCGGTTGCTGTGGGAAAGTAGTGTGGGAGGGAGAACCGCCCAAGGAGTGGTCCATTGAGTGGGTTCCCTCTTCTCCCCGACAGGAGCAAGGTGAGTGAGATCATGTCTACGGGCCGGACATGATTTCATTGTATATATGTGTCGTCGTGTGTTTCGCTTCCGCTCGTGTTTGTAATCGAATTTCGAACTCCTTTTATGTAAAATAAAGCGAACTTCGAAACGGAAATCTTATGTTAATTATGGAACCCATGTAATAACTAAACTCAATGTAAAATTATTTTATTTATGCTTATGTGTGTGGTCTATGCATACTTGCTTCGCCAAGTATCCCCCGATTAAGATCCTGGTTAGCTAACCCCTCATTGATTTGAGGCGGGATGCTACAAAAGCCTTACAGGGCAGCAAGGTAAAAGATGAAAACTATCAGCATAGAGCTCAAGAACATGAAATGGATTAAGAATATCAAATATATATATATCAGGTGACAATATGCTGGACGAGTTTATTCTGCTGTACAACACTATTTCAGAAATCTCCCTTTCTGAAGAAAAAGACAGAATAACATGGCGATGGACAGTTTCTGGGATTTACTATGCACCCTCTGACTATGAACGTCAATTTAGGGGTTGCTACTCTGCAATCCCTCATCCACAAATCTGGAAAGCTACTACTCATCAGCGAGCTAAATTCTTTGCATGGCTCATAGCACATAACAGAGCTCACTGCAGACAACATGCTTAAGAAAGGCTGGAACCACATAACAGAGCTCTCACTCTGCTGTCCTTTAATTATGGACCTTCGCTTTTTGCAAGCCAAAAAAGGAAAAATTGCACCCATTGCTTTTGTCAACCAAAAATAGCAACACTCTTGCTGGTACACTGCATTTTTGTTGGGACTACTTGGCATAAACTCTTACAGCTGTTAGATGTCACAGATCATTTTAATCATATCCCTAGTGCTAACACTATGCAATGGTTAAGAACAACTACAGCAAGACAACAGGAAGATCAAGAGGTTGTTAGCAGGTTTAATGCTTACGTTCTGGTGGTAGATACGGAAAGAAAGGAACATAAGAATTTTCTAACAGCAAGAGTACACCTTCATCAAGGTTGCCGAATTAGCTTCATAGGAATTCAGAACGCTGATTCGCTGAACGAACACCAAGCTACGCCGACCATCAAGATTAGATCTGACTGATATTGCTATAATCTCCCTTTTATTTTCTTTCTAGGCTTTTTTTCTTTGTTTCTTTTGGACTCTATATTCTCTTTTATTTATGTTAATGAAGGGCAGCAATCCTGCTCTTTTTTCCCAAAAAAAAAAAAAAAGCTCCTTTCAGAACTTCACCTGGCGATGCAAAGTTATATATAACTAGATGTCCAGAACCAGGAGAGAAGACTGGACAAGAGGAAAGCATGAAACTCGCGAGTTGGACTTAATTTGGGATTGCATACATGCCATGTCATGCATGATCTTCACATGCTAGGTGTACACAGCGATCACAAACTACGAATATGATGCACACTAATTAAGAACCAGAAGTCTCACTCAAACAGAGTACATCTGGTCTAAAGTTCTTGTAGACTTATAGTATTTCCGTTATTTGGATCTAGAATAAAAGGAGATCAACTGAGCACGCACTTACAAAGGCTGAATAGTTCCTCTTAATTTGCCAAACCCAGAATACCACTTAACACAAAGACAAAAAACAGACACTAAAGAGTTACAATGATGCACTAAAAATCATGTCAATACCAACGACCTACAGGTGCCAAGATGCATATCTTCATATAGTACACACGCTACACAGTGACCATAAGATCAAGAGGACATAGAGGCAATCACAATCCAAGCAGTACATGTAAGATGAAAGGCAAGAGCCAAGTGCTATAAACCAACTTCTGTGTAATGTAACAAACGGAACTATCACATATCTTTGCAAATGTATAAAGCCAGTGGTGATTATATGATGAAAACATACCGTTTCATACCCTTCTTGGTGATATTATTGACGGGAAACCGAAATACGGATAGCCACGAAAACAAAAACTCATCTGAGTGACCATCTCAAGCTCCAAAGTCTTGATATCAAGTGAGTAAATCGTTGTGCGTTTTGTGTTTAGGATGTTTGAATCTGCTTGTATGAAAATGCAGCCTTGATGAGCAATAAAAAACCGTGGTTCATCGTTGACAAGCAATGGGATCGCTTTCTTCATCTGCCACTCTTTGGTTCTCTGATCCTCATTTTGCATGCTGTTGTAATAGTTCAGAAATTTGCCGTCGTTAGGATTGTAACTAAGCAACCCAAGCCTGTCTTCCCCTGCCTCCACAACAACAACATTATGCTCCTCATGGTCAGGTGGGAGGTTGACTCTGGAGAACTCCATCCTTCTAATGTCGAGCTTGAGCAACTTGTTCTCGTCATCAATTTTCCAGTAGAAACAGCCATACGCATAATATGGAAGCGAGAAAAATTGCCATGGGCCTTCATTGCTCAAGCTTAGGGCATCCCAGCTGGCAGATGTCCCGATCGTCCAGCTGTTGGAGTCCGAATCAAAGACTAAAACCACTAACTTTGTGCGATAGTACATCACGCTGATCACTCTGAATAATGACTCATCGTCTTTGTGTGCACATGGGTCAAAGGCAGCTTCAAAATATTGGAGATCTTGGCCGTGAGGTACCGGAGGCAGAAGCAGGTTTTGCCGCGAGCATGATGATGGATCCCAAACCGCGAGGTGCGCATCGATGCCAATTATATTATCATAGTCATCATCATCATGTCGGAAGCATTCGAAGACGACGCGGCCGTCACAGACGTTACCGATGTACCAGTTCTTCAGTGGCGGAGGGAGGAAGTCGAAGGTGACGTTGGCGAGGGCGCGGGCCGCCGGAGCGTTGGGGTGGGGCGCCTCGACGGCGTGGAAGCCCTTGTCGACACCCTGGCCGACGAATCCGAGGAGGAGCGGCAGGTGGCGGGAGCGGTAGCGGCGGAGGAAGTCGGGGTCGGCGATGAAGCGGCAGAAGGCAATGCACGCGGCGGAGGCGCGAGCAAGGTCGGCGGGGCAGGCGATCCGGAGTAAGATCTCCTGCAGTAGTTCGTCGGGGAGGGACAGAAGCTGTGGCAGCGACTCCATTGCCGGCGATGGGCGGACGAGGATGCACAAAGGGGTTCGAGAACCTGGATTTTCGGCGGAAGGCGTGAAGGTGAGGTAATGCTTGGTCCG
Source organism: Eragrostis curvula (assembly GCA_007726485.1). Taxonomy (NCBI): domain Eukaryota; kingdom Viridiplantae; phylum Streptophyta; class Magnoliopsida; order Poales; family Poaceae; genus Eragrostis; species Eragrostis curvula. The sequence goes on from CM017442.1 coordinate 12,847,843, forward strand.
TGAGGGTTGGCCGCCGTCGATGCGGCCTGGAAGTGGAGGAGCTTCAGGGCGAATTGCAGAGTTGGAAGTCGGGGAATGGAAGGAGACGAATCTGGCGCAAAAACCTGGAACAGCCGGTTAAAAACGGTAAATCCAATGTTAATTCTTTTGCAGCACTAGATACTGATTATGTGGCTAAGAAAGTTAATCTTAGAATGGGTGATGATATGCCTGATGTGTTAAACAACATAGATACAATTAAAGAACAAGAAAGTAAGAAGCTAGAAAACTTTCTTAGTGATAATCCTGAGGTGCTTTTACGAATCAATTTTTGTGAATGACATTGATGTTCCCAGCTCATCAGATGGTTTTAAAAACCATAAAGTTGATGATGATGGCTGGATAGAGGTTAGTAGTAGAAAAAAATCAAACAAATATATAAATGATAGGGGCCATATGGAATGTTAGAGGCCTGAATAAATCAGGCAGGTTGCAACGAACTGCTGATTTCATCAGTAATAATAGGTTGGATTTTGTGGGTTTTCAGGAAACAAAGAAAAATGAATTTTCTGACAATTTCCTGGCCCTGGCTTGTAAAGATTTTGTGTGGAACTACCTCCCTGCTGATAAAACAGCAGGAGGTATCCTTGTAGGCTTCAGAGAAAGTATTTTTGAGGTGATCAGTTGGCAAATCAACAAATATAATGTAGTAGCAGTAGTAAGGAATTGTATTGACCAGTTTGTTTGGAGATTGGTGATTGTTTATGGCAGTCCTTATGAGGAAGGAAAAATGGAGTTCATTGATGAACTCCATATGACCATGAGCAATTGGGATGGGCCCACACTAGTGGGTGGTGATTTTAACCTAGTCAGAGACAGCAAGGACAAAAACAATGGGGTGGTAAATAGTAGATGGTCTTTATGTTTTAATGATTGGATCAATATGTGGGGTTTGGTTGAGTATAAAAACTCAAGAAGATCCTATACGTGGGTTAACAACCAGGAACAACCTATTATGGCTGTGCTGGACAAATTTATAGCTAATACCAGCTGGGAGGCTAAGTACCCAAAGACAATTGTCAGGGCCCTGTCAAGGGCTGGGAGTGATCACACCCCCCTGATAATTGATCTGGGACTACAAGAGGAAAAGAAAGAATATATCTTTCGACTAGAGAAATGGTGGCTGGAACATGAGGATTTCCATATGTTAGTTAAAGACATATGGACTTCTCCATGCCCAGAAACCAACCCTATTGATGTCTGGCAATATAAGACTAGACTCATTAGGAAAAAGGTAAAAGGTTGGAGCTGGAATAGAACTGCTGAAATTAGGAAGAGAAAACAAAGGTTATTGGGTGAATATGAGTGCCTGGATATCATGTCTGAGGCCCAGCACTTAAATGCTGATGACAGGGAGAGAATGAAGGAAATCACGATGGAGCTAGAGGAGATATGGAGGCAAGAAGAGATAAAAGCGAGACAGAGATCCAGAGAGAGGGATATAAAGGAAGGCGACAAGAATACTGCATACTTTCAGGCAGTAGCAAACCAGAGAAGGAGAAAGAAGGCCATCTCAGAACTGGAGGGCCCAAATGGGACGGTAGAAGACACTGCAGGAATGCTAGACCTGGCAGAATGTTTTTACAAAGACCTTTTTGGTTTTGAACCAACCATGAATATACATCTAGATGAGGACTTCTGGGGGGAACAGGACAAAGTTTCTCCAGAAGAAAATGAGCTTTTAAATGCTCGTTTCTCTGAAGAAGAAATCAAGGAAGCAGTTTGTGGGTCATATTCTGACGGTGCTCCAGGCCCTGATGGCCTACCTTTTCTCTTCTATCAGAAGTTTTGGCACCTGATTAAAGATGACTTAGTTGCAATGTTTAGACAGTTTAAAGCAGGAGAGTTAAATATAGATAGACATAACTATGCTATAATTACTCTCATTGCTAAAGAGCCTGAAGCAAAGCAGTTAAAGAAATTCAGGCCTATTAGCCTCCTAAACTGCAGCTTCAAGATCTTCACTAAGGCTATGAATAATAGGCTGATAAAAATCATTGATAGGCTTATAGCCATCAACCAAACAGCCTTCATTCAAGGAAGGTACATTTTAGAAAGCGTGGTAGCTGCTCATGAAATTATTCATGATGCAGTCAAAAATAAACAACAAGGGGTGATCTTGAAAATTGACTATGAGAAAGCTTATGATAGAGTAAGTTGGAATTTTGTGATAGATATGCTAAAGTCTAGGGGTTTCAGTGACAAATGGATTAGCTGGGTGAGTAAAGTGATGCAAGGGGGATCAATGTGTGTTAGGATAAATGATAGGAACAGCAAGTACTTCAAACCAGGTAAAGGTTTGAGACAGGGTGACCCTCTCTCCCCACTTCTTTTTAATTTGGTGGCAGATGTGTTTACAAGAATGCTGGTTAAAGCAGCAGAAAACAATTTGATTAGAGGGCTAATGTCTGATGTTATTCCTGGAGGGGTTATCAGTCTGCAATATGCAGACGATACCCTACTTTTTATGGAAAATAATACTGATATGGCAATTAATCTCAAATGGCTTCTTTCATGTTTTGAAAACATGTCAGGAATGAGAATTAATTACCATAAAACTGACTTGGTGTCTCTGAACATGGGGGAGGATGATACCAATAGTATAGCACAATCACTGTGCTGTAAGATTGGTAGCTTCCCTTTTAAATATCTAGGAGTGCCACTTCACCATGCAAAGCTTAGAAAGGAAGACATCCAGCCTATAGTGGATAAAATCATTAAAAGGGTGGCAGGATGGAGAGGGAGGCTTCTATCATATGGTGGAAGGCTGACCTTGTTAAAATCCTGTTTAGCTAGCATTCCTATATATCTCATGTCAGTCATAAAGTTCCCAAAATGGGCCATTGAAGCTATTAATAGTCAAATGGCACATTTCCTATGGGAAAATTATGGTGATAAGCACAGATACCATTTGGCTAGCTGGGGCATGGTGGCTCAAAAGAAAGAGTATGGTGGTCTAGGCATACCAGACCTGAGAAATCTAAACCTGTGTCTGCTAGCTTCATGGGTTGCTAGATTCTACAAGTCCGATGACAGCTTGTGGAAGAAAATAGTAGAGCATAAATATAAGATAAATGATCCAAACTTGTTCTGTTGTAACAAGCTGGGAACTTCTCCTTTTATGAAAGGGGTCTTATGGGCTGCAGAGGCAGCAAAAATAGGTTTTAAGTGGAAGGTGAATAATGGGGGTAGAATCAGGTTTTGGGAAGACTGGTGGTTTGGAAACTCTAGTCTTGCCATTCAATACTGGGAGCTCTATAATATAGTAAACGAAAAAAATGCAACCATAAAGGAAGCATGGGATGGAGTGAACTTGAAGTTCACCTTCAGAAGAACGGTGTCAGAGCGTGTGATGCACTTGTGGTGGGAGCTGGTTGAGATAGCAAGTAGTATTCAGTATACAGAGGAATATGACCAAATTGTATGGTCATATGAATCTAAAGGACAGTACTCTGTACAGTCCCTTTATTCAGTCATCTCCTTCAGAGGAGTCCAATTGGTGCATGCTCCAGCAGTGTGGAACATTAGCATACCGCCTAGGATCCATGTTTTTCTATGGCTGCTGTCTAACAATAAGCTGCTGACAAGGGACAATTTATGCAAACGTAGGGAGGTGGCTGATAGAACATGTGTCTTCTGCTGTGAGCAGGAGAGCATTAAGCATTTATTCTTTGAGTGTGTGGTGGCTCAATTTGTATGGAAGAAATTGGCAGTGATGTTTAAGATAAATATCGGTGACAATTTTGAATCTGTCGCTAGATGGTGGTTAAGTGATAAGAAAAATGGTGTTTTAAACACTAATAGTTCTGCTATTCTATGGTGTATCTGGCTAATGAGGAATTCTATCTGTTTTCAGGGAGCAAAGTGGGAGAAGATACAGGTGCTGGAGATGATGGTGGCGAAGAAGTTGAGGAGCTGGAAGTTACTGGCAAAGGACGAGAACGTGCAAAGGATGATCGACTCCTCGGAGAGATGGCAGAAACAAGTGATGGAGAAACCTGCTATTTGCGTACAGGAGTGGTGGACTGCCCGGCAATCTGGCGCACCTGGTGAGAGAGCGATCAATGACGATATCAGTAGCGAGACGGTAGTGTCCCAAATGAGCTACAGTGGTGTAGTCGTTAATGCGGATAGACAATGTGATGCAAATTATGCTGTAACGATGGACGGCTTAAGTGCTGTGTGACTGGTCGTTTTATTCATGCAATAAAACGAGGGGCAACCTATTACTCAAAAAAAAAAAAGGAGACGAATCTGGCGGCGGTGCTTGTGTGGGATTAAAGCTAGGTCAGCCGCCTCCCGGAGCAAGCGCGACCGGCGGCGAGGCCAGGCCGCGAGGGATGGCCGGATTTGAAGGAGGAATGCGAGAGTGGCCGGATTTGAGGGAGGGAGAGGAGAGTTCGGGAGCAGCGTCGGCGACTGGTGGGCGACCGTTGGTGGTCTGGTGGTGGGTTATTAGGGTTGAAGAGGAGCTGTATGTGTACTGGTGGGCTATTGGGCTGAAGTTTGGTTGATGGGCCATAAGTTATTGCCTCATTCCGGGGTCATATGGGCTTCTTAATGGGAAAAATTCATCCCCGGCTCGGCCCCCGCTTCCATTCAGGTACTCGTGGTTAAACAGCCTATTAGCACCGGATACGGCCCAATGATATCATGATCGAAAAACAAAGGCATTTTCATTTGATATGTCCATCTGGACATGATCTCCCATCTTCCAGGAGGATACGCTCCTTCAACTTTACTGACTCGACGGCCAGTACTTAGACACGGAAGCTTCCACCGCAATCAGTGTTTGCCACGTTTCGTGTGTCGGTCGAATTGGTTCGGGGTGGCACCCTCGAGCATGACTCCATTACTGACTCGATGGAGATTGCGCGTGAAGACTCAACTCGCTGTGTTTGAAGATAGATGTTTTCACTTTTCACGAATGATGCATTGAGAGTCAACTGGACTGCACTACATGGCTGCTCAGACTCAACAAGGCCTTGTGTACATTTGTTCAGTAAGTAAATGCTATAATAGCAAAAAGATGAGTCTCACGCATGGGTATCTCTGCAACAATTACAGACGAACCACCCATCAATATGCGTCCGAGTTGTCTCGAGGAACAACAAAAACAGGGAGTACTATTCAAGTTACAAGTAAAAATGTACATACACATTTGTATTTCACATTCGAGATAACTGTTCTGATAAACGAAAGAATCAACAAGCCCATGTACACTTTATTACATTGAGCGAGGTACGGCTGATTATTTATTATACATCGGTTTCCCGGGAATCAAATAGCAACAGGTATACTGGACAAGAATTTGCGAGGTCTTTCTCAATCATCGTTCCACGCCATTCTGAAAAATGGCCAGGGGTTCTCCAAGTCTAAATACAAAACTCCTTGGCCTCAAGCCTGCAGGAAACTAGCATACTTGGCACCAAGGAAGAGCCTCTGCACACAGAGGAGTGCATTTTTCCTCACTTCGGCGTTATCGTGGTTCATGAGCTTCATAACTCGGTCCTTGGCCTTGAGATCGGCCACCACTATTCGGCCCGAAGGGTGGTACTGAAGGAACTGTGAGAGGTCGTAGCAGGCCACAGCGAGAGCAGTGGTGTCCGTCGATGTGTCGATGACAGTCATGAGGACACGCAGAATCTGCAAAATTGAAGGGGTCATCAATCTTGCAGAGCTAAATGCCTGTCTAATGCAAATAAAAACCACACAAAACAGCTCAAGTCCTAAGTGTTTGTTATTCTCTCTTTTTCCATTTTTAACCAACAAGTCTGCATGGACTGGAATGCCCTGAACCTGGCACAACCATTGCAAACCCTCCAGATGTTGTATTTGCAGTTACTTACCTGGAAATCGTTTTCTTCAAAATTGTTAATGTTCTCACGCCAGAACATTGGATCTTTGTGCATTGGCGACCAGTCAAGGTGACCAAGAAGAACTTGCTGCTTGTACTTGTCAAATGAACTCAACTTCTTAAGGCTATCTTTGAGTCCTGCTTCCAGTTGATTCAGTGCATCTAATAAATCCTGGGTGCACAGGAAATAGCAAAATGTTGTAGTGAAAAGCAGATTACGTGGAACCACACCAGGTTTAATAAAACTTTGAAACTTGAATACAAAGTATGGAAAGGTGCAACTTTTCCTTTTATTAGACAACTAGAAGGTTTTGATTTCAGATGGCTGATTTTTAATAGCATATGCTTGTCACTCAGCAATATGCATTTCTTTTTTCCTACTAAAGCAGCATGTGTGGGATATAAAGATTTCATGAAAGCTTTCCTATTGAATACTTAAACATCAAAATGATTGGAAAGCTCCTCACCTCATCAGTCCATGCTTGAGCTTTCAGATTCTGTACTATCTGCGGCAATCCAAGATCGATCATCTGGGCAGCAAATGCGCCTTTTGCCAGCAAATTACGCAACGACATGACAACAACTCTGACAACCTTCAAATTTACTCATTATATTAATATTTCTGATATGAATCTTAGATTTAATCAGTACATGAAAATCTTGAACCTTACCTTCTCTTTGGTAGAACTTTTGACAACCTCTACTAGTCTTGGCATAACCCTAGTCGTGGACAGATAGTCAACTGCTGCATCATAAAACGATAAAAGCCAGATGCAGAGGCAAGTTTCATAGAGAAGCTGCACAAGACACAAAAAAGATGGAAGAAAGAGAACACATTAGTTAAAATCATAGAAGACAACAATTATGCTTATTGTCTGCAATTGATGAAGTAATAATCCATCCAAATCAGGCATATCTCCTCAAATATATTTTCTTAGTACTTCCAGTTAATATGATTGATGACCTCAGCAATTACCTGAGTTGACTGTTGTGTGGAAGCTGGAGTAATTAGCGGAATGAGCAGTTTCACACCATCAGCTTGGACAAACGATGTCCTAACAAATGGTTCTTTTAGTAAATTTGACAAGCCATGGATAGCAGTAGGAACAGAGCAGTTCGGGTGAGTAGGGTTCCTCAGCTGGAAAACAGACCAGACTCAATAGTTCAGAACTCCTGAATGGTAGTTATACAAAGACAAATAAGAAACGAACTAGAACAATTCATGTGTCCTGACCTGAGAACAGATCCAATCAATCAAACCTCTTAGGACATCCTGAGTTGACGTAAGCTTGCTCTTTGAATTTGAAGCCTCTCCATTTGGAAGCATGCCGTTCTGAAGCTTGGGACGAACACTGTAATCGACCAAAGTAAGATCACACAGATCATGCAAGTTCACAAGACGTGCATTTAAATCGTAACAGAATTTACCTTATTAAACAGGTCAATATCTTGCAACTTTTTTCTTGCACAAACCAGTTACCTTTCCAAAGCAATCTGAAAATTGTAATTTTGTTAGTTAAATATAAGAGAATGAAAAATAAAATAAAATAAAATACAGGGTAAATCTGCAGAAGTTTTCCCTCAATGAGTACATTTTGCTTGGCCTGGTGCAAGATGGCGTGTTTGGTTGATAAGACAGTTTAGTGACCAAGTTAAGTTGAACATTTGAAGGATTGGATGTTGGGATCATGGATAATATGATGTCTGCTGGAGAAATAAGTGGGATCTGCAGGGAATTTCCTGACAACTTATTGCAGAACCAGCATGGGTAGCACAACAGAGATGGGCTTAGTGCTCTACTCGATAGATGGCTGAACTGAGCTATGGCCTTCCTCAAGTATAATAGGCCTGAGTTAGAGCGATCAGTTCTAAGAATAAGTCTTGTCGTCTACCCCTTTTACAAAAGGATTATTAAGGCACAAGAAACTAGTCACATCTTAATGTCATCTATCTTCCCAGCAGTTGAAGTATGATGAGTCCTTCTATTGATAGTTTGATACTATAAGGAAATTAAGACTTTAGCAAATAGAGAACACTTAACTTAAGAAAGGCTCATAAATATCTTCACCAGACAGAGATTTGTCGTAGAACAGTGCCGCTCGTTTAGGGTTTGCTGAAAACAATGGTAGAAACAAATGTAAGATAAACAACTCCTAATTCAAATAGTCTAATGAAGAGAATGAATAGTTGCGCACTTGTAAGCATTTCATCAATGAGGGCAAGCACATATTCCACAGTTTCTTCCTTTGAGATACTCCGCAGGATATTCAGGAACACTCGAATGTAGGCTGGCCCATCCTGAGAGAACAGAATGTTAATGATCCATGTGATTAAACTAATTAAGGATAACCAAATGTAACAGACAGTTAAAGCCAATGGAAAGTAATATTACTCAAATTACTAGTACAAATATAAACAGTTAAAATGCACTCAGTCAAAAAGAGAAAAGAGAAATTGTTCAACTAATTCCTGTGTGACAGAAAAGAAGATTGCACATACTCTACCTCACACCGAATGGATTTAAACAATGAGGAAAAAGATTGCATTTGATCACATCAATTACACATGCTAAAAGCAACGAATTTAAACCCAAAGTTGTAATAATACAAAATTCAAAAAATAGAGTGCAAAAAGGATAACATTGTGACCGTTGCGTGCAGACAACACTAATGACAATATACAACTAAATCTGAAAAATGGCAAACAAAATGGAACACCCAGTATTGTCTAAGCTTCTATACCCACACAGTGATTAAGAATGAAAAAGTAACTCACCTCATCAAGCAAACGAGCTCGATCACTTTCTGATTTATGGTCATATCGCCGTAAATGCTGAAGGCCCGTCCCAGAAATCAGCTTAGTTGACATGTAATGCTCCCATGGAATGTCCCGTTTGAGAACCTTTGAAATGCAAAACCAGAATCCATAATTATTACAACAACAACAAAAGACTGTTCCATTCTGTTAATGTTAAGAAATTGTAATTCTCCATGAACTTTATAAATAAAATTGATACTATCAAGTTCAAATGCTCAATGCTTAGTATTGGACTTTTTATACAAAAGAAAGAAATGCACATGATACATATCCAGTGCAAAACAAACAACTTGTTACCTAGAACCAAGATCCATCTCTAGAACAAGGAAAAAGATTTTCCCAACAAGAAAGATAATCTATGCTATGGTATACCATCTTTTATTGTTTCCAAGTTGTTGATTTCTGGTGACATCAAAGTTAAAATACTATGTGCAAAGTGACATCAAACAAATATAAGAGGCATTACAGTTTCTTGCAGAAAAAGGAGGTGTTACAGTATGTTGTCGGCAGTTTGGCATCTATTACATACAGGTGTACATTGCATATTTTGTCTGGAAACTGTCTTCGATCTCCAGCGAACAAGAACGGATTCATGTTCATGGACTAGTACAGTACTGTACTGTATTAACTCTGGGTATTAGCTATCCATCATTTATAATACAACATAAGATGTTTACATTCTCCTAGGTTCTCCTTCGAATGTATAGAAATAGTACCCCCACCCCCTTTTTACTTTTTCGAAACAACACAACACCCATCTCGACTGCAGCAAGTTTAGCAGAAATTATGTGATTACCAAGACTAATAAGAGTACCGTCTTGACTACTTCGTACAGACCGGAACAAAATGAGTAAAGGACAATCGAGGTTGCAAATTGCAATAGAGGAGACGTGCATAATTCTGTCGGTAGAAATACGACCTGCTTCCAAATAAGGTTACGGCACAATTTATCTACTGCTACTGGTCAGCAATGTTCAGTTGCAATAGGCAAAGCACGTCCCTGTTTACAACACTACATCCTCCTAATGTGGACCACTACAGAAGATTTGAAGAAGTGTAGAGCACAGAGAAGCTAGAAAGCATGACCAGCAGAACACTGAACAGGTTTGGGAGGTGGGTAACCAACCCCAGGCACTGACCTGCTCGTTGGTGAGCTCGGCGCGATCCATCGCGGCGGCAGGTCCAGCACCGCCCCCCGAACCCACCTGCAAAATCAAGACCGGATCAGATCGGAAGCCGCCCCCTTCTCCCCTACCGCTCGCAGATCAGATCGAAGCCCCGCGACTGCTGAAATCCCTCGAGAGATCGCGCGGACAGGAGCGGAATCGAATGAAAGATTGGATTTTTACTCGATTCTTGCTCACCTGGTGCGGCTGGCGAGATGAACGGATCGGTAGGCTGGGGTCGACGACGATGAGGAGGAAGACGGGAGAAGGAAGGAGAGAGATCTGAGAGAGACAGGGGCGTAATTAGAGATGAGCGCGAGACGAGTGGCCGAGTCCGCACCGGCGTGGGGCCCGCGTGTACATGGCCACGTGGAGGGAGTCGTGCCCTGCTGCACCGCGCGCCTGATCGCGATCCGTCCCGCTGCGCGAATCTTGAAGCGGAATTATTTTAATAATTTAATAACTAGTAATAAAAAATTACGTTATTTAATTAATCATATATAAAATCTTTAGTTCTTCCCGTCATGCACTGTTTTCCTGTTCATTTACTGTTTTACTGTTCCTTCCCGGCGCGTCGATCCTGGCCGTTCGCCCATCGCTGGCGCAGCCTCAGCCGTCCGTTCGGAGCCTTATCCTTTTCCCCACACGCCGGCGCTCCCTCTCCTCCCCGACCCAGCCTCGATATCGCCCTCTCTCCCCGGTCCCCCGCACCGGCGCCATGCTCCCCCGTCCGGCGTCCCGCCGCCCTGCTCCCCTCAACCGCGGAAGGCCAGCGCTGCCGGCCTCCGGAACGGATCGATCCACCACTTCCTCTCGCAGATTCGCGCCGCGCCGGTCCATCGCCTTTCCGCCATGGCCTTCCATCGCTAGGTCTTCGAGCTCGGCAACCAGCCTTGCTGCAGTGGAGCACGGTCTCCGGTGACTAACTGAGGCCCCGTCGTTGCTCGCTCGGCTCCCTCGCACCACATCTGCAAGCCTACAAGTCTTCTTCGCCCGATCTGGAACCCCTCCACTGCGTCCCGAGCGGCATCGGCGTCTACCTCTCTCCCTGTCGCAGCTTTGCCGCCCTGCCAGCCACTCCTTCCTCGATCTCATCCCTGCTGACGGCCGGCACGAGGGCATCAATTCGAGAGGTGAGTTCTCCCCACTTATTCCCCTAAATCGATTTTATTTCAGCCCCATCCCGAGTACTCCCACATGCTTTTCATATCCAGTATAAACTTACGACCTGTGCTGGTTCTTTTCCTGTAATTCGTTCTCTGTGTTGTATTGTGTAGCAGTAACGAACTACACATTTACTAGAGAAGATTAGAGATTTTGATCTACTTTGTTTTACAGGCTCTAAATCTACTACAGGAAGTCACCTTAAGGAGCTGGTCTCTAATTTTGAGCCGTAAGTGAATCTGCCAATAAGTTCTCTTCTTATTTCCCCCATCGACCATTCAGTACAGTTCTTTGAAGGTGCTGCTATGTTCTGTGTTCGTCAATCAGTTTGCTCCCATTTTCCATTCCGTACCGTCTTTCGATGTTATTATTGTTACAATCCTGTTTGGCTTGAGTTCTTCAACTTTCTTGACTGCTACATATATTTCTTTTAGAATAACACTTTATTCATGTACTCCTTTCCTACCGCCTGCTTATGGTTCTTTTTTCCCCTCACAGTTCAGTGGAAAACAAGGTATGATTGCTGGCAGTGGAAAAATGGTGAAACTGCAGTGAAGACAGCCTAAAATAATGTATCCATTTTGCATCTTCATCTCATGATTGTTAAGGTGATCATCACTGCTATATAAATCATAGTTTATAATTCTACATGCATTCGTTCTGATCATCACTGCTCAATAAATTATAAGATGAACTAATAATCAAATTTTACGCCATTGTAACATTTATTTGCTCCATGACACTTTCAAAGTGAAGGAGATAATCCAAGTATGGCTGATAATTGATTCAGTCCCCAAATGCTTCATTATTGTGATATGTGCCAAGAAAGAATTGGTGGTCCTGAAGAATAGCCCTTCAAATCTTTATCCTGTTTGTAAAAACTTTTGATGTTTTGCTCCACTTCTGTATCAAAAGACACAAAAAGGCAAATTTTACAGTTTGTTTTCTATGAATGGTACAGTGACTGTATGGACTGCTTCAGCACAGGGCATCATTCATCAGGGCATCTGTCCATTTATGAGCAGCACATGTGGTGGATCGTGTGATTTCTATTTGGTTTTTGATGCTCATTTACAACTTCGCTGCAGTTAAAGTCTTAGAGGTATGTTCCTCTTACAATGTTTGCCATTTACAACTATAATTCTAATCGTGGACTGAAAGAGTTGTTTGTAACTTTAGCCAGTTTCTATTAAAAAGAAGCTAAGATTTTTCTAACACCTTTAGATGGCGATGAGAAATAAGGAAAACAGTATTGATTCTGTATAGTGAAACTTCACCTTTGTTACGTATTAAAGCATTTGGATGCAAAAAACAGTGACACATCGATCAATAGTATGAGAGACCTGCAACAAATACCATGTTGGCACCTGCTACCTTAAATCCTTCCTCCATTTTGTGGGCATTTTTAGTGCTTTTAATTTAATCACAGTGTTGTCTGCAGAGAGATTTTTAGTGATTACCGTCAGACACAGCTTCTTGATCTCATACTTCTCCCTTGCTGCATCGTATTTAAACTCTCATCGTGATAATTTTGTAGCTCATCATAATAACTAAGAGTTCATTTTTCCAGCCTGCTATGTACAATTGCAACTTCAAAACTGAAGAACATACTCTCTCTCTCTTCTCGGTATGGCAAGTTTTCAGCCTAACATGTTTTCCAAAGGTATGCTGCATGAGTTACAGTGCTATCAGGCGAAGTACTATGTTATGATCCTCTCAAACAATGCCTTATCGTGGATTGCTAAGTTGAATTTGAAGAGTGTTTTCCCTTTTCACTGGAATATAAGAATAATTTCTGCGCTATGCATATTTTAAGTGGCTGCTTGATGCTCTCTGTTTTGTAATCTCTAATCAAGAAAACAAGCACTTAAGTTAAGATGAAATCATGTGGGTAACCTGCCATTTGTTATGTTTTTTTTTTACATGATTGTAATTTCATGATGTTGAAGCAAGCATGCCACAAACCATGTGAAAGTGTCTTTCAGGATTTCTCTGTGTATCCAACCTGATCCCGGCAAAAGAATGTATTCACATGACATTTTACTTTGCCAAAAAAGAAAAAAGGGAAAGATTAAAGGAACTCTTTGAGTTCATATTAAGTATCAACATTCAATTCCCACTTACTACTGAAGTATATTTGAGGTTCGATCACTTTTTTTGTAGGTCTGTATATAACATGTTTATTTTCATGGATGGTGATTTCAATAATTTTTTAAGCAGTTACTGACACGACGGATGACCTCTTGGATTGATTCACAGAAATATATGTCTAGAGGAGGCCACATTATCTCTCTGCACTTTTCCCCTTGGATCATGTGCATCTCTTAGAACCCGATGTATGCATTTAACTTCTGTAAACATCTCATGGTTTATGCTTTCCAGAATTGGTTGGCCAATGTATTGTGAAATTGTGAACTTGAATGCTACCTACACATCAAGATTAATTTGTATGTTTTGTGGGATTAAAACTGACTATTGAATTGGTTTTCCTTCACAAGTTTGCTGTTGTGATAGAATATGTAGATGGTGCATCTTTTATCTGGTCAGCTTATAGCATATGTAAATGTTCAGTTGACTATAACAGTTAAAAGGAGAGGCTGCCCATCGGTAATGTTGCCAACGATGTGTACTTTCACATTTTTAATTTTCATGCTGGCAATATATTTTTGTTTTGCCTGGCATCGAATTGGAATCGGGCAGTAGCTTCTTCTGCCCCCCCCCCCCCAACCCCGGGGGCCCACCTGGCCAGCTGGTCTTGTCGCCGTGGAGCTGGAGCCCGGCCACTTCACGTTTCTGAAGCTGCAAGGTGCGGCCACTGTTTTCGACTGTTTTCGGTCCCCTGTGAGTTCAGTGCAAATTCAGCAACGATACCTGAGGCTCTGTTACTGTATCAAGCCCTATGAACCTTTGAAATTTGATCGTGCATGTTTGGTCCTGACTGAGGTAGTGTCAAATTGCAGTTGAAATATGGTATGCTTCCAGAACTCAACATAACAAAGCAGTAATAGCGGCCGAGCAATCGTAAGCTGACCATTAAGGCCTCCTTTGGATTGCGGGATTTTTTCCTATTCCTGCGTTTTTCCTGTGAACAGTCAACTGATTCTTGTAAAATTCTTGTACAATTCCTGTGAAAATCCTGCGTTCCAAAGAGGGTCTAAAACATGCTCTGCATTTTTTGCAATAATAATTTGCACTGAGCAGTATTTAAGTTTTAAGAGAAGTGAAAGAAGAGAGAGAGAGAGAGAGAGAGAGAGGTGGAGGTGATGAGGAATTATGGGTCAGTTTGGATCCTTTGCTGCTGCTTGCTTTGCTTAGCCGGGCAAGAACAAATGCGTTTGGCTGCCTTGCCGTAGTACCTCGAGGTCTGTGTTTTCTAGCTTTTCCTTGCTAAAGTGGGAGAGTAAAATCGGCTCTCCGCCAGAAGCAAAGCTAGGCTCGCAGGGCAAAGCAAGGCCAGGCGAGGCTCCCTCTTCAACCAAACTGACCCTACAGTTTTGCTCGCAATCGCAGAGAGAGAGAGAGAGGTGGAGGTGATGAGGAATTATGGTTTTGCTCGCAATCGCAACCAACATGTTCATTTCTCTTGGGCAGCTCACAAGTTTACTGCGCCATGTGTTCAAACTCAACATAAAACCCCATCTCTTCGTCAGTTAGATTACTTTCTGTCATGTAACCTTGTTACACATACATTTTGTGCTATTGAGTTCTTCCTTGGAGAATCAGAACTTTTTGCACTTAAACCAACTCTATGAATTATTTTTTCTATCAGAACCTCAGTTGCTTGGGACCTCCACAATGCTGGCCAGAAGGCTCCTTAGCTCCGTCATCACAACGTCCTGCTCACCATTCACCTACACACAGGAAAAGGAACACACTTGACCGTCAGAAGACATGCGATGGTAGATCAAACATGTCGGTAAAAAGTTTGCAAATAGGAACTGTAGGCAAGTCTCATGAAAAAAGTAGTTCACCTCAATGGAGAAGACGCTCTCTGCGTAACCGTAGAATGTGATCGTGCTCAGGCTCGTAACCTGTGCATTGTAGCTGCAGAGTGCTTCCAGCACCTTGGTGAAGACGCCGGCCTTCTTGCAGAAGATCTTGAGGTGGTACTTGTGTGGCCCAAGAGGAACCAACTCCACCTGGCCCTGCAGGTTTCAGTTACACAAGTGAGTGTGTGAGGAATCAGTGGAAAATTGCAGCCAAGGTTTTGGGTGAAATCGATGATTATCAGAACAAGATTTCGGCTCGCTCATTCTAAGAAATTTCAGAGCTTAACCTCCGTGTAAATGATTGGAGTTCCACAAATTACCAGATCAAATAAATAAGAGTCTATTCGAGTAAATAAAAAACTATACGTCCAACCTTTTGCCGATGATAGGTACTGAAAACAACTAAATCGAATATTGCAAAACTGCAGTAAAGTCAACAGTTTAAGAAATGTGGCAGCATGCTGTTGGTCTGAATTGAATTTTTTTCGGTTCCAAAAAGATGCAGAACAATTTATCCTAAGCCCAATGATGTGCTAGCATTCCCCTTCAAATTAGCTGCACGAATGTTTTAGTATATTTCAATCGATTCCTTGAAGAAGCAAACTACCTGGTACTGCATGTTTTCAGCGGCGGCGAAGGATTCGGAACACGAGGCGGTGCCCTGCTTGTCCCAGGCGTCTCCGGGCGAGTCGTCGAGCTGTCGCTGCAGCTCCTGTACCTGGTTCTGGAGCTTCTTGATGTAGTCGATCGCGTCGGACAGCGTGTGCTCCTTGCTCATCTGAACCAGCAGCAGACAAAGCCATCGTTACACATCAGTATGACTGAATTTTCAGCTCGTATGCAATCAGAGACAAAATCATAGCCACTGAACTTCAGTATAAGGTCCACTGATATTCATAAGTATGACTGAATTTTCAGCTCATATTGAGAGACTCGAGTGCAGTATCATATTCAGACTGAATATGGTGTTGATTAGTTGTATGTGTGTGCATCGCTAATTGGAGGCTGCCATGCCATGACATGCCATGATGATCTTGTTATTACCTTGGTGATGTTGGGCACAACGGCCCTGAGCGCGAGGATGTTGTTGTTGAGCCTGCCGCGGCGCCGCCGCTCGGCCTCCAGATTCTTGGACTTGAACCCGGTCGCCGCCGGCTGCCCGTCCCCGCCGCGCTCCTCCTCCTCCTCCAAATCATCCCCGTCCTCGTCGCCGCCTCCTCCTCCGGCGCCGCCGAAGTTGAGCACCGACGCGACGAAGTCCTCCTCCTTCACCTCCTCGCTGCTGCGCGCCCTCTGCCGCCGCGGCATTGCTACCCTGTCTCCCCGCACCAAACCAAACCACAGGAGAAGAGAAGACACAAGAGAAAGTTCAGTGCCGCACTACACCGCACCCTCCCGCCACCACTGACCCAACGCCCTGGTGGCTTATAAGGGCGGGGCGGGGACACAGGAAGGCAGGCAGGCTGAGGAATCTCGCGACGGAAAGAAAAGGCGATGCCTTGAACGCAAGTGCGATGGCGACGGCCTTCCCCTTCCTTGTTTCCGGGGGAGTTGGTTGGACCGGCGCCTGCCTGCTTGCTTGCCTGCTGTGCTGTGCTGCTGCCCGAGTTGGTTACGCTGCCTTTCCTTTCCTCTCCTCTCCTCTGGACCGGACTGACTCGACTCGCAGAGTCGCAGGTAATAACCGAAAAGATGCCTGCCAGGAGGGACAGGAGCTGCGGTTGGGTCATGGGAATTCATGGGAGAAAGGGGCAAAGATCATGGGCGGGTCATGCAGATATCGAGCGATCGGCGGCGAGATCTCTGAAACTAATTTGTTCTCGAATTCCGTTGCTCCTGGTACGCATTAGCAGATGCTTGCTGTGACGGGAGTGTACTACTCTGTTCTTTGGTCCTTGCTGAGATCTTTTTGTACCGGCTGGCCATTTGGTAACTGAAAAGATGCACTGTGATGATTGGAGAGGTGCCGTCCGTTTGGGTCGGCAGTGTCCATTCAGGTAGTACGACCATCGGATCGGATCATGGGAACTCGCTAAAGGGAAGGAAAGATATCTGAATCGTGATGCAGCGAGAGCGAGATCTCTCGACTGTAAAATGCAGTTCTCGGTTATTTCGTGTCACTTAATTTTGCTTACTCCTAAGAAGCATAAAAAAACGTGGATTTCTCAAGCTTGCACAATTTTCAGCTTTGTTTCCCTGTTTTTTGTCGCCGTAACCGTGGTTTTCATGTCTCTCTCTCATCATTATGTAAACAGAGGGAAAGTTAACAACATATTTACTGTGCTAGTTCTAACATCGCAAGACTCAAACCGTTTCTCGAATTGAAATCATGGAAACATAATATGTATTTTTATTTCAATCAACAATGCCAAAAGTTACAACCATCCGACCGCCGATCCTACCTCACTAGTTTCCGTATGTTATGGTTGTGGTGGCCATGAGGGTAAGACAACAGAAGCATGTCAAGTCTCTACACTTGCCTCTAGTATTATTATTGTAGTCGGCGAGTGGATCCGAATCCTTCTCATATGGACTGTCGCAGTCCCTGTCATGCTTAGAATGGGTAAAAGATAATATGACGCGTCCAACACACCTACCTCTTCTGCACGAACAGAAGGAATCGAGCTTATACTGAGTGATTAATTCCAAGCATTTTTTCTGACCATTTTAAATTTTTGTTTTCTGAAATCAACTGGACATGGTTACCAATAGATCGGTGTAGATTTTGAGCTGCAGGCTTTTTCTTTATGATTACAAAGTATAATTAGACACACACAACGCACGTATACTCATCTTTATGAACGCACATACGTAAACCCTACCTCTATGAGCATCTTTGAAGACTGAGCCGGCAAATCCTCCAGATTAACAAAGTCACCACTGGCGCCTCGCTGTCAACGGCCACGTCACCTACCGCTGAAAGCACAAATGCCGTTAAATCTTAGAAAATTCACTCCCACCGGGAGTCAAACTTAGGACCTCAAAGGTGCTACTCGAGTGCCTTAACCACTAGGCCAAGACCTCTGCAGGCTGTGATGCCTATTTATAACATAAAAAATGTTGAGGATAATATGGCAGTGTAATTTCTCATCCTTATTTGGTGCACGATGACCTAGCTTATTTTTAGCAGATTTTGTGGTGACTACAACCGTTGGGCTAGAAGATTTTGGTAGATAAAAATGGCATCTCATGTATGACTAAGGTGGTGTTTGGATCCCCATCAGCTTTTAAAAATATAGATTCTAGGTATAATTTCTATAATCTGATTTCTAAATAAAATCTGGGTAAAGGT